>CANUEZ040000063.1:1800000-2225000 GCA_948099385.1 Fasciola hepatica
CACAGTTCCGACCACCTAAGGTCGGAAGTCACTACAAGCCCAAGGTTCTTTTACCCCATTTACTGCCTCTATAGCATATGGGCCTCGGTCGTGTGCAACCTTCAGGCCTGTCGCTGGCCGTGACAGCAAGTGGCTCTTCTTGAATGTCCACATTATTGCACTGGCTAACTCCCTGGATCCCCGGTGCTTCGGCAACTGGAAGAGACGACTCTTCTTCAGTACTTGGCTACATTCAGGGAGGGTCCAGTTTAGACCTCGGGTCAGGCTAGGTCAAGTCACAGGACTTGCTGTTTGAGATGGTGAATGTCCGGTTTCTCGCACTGCGAGCTCAAGGAGTCCCCCCCGTGCTGCGACTTCCAGGTACCCAATACAATTCGGTATTTGAGGTGGCCGAGGGGAGAGGAAAAGAAACGGGCTCGTCCATGGGAACAGCCGCCTCACTAACGTAGGTTTGTTTCCATAACCCCCGGCTGTCCTCATGCGAGACATCTCGCGAGTCCTCGAATGATATAAAGACGTTAACGTGAGATGATGAGTAGAGTGAAGTGAAGACTATGATAGAGATAAGTACAGCAAGGAAACACTAGAGTGATGAGATGCAGTGTAAGATAGTTGATCGGGAGGGGAAAAAAGAGCGGAAAGTAAGCTTAACAGAGTAAGCTTTTTAGGATGATTAGTAATAGTCTGGGAATACCTCTGCACAGCACGCATCCAGTTTGTGCCTAAAGACAACAACTGAGGTCGCTGTCACTACCCAGGCAACACTCGGCTGTCACCTGAGTGTCTCCTGGGAGACGGTAGCGGGAAATCGAAGCCTACGGAAGCACCGAAAGTCCACCATAAATGCAAAAAGTTTCCAGCGAGGATCCCAGTTAGGACTCATTTCGGAATATTTAGTGGTTTGGCCCCAACAGCATTAAGGTACGAAAATCTATTCAATCGTGGATGTATAAAAATATCAAAGCTAGTATTTTATGATTAAAAACCATGATAATAATTGACATAGAGAATTATTGTCTGATTAACTGTGTGCCATAGATTTGGGTATTCTATTTGTTTTAATGCGCCATTATTATGGTCGCCAGTTTCTGGTGGTGACTGTCCTTCGTCACTGTCTTAGCAAGCTTGTTGGGCACTGCACCGCGTTTAGTCAGTTTTCGCCCTTTTCCGATGGATATACGGGGTTTATTCTCACGCATCTCTCCATCTTTGTATGGGCAAACACCTTGAATTGATTGGCTACTCCAAAACTACAATATGGAGCTGCAAGAAGCATATCGCTCTCCACAGGGGCTATATTGACCGGCCGATTTCAGTCCGTCCCTCATTTTGAATGAGGATGAAAAAGTTAGCTGCTATGAAGTTTGTTACAATGTTTTCAGGCCATTGTTCCTGCTCAACGAGTAACGAGTCAGAGGATTCCATTGATAACATCGACAGTCCTGTAACAACGAAGGACTCACCTGTAACAGTTACGGAGGGACAAGTCATAGTTGCCACTACCTGTGCCGCTTTTAGGTAGCACATATTGAACTTTTAAATATAGATGTTTGTGAGAACATGATGAATAATACCAAGTGCGTTCCAAACAGGGGATCGGCATGAACTGATTTGGCTGCGATCAGTTTCACGAACGGTAAGCTTCATGGTGATCCGCTACATATGCAACAGAATTATCATTCAGGGCTGGGGAAATTTGATTTAAGACATCGAGCAAAATAATGAGTAGGCTTGCAGAAGGTAATTGGGTTTGTGAATTTTTATTTTCCGGCCTTACCTTTCTCCAGGGATGTTGTGAAGCAAGCTGCCATACAAATGCACCTATCGATGGCCGGTGTGAGGATTTTATTACCAGCTCTGAGACAATTAAGGCTTGATTTGCCATTAGAACTGAGGCTTTTTCTGGGGTCATCAAGGAGGATCCAAGGAAAAAATGTTGGCTCCGATGAACATGCACATGTTTGGCTAAGTGAAAGGCAATACTTAAAAAGTTCATTCCGCTGTCACGGATGCACACATCGTGGCTATTGCATCCTACGCCGGCTCAGTTTCCCGTCCACCATCGGAGGGCTACGTCGTGGCGTTGCTTCTCGAAGTCGTCATCAAGGCAGTCACTATACTAGAAGTTCCCCGCTTGAAGCACTACCGGTGGAAGATGGCCCTGTTTCCTAAAGACTACCTGCACAGCATTTGTCTCGGAATTACTCAACGATAATTCGGCCTTTGTCATGGACTTAGTTCTGGACGTAGACCCACTTCGAGTGTCACTGGGGCACGACAAATAAGTGAACCCTTGAAGACCGTAGAAAAATGTGACTTGTGTCCATTTGTCACTATGTACGTATCCTTTAGTTTCACTGATTCCTCAGGTCCTGAGTAATAAAGCACCCAATGATACCAATTAGGTCAACCCCTGTGAGGAACTACAAGACACTGTACAGCATGTGAAAGTTTATTATAAATTGTGATATTCTGTTCCTAGTAAGACGAAAATGGTACGAAGATAACAAATGTAGAACGTTTCCGAACATAGTACTTATGGAAAACTCTGGTTCGTATGCTTAAGCTCTGATGTTGCCTCCAATGTTTGCAGCTATGATGAATGATCTCACAACTCGTGTTGTCGAGATACAAAAAAGTTAGAGGATCTTAAAATTCAGTTTGCCAATTTGAGCAATGGGGTGCATCGGCGCAGCTGCTGCATTGCATTATTCCTGTGTGGAATGCACGGGAGTTCATCAGATTGAGCGAAAAGTTGTAAGGTAAAACCTCTTACGGACAAACAGCAACTTCCGTTTTTACAGTTTCGGGATTCGCAGTTACGATTCCTGTTTGCCACAGGGATGAGAACTATCGATAAAATGTATGCGTCAGATTATGCAAACTTTGGTTCAGCATTCATGAAGAAAAAAGCTCCGAAACCGATGGGTTTTTGGCTGACTTTCGAGCTGTTTTTTCCCCCCACCAAGCTGATAGTTTTTCGAGTAGTTTCTGAGTGGTTTCTGACCGGTTTCCTAGCTGTATGTGCCCGTCGTTTGAAATGCAGGATATGCTCGTTATTTTATATCGCTTGCCCTAAATTAGGTTTTACGATGCTCTATTTTTTCTACTTCCCAAGTTATGGTCTTCCAAACAAGTGTCCCTATTTTAGTCATTTCGAGGGCTTAACAGAGAGTGATCTATAAGGATGTATCCCGGGGTATTTGAACAAATCAAGCCAATATGTATAAATAAAACTCCAACTGGGTATAGGGCATTACTCCGGTCGTCACTTTCCTCTGTATCAACTAAACAAAATGGCTACTAAAAAACGGATCGAAAACCGATGTTACAAACGAGCTGTGTGGTATAAGGGATTGTCTTAGGCAAAAATTAAATTGGCTGGAGTTCTTCGGCGATACCCATTTGTAAATGCAGACGTTTACAGAATAATTGTCGGTGAATGTGGCGGTCTGCTGTCTCATTCTGTATCTGGAAGTGTTCTAACTATAACCAAATTTTGTACTACCCTGGTTCAATAAAATTTTCCATCACTTCCTTCGTCCCAGAATCTGAAAAGTGCACCGCAAGAACTCATGGAAGAATAACATCCGTTCGTTGAAACTCGCAGTTCACGTGCATATATCGAATTGGTAAAACACAAATGTGCTTCTTAAGACGTTTATATGATTTTTTTCAAGTTCTTAACCAGTTTTAGAACAACCGGCTTTTGCATACACATTGGGAGTCAATTCCACTAAGTGGTGTATGCGGAATTGCGGTTGAGGTTATCGTGACACCTGTGACGAATTTTCGTCATACTCTAGAATAATGGCATAATATTTGGGAGGTATACTTGTAGGTGAACTAAGTCCAAATTAGTATTTAAAGCTATTTGGTGGTAACGAGGTCCATTTTTAATCATTTTCGGTGACCGTCACATGAACATCCCTTTCTTTGTTTCAAGGGGGACACTCAGATGACTGCCGAAGGACACTCAGGTGACGTCCAGGTGACGCTCAGGTGGTGGTTGCACTGTTTGAGTATTTGCGAAGGCAACTTATTTCACCCGTTTATGGCGCGGTAGTAAAAGAAACGTGCCCTAATGCCCTTATTTGCTCTTAGCTTGTCCAGTTTACGGCCGTGTTTACTGGGCGCAAGATAGTGACAATGATTCAGTAGTGGTCTGTCGGTAGTAGTTATTCCCTTATATAACTTGTACCACACTTTCTGACCCCTCCCAGCCTACGAAGACCAAAGGAAACTGACTTAGAGATTTTAGTCTTTCCTGGCACAACTTTCCCTGAATCTCATTTATTTTTCGAGTAAACCTCCTTCAAATGTCTTACAATACCCTTTTGTCCTTCACTAGTCCAGGCGCCAATGCGTAAACCAAAGTTCCCAGGTGATACCCTGCAGTCACCTTTTGCTTAGGAAGAATTACTCCAGCGTTTCTAGAGACCGTCGTCCTTCTTAAGTTGAGAAGCTCCCTGTTTGCCCTGATCGCTGCTGACATAAAGTGCTCGGCTGGTTTGAAGCTCTCGTGCACCTAAAATCCCCTTTCTGTTCAACGATTTTTTGTATCGGAGCCGTTAGTCACAAGTGCCCGACGGCCAATCTCCCCGGTAATAAGGATAGTGTAGTAGGATGTAGTGGGTACTAGATAAGGGTTCGACGAGGAGTGGAGTGAAAGGGACTGGTTAGTTGTTTACAAAAACGGTGGTAATCTCCTGGTCATATTCCTCCAAACACAGTCATCCCTTTGAACTCAACCACTGTGCTCAGGCTTATCACATTCCCTGGCAACCTGTTCCAGTCGTTGGTGGCCCTGATTGCAAGAGAATGACTTCTGAGTTGAGTCAAAATTCCTTCTTTCATGATCTTCAGTACACGCCCCCTTAGGAAGCCTTTCCCTCGCGGCTCAAATAAAGCCCCTCCGTGAACCCGTGCTTCTGTGAATTCTCTTAGTATCATGAAAGCCATCATGAGGTTACCTCTTTTTATTCTCTCTAGAGGCAATAACCTCAGTTGCTCCAACCTCTGTTCGTAGCACAAGTGTCTGTAGTATGCGAACCATTGCTTAAATCGTCTTTTTAGCTGCCAGGTGTTCCTTACAAAATATGGCCTCCAAACTTGGACACCGTTTTCTGGTTGAGATCCCGCAAAAGCCTTGTACAATGGCAGTAAAACCGTCGGTTTCCTAGAGCTGACCACCCTCCTTTGCTGCCACAGGGATCTGCATGCCTCCCGATTTACTTTCTGGTATTGGCAACCAGGCTTAAGGTCAACGAAAACCATTACCCCTAGATCCCAGGCTTCTATGGTCTGAGCTAGAGCCGGTCGATTGTCTGGTGGCCCCATATATCGGGTGGGCCGTGGTACTTACCCTTTGATGAGGTGTTGGCATTAGCTCAGATTGGGAAGGAGATCCTACGCCAGTGACCACCGATATGCCTAGTCTGGATCACGCTGAACCGCCGTAGCATCTGGCGCTCCCACCCCACTGAAGTCGTCCGCGGAACTGAAGCTCGGGATTTCCAGCCCATCAGCCCGATGGTTGATGTACGTCAGGAACCGCAGGGGTCCCAGAGCCGACCACTGTGTGACGCCACCAAGCAGTCTCCCAATATCTGGAAGACAGCCCTTAACTCTCGCTCGGAAAACTCTTTCCTTTGGGCTTTGGGCAATCCACCCCTACATTTTTACAGTGAGCCGAAACAATTCCACTTTTGCTTCGAGCAGTCTTTGGTTGCTGGAGTCCTATGCCCTTTGGAAATCCAGATAGCAGACATCCACCCGTCCTACTCGATCCACTCGACTAGCTACCTCATCCAAGAAGCAAAAGCGCCTGTGCCAGAGCCCATGCTGGTTGGCAGTCACCAGCTTGTTCCCCTGTAAATGCCCTAATTTTATATCTCGCGGTATTTCCTCTAGAGTTCTGAGCGCCTCTGACGTCTAGTTATTCGGCCTGCAACTGATACACGTGTCTCTGTCTCCACCTATATAAATGGGTGTGATGATCGATACAAGTCATTCTTTAGTTAGCGCACTCTTGTCTGGTGGTAAGTTGGACAGCTTAGCTAGTGGTTCGGCCAGAATGAACGCCAGCGGCTTCAGCATCGCTGGGTGGAGGTCATGCAGTGTAACACACGTTTGAGCAATGCGTAGCCAAATTCACAAAGGACCCAAAATCAAAAGGCGATTATCCGTGATATTCTACGATATTCTAAGAACAATGACATCAAAAAGATACAAACCTCAATTATGAGATCACAATAACTCAACAAACGAGAAACCGAATTGCGGCTTGCGAGCAAGGAGCACGTGTGTCACTCAGGCTCAGAACAAGGATAATTTAGAGTAGCTCTCTGGGCGCGAACAAACAACAACTGGTCCATAGAAACAGACAGTTCGTAAAGACACTTCAATAGTGTAAGCAAGTGAGTGATGTTTAGAAAAACACTGAACCGCAAAGGTTTTAGGGGGACTTTCCACGACCGGTCGTTACATGCAGCCCCGCCGCCTTGGATAGGTCTAGCTGCTTCAGGCTGTTCAACAACCCTCCAGAGTTTATTTTTCGCCATCTTTTTCCGAAATTCAACTGCCCCTGGTATCAGGTAGCCACTGAGCACCCCGGTTCTGTCTACATGCCTGCTGTAAGAATTCCAACCGGATCTCTATATTTTCCTGCCTGCCTGTTGCCGGTATTCCCTGTGAGTTCCTGACCCCGCCTACGGCTTTCCTCGGTGCCGTCTTAGATTGAACGTAGTTGTAGTATGCTTTCTGATTGCCTTTGGCTTTCCGCGCCATACCTTCCCCGTGGTTGCTGCTGTACTATTTCTGTATCTGAGGCAGCCTAGTTCCCGCTGCTTTGAACCTTAAGAATGCCCGGTAGCCGCTGGTGGTCCTTTACTTTTTAAATGCTGTTTGCTTCTGTTTTAGAACCTTCCTCAATCAGCTCTTCCATCATGGTGGCAATCCTTCCAGTTTGACTCTTCTAAGTGGCGCGTCGGCCTCCGCCATTCCCATATGTCTGCTCTTAACCTAACTCCTTTGAGGCTCTAATTTGCTGTCATCCCTCACTATCTCCCAGTCTGTCCGGGGGCCGAGCAACACCAGGCTACCCTCGCCTGTTATTGTAAAGTTTTTTCTGAGGTTATCGGATGCCCTTGTTCCATGAAGGTTTAGCCTTAAATAGAGTACACCGTAATCACCCTTACCCATGTGCTTCCCTACTTCTAGGTGTCCTAGGTCATTTGAGACTCCGGTCAGTACCAATTCAAGGATCGAGTGACTGATCAAATCGCCATCTTGCCCCTTGGATCCCGCGTTGGACTAAAGCCTCCCTGTTGGTTAGATGGAGCAATCTCTCCCCGAATGCGCCTTCTGGAGCAGTTTCTGAGGTCAAACCTACTTCGGGCTCTTTGAAGTCACCCGTATTAGGTAACTTCCGTCCGGCATTGGCGCTCGCGATGAGGAAATCAGGCAGATTCCTGTCCTCAGTACCTTCCGATCTTGGGCTTCGGTACGTGCAGACGACTGAGGCTTTTGGTCCGTCCGTAGCAACCACAACCTCTAACTCGCACACCGAGCGCGACAGCTCGACTGCCATTAACTCTACCATACTGCTCCGATTGGAGAACCATTATACCTCCTCCGGTTCGACCATCCAGCCTATTCATCGTAAGGCCTGGGTAGAGGATTAAGACCAATCCTTTGTCCCTTTCGCTTGGTCGTAGCCACATTTAAGTGACAGCCATCACATCTGACCTCTGTGTCCTAGCTTCGAACTCTGGCCATTTGCTGGCCATACTTGCAGCATTGGTGAAGACCAAGAGCACCACAACACCCTCTTTTGTCCCCCTACTTTTCTTAGAGGGAGGTTGCCGGTACTCGGGTCCCAAACCCGGGCATCCGGGCCGTTTTCTCCAACCACTGTTGGATTCCTGGTGCTACTGCCGATTATTGCTGTTTCCACCCCTGGGCTGATCTGCACTTCACCGTCCCTGGAGTCTCGTTGAGGGTCATGTGTCTTACTTCTCTTGTTTCGAAGTTGCGACCATACAGCCCTTTAGTGATGTGGTCAAGCAAGGCTTTCTACACCCAGACCATGTGCCTCGTGGTGCCTAACTCCGTCACTTCTGCTTGCATTCACTCTCGGAAACTTCAGAAAGACCTTGTTAAAACCCGGAGGTCCGGCTTTTTATCTTTCTTCGACTGACTACGGCTGATTTATGGCCGGGCACCATGTCTGTTTCTCCCTCTGAGGTTTGGCTAATATGTTCGGTTGCACCTAAGAAGGCGTCCCTGCTGCGAGGGTTAGCGAGATCGACAAGTACGTGTCCTGGTTCGCACTCTTTAGAGTCAGTCTTCCAGTTCCACCGCCTCGGTCCCATAGCTTTTTCACGGCTACTTGCCCGGGGATTTCCGCCGCTAGGAGTAAGTAAACCAGACTGTCTCATTTCCCTGTCTCTCTGTTTGCCAATTTTTAGTCAGCGGTTTCGGAATTCCCTGAACCACAACATTCCGGTTCCAACCCAGAGCAATATCTCTATTTTTCCTTAACATATACAACATCTTAGTGATATCAGTCGCCCTTTGACCCAACTTACTTACCTGCTCATTGAGGACGCCCAATGCCTCTTCTGGGTCATGAGCAGGCATCACCGCAGCTGCTTGCCTACTCGGCTTTGCCTCGGTGTTCTCCGGGCTTCCGGGTGTCGCCTCATGTCCATTGTTGTCCTTAATTGGTGTCAGCCTTTCTTCCAAGGGCTTATATGCTCCCCCTTTTTTCTGGCTATATCTGTCTCACCGGTGGTTTTAATACCACTCCTAGCTAGCTTTTTGCATCGCGGGCGTGTCCGGCTAAGTTTATTACATTCATAGTACGGCTGATAGCAATTCTTGCTTAACCTCGCGCACTTCGAGTGGAGCCATCTTTGACAGATGTCACGCTAAATTCCCGCGGTGCTTGCCAAACTACTCTCAGAAAACCGAGGCCTTACACACTGTGCATCTATACCAACTGTTCGGCCTGGTGTTCTAAGGTGACGGGGTATTTCGTCGGTAATTTGCCCCTGTTACCAGTCCAACCAAAATAGAGGGACAATACGAGTAGTCTGGGGAAGCTGATGGATACCTAGTAGGGCTAATTTCAGCTTGGAATCGACTGATAACGAGGAGAATGACCGGTTGGTCAAGACCAGCCAGCTCGCCATGTTGTAGTTTTTGTCGCTGGACACAGCCATTTATTGTTAACTGTTCCCTCTTTATCGACTTGGTGTTATTTCTTTGTGCGCAGTGGTTCATTTCCTACGTTTCTGCTGAGTCCTTATGGTTTTTTCATCTCCCCGCCTTTCAAGCAAACCAACATCAAGGTGTCTATTTCAATTTGCTCAGGGCGAAGGTGGCCAGGACCAACGGTGAGTCCAAATAGTTGCAATGCCAAAGAGTTTCCTCGGCCCCCAAAACTGCTCTTTGAGTGTTCTGTCGAAAAGGCAGAATTTGAGACGGCAGTATCACCTTCACAAACATGAGTTCGCTGACAAAAGTACCTGGGGCTCATTACTTCACTCCTCGTTCATACAGCCAGCTCTAGAAACTCTGCGTCCCAGTGAGAATCTACGGCCTTTCTGAGAGTTGATACCTCTCTGCATCCAAAAGCATTTCCTGACAGTCTACCCCACATGGGGTACAAATTTATTTGCAAGAAAATCAGCTCGTATGTCCAGTTTTGGGCGTGCCCGCGGTAGCTCAAACTATGTCCTCTGGTGCCATTCTGAGGGGCAAAAACGAACAAATCACCCGTGTTAATACCCGGCTTTCTCTTTGTAATCTTAGACCCTTCCTTTAAGACTCCCCAGCCTCTACGACTCTATACAAAGACACTAAGATCTAGACACCGGGCGTACTTCTTCCCCCACAGGACGGTAATCATTCTAGTTGAAAGTCTATGCACCTTTTCCGAGCACTCCTTATGCTTGCGATACTAAGGAGCTCATGCCTGCACACAACTCCGGAAGAGTTCGCACTAGAGCCTTGTAAAAAGGGACAAAGACATCCGGTCTTTGCATGTGACAGTAGTGCACACCTCAGCTAACATCCCTCTGACTATATTTGCAGCTCTCTGGCACTGCCCTGAAGGTCTCAAGTCCTTTGTGACTATCACACCTTGGTCTTCTCCCCAGGACACTCTTTGAAAAGGAATACTGCTCTTTTTGTCCACGTTGGTAGCCGGGATTTGGCATTTAGGGAGATTCAGTGGTAGATCCCATCGATCTGCCCATCTGAGGACAGAATTCACACCCTGTGCTAAACCGCTTCACGCCATCCTCACATCATTTGTAAAGGTGAGGCTCGGGTTGCTCAATTTTTTCCCTAGTTCTTTTGTGTACGGGAGGAGGGCCCCGGTACTAAACCCTGTGGCACACCGGCGGAAGCCCCCTCCGGTCTTCATGGATAATCACGCTTATTTAAACGGAACCTACGATTTCCCAGGAAGCTTTCTACCCAGTCACTTGCTACCCTGATAATTCAAAAGGTCTGCAACTGATAATTCAGCAGGCAATGACCCACAGAGTAGAAAGTTTCACTGAAGCCCACATGACAAACGTTCACTGCCGAGCCTTCCTCCATTGTCTTGTGATCTCGTCCAAGAGCACGTGTAGGTTCTTTCGAGAAAGATCATTTTTTAAGGAACCTATGTTTTGCAGGTATCACTGGGTTGTTATTACCAGATGCAGGCACAAGAGCTTCCTGATTATCCTTTCTAAAGGCCTACATCATAATGATGTCAGGCTGACCGGCCCATAATTGTCCATCTTCTGCCCCGATCCTATCTTCATTGTTGCTACGACAATGGCTTTACTCCAGTCACCTGGCACCCCACTCTCGCCTAGCGACTCTTCGGACCACCGGGCAATAACCCCTGATAAGCTATCGAAAAGCGGCTAAACAATTGTCGGATAGATCGCATCCGCTCCAGCCGCTTTGTGATTGCATGAAGAGTGAGGCTCCTGGGTTACCTCGTCCTCGCTTACAGAAAGCTCCTGAAGCACTGTCGTACTCTCTGTATCTGATCTCGCCGCACTGGGCATCTGGTTCCGACGATACAAGCTGTAAAAGAACGCGAGCGAAGTTTCCGCCCTGTTTACGTCATCCAAAGCAATGCTGCCTTCGGGTATTCCTAAGGTGCCTACTCTCCCGACCGTCATTTTCATGGACTGCTCATAAGCGAAGAGCTTTTCACACTGATTATATGCTTCTGGTTGCAAGGCTTGGGTCCTGTTTCTGGCTGCTTTGTAAGCAGCCCACGCATAGTGCGTGCCGTGAAGTTAGTAATGTTCCCGTAGCCCTCTACGAATAATTGCCGCTCTTGCAATCTTTGTCCTCTACCAAGATAGGGCTCTTATTTCTTTGCTGTTTTCACGAAGCAGGCTCGTCTGTCAAACTTATTATCCCGGTTTTGTTGAACCTTACCTTTCCTCCACAGATGGCTCTGGCACTTCCGAGTACCAGCATACGCTTTGAGCCCTTTTCCCTAATTGATCCTCACCCACTCTATCGTAGTTCTGAAGCCACCTAGATCCTGTTTTGGTATGCCTTACAGTGCACTTCGTGCGCAGGACTTCGTGCGTGGTCTTCCTCAACGGCTCTTGCTTTACCAAAGGGGTGACGTCAGATCAATACCTGATTACCGGCAGGCCTAGTATAGATGAACTCTGTCCATCGTGGAAGCGTGTTGGTTCCCCTTGCACGTCGTGTGGGGGCTTGACTTTGAAGCCACTCCACGGGGAGGGGGTTTCCGGTGGTTCCTCTTGGGGCACATTCATCGTCCAAGTTTATTTGGGAGAGTTTCACGTCTCCAAATACGAAAGAAGGCTGTGGTCTACTCAGCACCACCCAATGAAGCGGGGATAGCTCAGAGTCTTCTTTTCTATCTGCTTACAGTGCCCTATATACTCGGACCATCCCTACCGACCACGGGCCTGGGCGAAAGCAACACACAGTGGCCTGTATTTTGGGTGTTACAAGCGCAAGCGGAACCTCCCACTGATTCTATTCTCTTTCCAAGAGAAGCAGCGCCCCCACCCAGCCTACCGTCTATTCTGTCCCGTCTGCGGGCTGTGTGGCCACGAAGTTATATGATCCCTTGATCCTTTTTCAACCGTGTTTCTGTGATGGCTGTAACCAGTAGTCTGTTGGTCCTAGCCAGTAATCTCTCCACTTTCCTCCTAGGCTATAGGCATTTTGGACCTCATGGCGGCAACATATCTGAGGTCAGCTGCTTTGGTTATACCCGTCACAGACACTATACCTTTGGGCCCAACTCCCGAGGGGAGGCTCCGTCTTTTGCACCAACAGCCTTTTGGCCAGTGTTTCCCTGAATCTCGGAGGCCACACCGTGCATAACTATCGTAAAGCTGTCGAGGTGAACTCCTGAGGCTTCCTTTGTCTCCGTGCATGGCCTTCTGTTACCCCTAGGGAGCTTCAGAGACCTTGAAATCTTGAAGTTGTTCTCGGGTTCCTATCAGGTCAAACGACAGGACTCGACGCTCCAGATAGCAAGGCCGTCCAAACCCCTGCGCCAATGAAAGTCGAGATGAAACCAATCGAACCGCGACTTCCGTGAGTGCTTTGTGCCTTTTTGTTTACTTTGTAGTTGAAACTGGGTTCGGACCCAGTTCACTGTCGGGGGGGGGGGGGGGGGGTGGCAGTCCCAGGGTTACGAACTAGGTTCTTTTCCAAGAGTTTTAGCTTCTCTCAAATTCTTCTCTACAAAAAGTAGAAGACTAAGGAGGGACATGACAAAAGCTTTCGAACAAATGTAATGCTTCCCTTCCAGCGAAGCCGCTGCAACTAGTGACGCGTAATCCCAGACTGAAGGGACACGAATTTAAGCTCGCTAAACAGAGAGCGGCAAATAACACTCCTAAACAGTTAAGCTTGCGTGGGACGAAAGTGGCCTAGACTTATAGTACTTCAAGACAGCTGCAGCGTCAAAGGTGTTCCTTGGCTCCTAACACTGAGCTTTGGGTGTTTTGCCCGGAAGACAGAATTTGCTGGGTACTATTGCCTCTATAGTGAACAGGGCTAACGAGACTAATGACGTACTAGCGCGGTGAACCGCTGCAGTGACTTGTCGGATGATGCTTAGCTGGCAGTCAGAAAAACCAAAGTCAAGCCACTGAGAAGCTAAGGCGAACCTACTGAGCCAAAAGTCACAATGAGAGAAGATCGGGAGGGTTCACCAGATGGCTTGCCGTACTGGCGGTCAAACCAAAATACTTCTCAGTTCGGAGTGATAAAACAAAGGTTATACGTGAGGTAGCAAGGAAGATAATGATAGCCTGAAGTAAATGCAACGTCATCACACCTTTAAGGACACGAAATTTGAAAAAATATCGGGGGCTCATGAGGCAATCCCCGTCATTCACAGGGTTAGATTTGCAAACTGTATTCCGGCTTGAGTCCTGAAGTCTTGCCTCAAAGTACTACGCGGATTCGAGGCTTTGAGCCCAATTGTACCGGTTCTCGGGGAAATCTTTGATCGTCTGTCGGATTCACTGAGCTGAAACGAGAGTAAAAAGGAGACTGAGGGGAGGGAAGGGGGGGGGGGTGGAGCGGTTACAAAAGCAGAATATGCATGACGGCATGCAGTGTCTCACCATGGACAGTGCCTTAGGTGGAATGGGCGTGTGACTCTCATGAGCATACGGCGGAATGGAAATGCAATAAAAAACATCTGTCTCACATTTTTGTACAAGAGATTACTGGGAGAAACCCAGGCAGAGGTCTAACTTTTTCCTGAAGATAGTTTTGTTCTGCGAGAAAACAGTATCCACTTGAAGAGCTTTCCACAGAGTATTAACCCTATAGCCAAAAAAGTTAATTAGTAGTGGAGTGCGTGGTCTCGGTTTAAAAACCCTTCTGCTGTGACCGCAGAGAGAGGAGGCTGGACAGACGGAGAAGAAGCAATCGCTTTGGCCTGATTCAAAAGGTTGAAAAATCGAAAGCGGATCACCTCTTACGCGTCTTAAGTCAAGGGGATAGGGAGGGAGAAGTGAGAAGCGGATGGGGTAAGTTGGGTGGAACAGATCCCATAATGCTTTGGTGGGGGCCCTCTGAACTTTTAGGATCTCACCATCTCGGACAAGGCCAGAGTGTACCATCTGACTACCGTACTCCAGCAGAGGTCGGATATGCACTCCGAAAATTACGGAGAGATCGTCCCCAGAGATGCGCTGGAAGGTTGTTCGAATCATATTTAGGGCTCGAAAGACAGACTTGGTCACAAGTTGGTGATGATGAGGGAAGGGCAAGTTACGATCCAACTAGAAACTGGAAGCCTTGTGTCGGTCAACCTCAGGCAGTGTGGTGGTTCCTTTAACGAAGACGTGTGACCTGTCTCTGCTGAAAGAGTTACTGAAGCTTTTGTCATCATTACATGGAAGGTTCCAAACCTCGGACTAGCTTTTTGTTCCATCAACTGCAATTTGGAGGCTTTCAAAGCTTGAACTCCAGAGGGTTACCCCCTCTGCATACATGGCAGTGTTTGCAGGAAGGGCTGCCGGAAGGTAGTTCATGTAGAACAAGATAAGAGGAGTACCTAAGACCGACCCTTGGGAGACCCCAGTTGTTACTGGGAGGGGGGGGGGTTTGAGGCAAAACACTCCCCGCCCTAATCACAAAGGTGCAGTCGGTAAGGAAGCCAAGTAAGGTAGCCAACATGGAGCTTGTAAACCTTGCTTTCAGCTTATAAAAAAGAGGGTAATGGGGGACCTTGCAGCCTTAGAAAAATCGATGAACACAGCGTGTGGAAGCTGGCCATCATCGTAGGCATCTGTCAGACTACCCATGACAGTAAGCTTATTGGTGAGGCATGATCTACCCAGAAGAAACCCATGTTGGGACGAGGAGAGGATCCTATTGCTGTGCTGATGAGAAAGAACCACACTCTTAAGAACTCGCTCAAAACTTTTGCTGGGGATGCCAGTTAGACTTATGAGACAGTAACTAGAAGCAAGAGGTCTACTACCCCTCTAATAGATGAGTGTGGTGACTGTTTTTTTCAGCTGCGGCGGTAAACACCATCGCCAGAATGCTGGGGTGGATTAAGTCAGGACCCTTGGGGCAGTATTGGTTGGGCCAACGGAAACCTTGTGCAGCTGCACCAGTGGGAATAGTGATGTGGCTAATGTTGGTGACCAGAGATATCGGGTGCATGGCTGGGTGGAATGATATGGGTAAGGAGCTAAAAATTGTAAGAAAGTAGGAACCGAAGGCCTCGGATACTTGGCAGGGGGAAGTGATTGGGGATCCGGCACTATCTTTGAGAACAAGTGGCGTCGGAGCTGTGCCACCTAGACGGTACATGTACCGGAAGAAAAATGCCCCACTGGTCAGTGCTCGAGCGAGTGCAGATCGTTGGACTGCGTTCTGATAGGACTTAATCTTGCTTCGCATATGTTGCGGATAATCCTGAAATCTTTTACATCGCAGGCAGGACCTATGGCTTTATATCTAGCAAACAAGCGTGTGCCTTCGTCTAGAATGTGTCTAATAGGGCGAGGAAGGGGCCGCTTACGGGACCGTGGAAGAAGACTTTTGGGGACATATAGCCTATAGGCTAGGGAGGTCGACTCTCCTGGTCTCTTTTTCATTTCACCATCAGAATCACCTAGGTTAGCTGAATTTAGCCGGGAGCGAATAAATGCGCTGACTTGGTCAAAATTTGTCCTTTTGAGGATCTGAAAACTTTGATTTCTGACGGAAACGAAGGCCATTTCACAATGTAGTCAAACCCAATGGAAATGGGACCACTTTTGCCGAGGAATGGAAAGTGGTGCACCTCATCTGTTTGGAGCCATTCATCGGCGGTTACGAGGTCTAGTAGGAAAGGGGCATGTCCTGTGCTATATCTGGCCGGATCTTTTACGTTCTGCACCCAGGATTTCTTGAATACGAGGTCTAGAAGGGGGTGTTACCGAAGGTGAAACCAGGGGCATCAGCTCTTTGCCAGTCGATACGGGGGGATTTGAAGTCGCCGGTGACTAACAGATGGGTTAAGTCTCCGTAGCTTTTCAGGGAGACCAACTAGCCTACGAGACCTGGGATATCTGTTGAATTGCATGCGGGAGGGCGATAGAGTAGACCAAGCAGCAGGGTGCTCGTGCAGCGGTTTAGGCACACGACGCACGTCGGCCTCGTACGCATCCCCGGCCGCTGAGTCGGTCGCAGCAAACCAGTGGGTCTATTTTGTGCTCTTAGAAACCTCAGGTATGGTTACCAATCTATCACTATTCCTAAGGGCCCTTCTTTCGCTGGGTTTTATTGTCGCATCTAAGCTGTTGAACTGTTCACAAAAATAACAAAAATTTATCTCGCGGAGAGCTCAAAGCATGCTTTGAGGCGAGATCAAGCAGTACACTTGAAGTCAATACGGCTTAAATTAGGAAAATAGATGAATATATAAAAATCAGAGTATTAGTTAAGATGGAGTACAATGAACTGAAATAATAATAGGGCCCGGCAGATATGAGAGTCAGGGCCTGAGGGTGAAGTCGACCGAAGGGCATCGTAGGTGGCTGAAATGTGGGAATATAAGCATGAATCAGACAGAGTCAGACGGTACCAGTGGAGAGTCAGATAGGAACAAAGAATGCCTTCAAAAGGAGAGCTTTTCTATGGAAAGTGGTAAAGAATAATAGGACAATGCAATGGATTGAATGGCGGTTGTTGGAAATCAGCCGAGGAAGAGGAACAACGAATCAGCAATGAGTTCAAGTAAATCGATCGACCGGTTAATTGGTATTAGTAGGTGGACACCGTTGGGAAATTCACTTCATTAGAAAACTTTCACTCATCGGGGAGGGACTGCAAAAGCTGTAATGGGAAAACGAATCCGTGGGAACAGCAAACTCGCAGCAGTATATTTTTTTCAGGTGAAGACAGGTAACGAGAGCTGGCTGAAAAGAGTAGAGTAGCAGCTGCGGCTGCCATCATTGCCCAAAAGGAGATGAAAGAAGAGCCTATAGAGGGATCAAGATTGGACCGATCATTCTTTTTTCTTATGGGTCCATCATTGGATATCGAAGGAGAACAAGATCTACTGAAAAAGTTTACTCACGGTGAGGAAATGTGAAGAAGCCACGGTGTTCCACGGGTTCAAGAGGAAGCAGCGGATTATCACAGCACGGACTATCATTTGAACTGACGGGAAGAACGAATACTCACCGGTGAAATATTTGACGGCTGGAAGTGCACGGAGATGACTCTCAACCCTTGACATAACCCACAGTCTGTATTGTAAGAATGGCTATCAGCAGTAGAAGTGGTGTTCAACGCTATAACAAAGGTAGTAAAATGTTCCGTTCTTGAGACTGGAAGCGGAAATGCATCCGGGAGGGATTGGTGAATAAATGGTTTGGAGAGTTTTGGAAGCACCAATAAGTGGGGCTACCTCGAGACGTAATGAAATATATTATGAGTACACATATCGTCCACCACTGGAAAAGACACCTGCAAGCGAGAGCTTTGAGAATTACGGCAAGAAAATTAAAACAACGTATGTCGGCTGGCACAGAAGGAGGGGGTAACTTTTGTGATTTTGACATGCAATGAAGATCAGTACCACAGAAATCGATAGGAACTAGTAAGACCATATCAAAGGGGGCTTGTGAGGAACAGAATAATGCAAAAAACAGAACTTAAAGAATTACCACCGGAGTTATCGGGTGGGCTGGATGCCCAACCTGAAAGGCTCTTTGTCAAGTAAACAAAAAAGGTGCGTTCCGTCATCCTGGTTGATCCGGCACATCGTTGCGGACGTTCCACATAACTTAAGTGTGTGGTCCAAGGCGGTAGATCTGGCCGAGCCACTCATCTTTGGGATTGGATTTAGTGTATTTTATTGGAGACCAACGAGATAGGCACCCTTACAATTTCGGTGGATCTTTTTGCCATCGGTCCGGGGGGCAAGTCTGTTGGTTAGCAGCCATTCGGCGCCTGTCGAAAGTAACTCATAATCTCGGAGCTCTGGCTCACTTGATAGCACACAGTCCTGGGATCCCATGCAGTTTGGGCAGCAAAGTACCGCTGAGGATCCGGATTCACGGTCTTGGTGAGCCTCTTCTCATGCCCATGCTCAGTTTCTGATTGCGGGTCTGGGCCCTGTTCCTATTTGCCCTATGAGTGGCTCACGCTTTTGCGTGCCGCTAAGTTTGTACTGAGCCGATAGCTTTCTGCCAACGGTCAACTCTTCTGATATATATGGCCCCATCTAGGAGTTTGAGTCCTGCCTCTGTGGCTACAACTGGGGGAACGCCCCTTCAGGCCTAGCAGCCCCATTTCTATCTTTTTCCACGTTTTCTCCGCAGGTGGCTTCAGAACTTCTGGGCATCAACATAAGCTTCGCACCTTAAGCCTCAGTTGGTCATCGTTCACTATAACGTCTTTCCGACGGAATTTAGATTCTGGTCAGTTGTATCTTACACAAAACTTTGTTCTCAGGTACCCGTGAAGGCTCTTCCCCAACGGTTATTCATCTCACGGGGAGGTGACACCGGATCAATGTTTCGATACCAACAGATTTATCGCTCACGAAACCTGTCCCTCACGGAACGTGATGCTTGTGTTATTTGCGGTATGAGGGCACGATTTCGAGGCCACTACCGATGGTCCCCTTGGGACACATTTATCGCTCCAATTTATTTTTGGAAGAGTCGCATATTCTCCTTTGTCAGCCTCGTCTGTGGAAGCTGGAACAGATTTGAAGTCCCCTTACTCGGACGCTTGCTGTGCCTTTAAGATACAACATATCCCTATCGGCCACGGACCTGAAAAACAGCAAGAGATAGCTTGCGCGTAAGGCGTTATTAGTGTCAAAGGGATCTCATTAAATATAATCGGTTGTTCCAAGAAGGAACAGTCGCCCACCCGGCTTACCGCCCATCCGATTTTGTGGGCCGTCGGCATAGTCATTAGGTAGCCTGATACTCTGCTCCTTGCTCAGTCATGTCACCATGGTAGCAATAACCCTGGAACCAATGATTCTAGGCAGTAACACCCCAGTTTACCCTGCGAGTTACAGAACTTTGTGTACCATGTGCCGGTTTGACTTTGCACATTGGGGCGATGTACCCTCAGCCAAAAGCCTCGAGGGATCCGTAGCTCAAATATTCTCCGACCTTAATAATAATAGGCCCTATTTCAGATAACCCCGGAGCATGCTGCAGTCCATGACCACACGATAAAAGCGAGAGGGGGATCCGATTTTAAGGAGGATTATATAAATCGGCGCTTGAGATAAAGCGCTAGAGAAAGTTTCCAAGTTGTGTGTTATAGTAGCGCCCAGAAAATTTAGACTAAAGATCCGATGATTGGGTCAGTGGCATCTTAGTGGAGCTAGTCGGAAATAGTAAAAATATACAAAAATCTTACGAAAGACCGATCGACTACAGCGTCACACAGGATTGTCGGACATTTTGCTCAGAGTTGGGTAAAGAATTTCTCAGAGATGTAAACAAGCAATGGAGATGCGCAATGTGTGTGTAGGGGGGTTGTGTGAAAACTGGAAGATGAACTGGAATGCAATATAGGATACAGAGCAAGAAAAATCACTGGAGAATTGTGGAGTAGAACTCGGTGGATGGATATTGGCAGGGTCAGTGGTCTGTCAAAAGAATAACACTTTCGGGGAGAGATCACCAGAATGGTGACGAAATGGGTGGCCGGACAAAAATGGGTAAATGTTGAGCGAAACTTTCGTATTCAGATTGGTGGATTATGATGCACGCACATGAAAATGAGAACTGTGTAATAGATCGATATGGATGCTTGGTCATGATAATGGCAGAAGCAATAACTTGCAGAGGAGATGATGAGGCGAACGATAGGTGAAACGGTATTTTATTATTGTTGCGTTTAAAAGGTGGATCACTTGATAAAGACAAAAATCAAAACAGAGTGACAAGTGCTACTGGGTTGCGCATACATATCAAGAGGTTTCGATGCTTTGCAGGGTGAGGATATTGCAGTGCAACAGTCTTATATGTGAGAACAGTTAAATTGATACAGGGAGCAAGCTGTCGTCAGGTCATGACTGTTTTATGCTCTGCGGGAAGGTATGTCGCGGTAAGATATGTTGTTCGGAGATAGCATTGCGGAAGTAGTTGGCAACACTGAACGCGCCATAGATTGAGTATACCGAAAAGGCGATTAAAATGATGAGTTACACCTTGGGGAACGGTTATATTTACAGATAGGGCTGGTCGGTAGTATAGAGTGAAACCTGGGAAAACGGACAATGAACGGTAAGCCAGTAATAGTACTGGGCTTCTGAATATGCGATAATTATATGCTTAGGAAAGTAGATTTTTCCGGGTTTAAATGAGGCAAGTCATGTCGGCAACACCAAAAGCGAGCGCAACGGAAGATCGGTGGTACTTGGAGGAGGCCGCGGCACATTTGCAGCAGTACGGGAATGTAAAGGGTAACTTCAGTCCCCAACCGGTGCCAGTGGGTGGGGCTGGCCATGCTATGAACACCTGACATGAAAACCGCTCGCCGTGACAAGAGGTGCGATCCACCAACCTGGCTATTCCTCGACGTCGTTGCAGACGCCCTACAGTCCGATGTGCACCCACCAAAGGTGAGGATTGGAACGCATCTCAGACCCATAGGATTATCACGAGTGGTATTGGCTGGATTACATAGCAGTAGAGGTCGAGTAATTCAGAGGCTTGCGCCCAGGTTGCGAGGGATCGAGGACGACAAAGCCAATGGAAAAGCAATGGAATGTTGGGATGATATCAAATGGTTGCCTGTCGGAATTGTCTTTGGAACGTTATATCATCAGAGGAAAGATGCCCTTCGGTGGACTTCTGGGGAAATAAATGATAGAGAAACGCAGTCTGGGATGATCCCAGCTGAGGATCGACAGTCAGTGGTATACGGAAACGTCTGGCTATTTGAATATTGGAGCTAGTTTGGAAGCACTGAGGGTTGAAAGCTATTGGGAGTGGACAGTAATACTACAACGTTGACAAACACTATGAATATGGACAAAGGTAACTAGGAAGTTATTGGTGACCGGCTGAATAGGGCCTGGGTCAAAACGCTATTACAATACAAAGAAAACGGAATAGGGCCAGCAGGGACCGGGTAAAACGAATTTGATACGATAAAGATAGGTGAGAGATGTTTCATGGCGTAAATAAAGGAGAGCTTCTAGTACCCCGGATACAGGTACCAACTGGATTCCGAGGATGGCCTATGGAACGGGCAACAAGCCACAACTCTCCGCGGTTGTCAGAAGATTACAAAGGCTATTGGGATGACAAAGGAAGGAATTTATTGAAAAACGTTGATGACGCTTACCTAAGAGGGTGACACCGGAAAAGATACCAACTGAAGAGGATAATGATTCAACCGTCCTTCAGCAGAGAAGTCAGAATTATGGTCTTTACCCGGCGGAAGCCACTTGCCTCTATGAAAGTAGCAAACAACTAATAGCCCCATGGCACCGAACAACATACAAACTGCCTAGAGCTAGCTACTAATTCATTGTTTTTCTGTAGTAATTTCTCCACGAATTTAGGCATTGAAACTCAGTCATCTTCAGTTCGCAACAAGTTTATCAGGGGCCCTGTTAGTGGTGATAATCTTTATATGGGATACTGGTACACTGACAGTGGGGAAGACGTATGGCGTAGATATTATCCGCGGTGAGGAGGGCTTTACCTGCGTACGCTTCCCCCACATAATCAAAAATACGGGTCACCGCCACAAGCTTTTTCCAACGAGGTGCTTTTGTGGATCAGCTGCAATACCTTGGCTACTTTAGGAAAGATTTTATTGTTAGTTTTGAATTGGTCTGGTGTCTGGCTTGCATGAATACCTTCAAGTAACCTGTTTCATGTTCGGAAGTAGGCAATGAAGAAGAACCTTGCTCTTCATTCTGCCGTAGAATATGGAACTTTAGCAGTACGATTTCGGTTTTTGCAGGGGGTAGCGTGTCCTGACAATGCATAGACGTCAAATAAATGCGTTCTAGAGTATGTGAGGCCGAATGGAAAATACAATGATTTTCATAAGTCACAGCTGCAGGAGTTTTAGCTCCGGTAGCCCACAACATCTTCCGCGATTCTTAGAAGATGACGGGCCCAGTAGCTGTTTGGTGAGAAATTGCATAACTCGTTTCATTGCTGGTCTGCTAGATAAACACAAGTGAGCGCACACCAGTGGGCAGTACGCAAGCTGCAGCTTAACCCGGAATTTGGGCGTCAGCAGCTAGCTATCACGCATTATGAATGTTTTGCTGACGGGGACCATTGTTTCCTTTGCCTTAGTTACTTGGTAGGCGGTTTTTGAGAGATGAAGATGCAGAAATACTGAGGGTCCAGATCTCTCACAGAAGCTTACTTAGGAATGCGTGGTCCTCTTGGAGCAAGGGATTTTAGAGGAATGGGGCTTTCGTACTCGAGAATGGAACTCAGCAGCGGAGAAGCTCACTCTCTAAGTACCGCATTATATGCCAGGATCCTTGAGGCAGATGGCGATTTGGTGAGGGTATGGGTCAAATTAAGGGGTTCGGAAGAGTAGGCAGTTTTGGTATCTTCAGCGAATAGAAACGCGGTGCGACGGTGCATTACTGTGAATACCTCACTGACTTATAGGAGTAGGCCTGGCACACTACCTCGTATTACACCATCTGAGACCAGCTGAGGTGACTAGAGGTGACCTTCAATGTTTAATATTTGGTATCTCATGCTAAGATGAGATGGCATCCATGAAAGTGGGTCGACTTTGTCATGAGATTTGACCTCACTTATCAGCTGAATGTGAGGCAAGTGATCAGATGCCTGTGTCATGTTAAGAAGGATAAAGGAAAAGGTCCTAACGGAGTCAGCGGGCGTTGGGATTTGCTCAAAGAAGTCAAGTTTTGAGGAGGAAAGGGTCATTTTATCTTTGACTATTCCTTCCATTATTCCGGACAAAATGAGGATGTGGTCAATGAGGTGGTAGTGAGTAGGGGTGTGAAAGGCTGCTTTTTTATGTAGGGAATCCCAAACTTTTACCACCGAGATGAAAAGAAGTTTTTTGTCAATGAGAGGTAAACAAATTTGACGAAAGAATCTCAGTGTCCGGGCTACCGAGAAGGAACAGAGCTGGAAGAATTCCACACAGTCCAGGGCGGACCAAAGGCCGGGTGGTGTTTAAAGGCCATCTGACCCAACTAACTGAGAATAACAGGGTTGGCAATGTATCAGTGGTCAGAGTGATACGATCACGGATTGAAAATACATGGTCTTTTCTAAGGGCGGAAGCGGGGAAATTGCTGAATGCCACTGTGTTCGACTGCAGTGAATTGATATAAATATTCTCCGATGGAACCAGTCAAGGAATTCCTGTTGTAGACTGGGGGTTGCAAGTTTCAATTGGGCCGGCGAGTTAGGTTATTTTATTCGACTAGGTAAGAGCGTGTGGGTCCTGCTTTATCTGCTTGTTCTCATTCTGGTTTAGCAGCTGACGTAAGAGGTGGCCGGGGCAGATGAAGGTAGAAGGGTCGTTGGTTTTTTCTTAGGCTTGCTGCAGCTTCTGAAATTTAAATTTCATTTTCGTTGCCGATTGGCCTTTCTGACACTGACTACCTGGGGTGACAGGATATTTAGTGGAGAGAATATGTTGAAGCCCATCACATTAGAAGCCAAATGAAAACCCGATGGGAGATCGACGTCGTCTCAGGTCCGATCAGGCAGGATAGTAGGTACAATGTTGCAATTTGCACTTTGAAACGTTTTTTCATTTTGACGGCTTTTGTGGCTATGCAGTTGTATGGAGAGTTCACGTTATGACATAATGACCACTATCGAGAGAATGACTAAGGACGTTTGTCTTTGCATCCCGGGGGACTAAATTAAAGACAAGGTCCAGAATAATGTTCCCTAGGGTGGGTGATGCAGTGTCGCGTCCACCTATTTCCACGGGTAAATGAAATAAGTTTGGGCAAAGTTCGAGGGGCTTTTAGGGCTGGCAAACTGATGTAGGGA
The DNA here is from genome assembly GCA_948099385.1 of Fasciola hepatica. Taxonomy (NCBI): domain Eukaryota; kingdom Metazoa; phylum Platyhelminthes; class Trematoda; order Plagiorchiida; family Fasciolidae; genus Fasciola; species Fasciola hepatica. Next base: position 1,824,030 of record CANUEZ040000063.1, read on the forward strand.
AAGCTAAATTCCCCGGATATGGATTTAGTGGCTTGCGGGGGCTACACCACGTGAAGAAATGCATTGACGACCGCATTTATATCTTTCATGTTATAGCCCAGTGGACAGTGGAAGCAACCGGTGACCACCTGTCACTGTAGCAGTAACATAGGGAGCCAAACAAGGCCCTGCATCTTATCAAGGAAGGAACATTGAAGTAAGTGTTCCACGTGATTGCTGTCGCTACAGGAAAGTTATCCATCATCAAGTCCCTCTGATCTATTTGTAACGAATATGTTATACTACGAATGTCTGTCAGAAGGGAGGCTTATCAATAAGCCGTCTGTCAGTTGTGAGACTTACTTCTTCTCACCCTTGCAGCCGAAAGAGGCGGACGGATTCAAGTTTCTTAATAAAGGAGTGAGCACTGAACAGTGCCACGGCGAAACGTTTCTGATAATCTTGGTGCCTATTTAACGTATGACCACTTAAGTTTGCTGGAAGGTTCAAAGATACCGTAGCAGCTGGTGGGATGCACGGTGAATCGGGGAGATATATGACATAAAAGGAGGCGGGAAACTGGGGGAAATAGGATCACGGGAAAGCTTGGAGGGGCAGCTTTGAGTCAAGAAGCTCATGGCTGTTTGGGTACAGGAACTGGAGTGCACGATGTGCATGGGCGGCCCTTAAGTAACCAAACAAAAATGCATTCAGTTGAGACTTTCGCTTCGTGGGGCTTGCACCACACCGGCTCGTATTGCGTGCTGTTATCGATAAAGTTGCCGCTTAGCTATCTTAGGCAATAATAAAAGTGACAGCTTCTTACGGCATTCCAGTAACCCAAAGAAATTCAGGGAACTTTTGTCAGCGGTAAATTGTAATCTGACTTCAGTTTTACCTTAATGTTCCGCTTCGCTCACGGAGTTTTTCGATGCCCCGGAATGCCAAATGTAGTGGAGAGAACTTCCAATATTGTTCCATTCTCTAATTCTCCGGTTACTAGGAAAAATAGGCTTGTTCGAACTCCCGTGGCCTTATAACCATGCTCGGCTGACGTTTATGACTTTGTAGGCTTAGCGACAGAAAAAACAGCTGTTTTAGACTAAAGCATCTCAGATATAGAGTCTCAGCTTTTGAACTTGGAAGATGCGGTATCTAAACTCGCCCCCTACTGCGCATCACTGAATGCATGGGACACTCTAACTTACAAAGCCTGACGGCGGCAGGCCGCTTTATCGACTCCGCTGCGTCCGATGTTCTCACAGAATGGAGAAACTCCCGGAGTGCAGTCGTGTTTAATGCCTCAGGGAGAATGCCCCTCGACCATGTCAAGCATACCTCGTTGGATGCTTGTGGTATGACCCAACTTCCTTGTCAAATATGAAGGCTGCGCAGGCTCGTTCGGCGCTTTAACTGTCCAAGCTTTATGCTACTTGTAGACGATGCATCCGCCAAAGAGCTCATTGAAATGAGTAAAACTGTGGCTTCTAATTCTCTCCATAAAAGCATAAAAATAGCCAAATATAAGACCCCTCCATCGACTTTCCCGGCAATTCTGACACCAGATATTCCAAAGCCTTCGACACAGACATTTGATCACTCCACCGTTTCTTCTGAAGTCCCCATCGCTTTATCTTTAAAGGCGTCTTCCGCCTCTTTACAACCATAAGCTGCCTCCTTATCCGCTGCCTCTTCGAACTCTTTGAAATCTGATTCCATTTCTGCTGATCTAGACATGTCCAGTTCTCCCCTCTTACTGCAGCCCAGTAAAAGACGCCAACTATTGCCTCAGTCTCCCACTTCATCGCCTGTTGCACACACCCCTAACTCTGATTCGCTCTCTGTTCCCTCAGGTGACAAACTACTCGCCGTCCAGAAGAAATGGTCTACCAGTCTTCCCACCCTTCCCACAAGCGCCTCCTTCATTAAACTCTCTCCTCTTAAATCAATTCGCCTCAACGCACCGGATAAGTTTTCGACCTAAAATATGCCCCTTGTTCCAATGCATCTGTGGGCCCTAAAAGTTCACCACCCTCACTGCCTGCCAATACAAAAATACGGCCTCCACACGCTGTCCACTCTGCCTCGCGCCGCGCTCCTCGCCTGACAACTATCTCTACTGCCCCCGATACCAGCTGCTCAAACTTGAGGTACCCCTCCCACACAGTGCAGCTTAATCCATCGCCCTACAGCCCTATGTCTCACACATTTTCAACCATGCCCTCTGCATCCCCCTTCAGCCAATACTCAATTCCGGTTGGCCGGTATTTCTCAACTGCTCTCAACCACCTCTCTCTGATATTGACCCGCCAAACCGCACAGGTTTTCCCTTTGCTACGAAACTTCCCCCTCCGTTGATGCTCAGTTTTTCTGTCCCTCAGCAGTCCCTGACAATGCAACATTTATTCCAGCTTGGCTGGAAGCCACCCCATCTGAACCCCCCCCCTAGCCTCAACATCCACACATTCCCCTTCGACCCCGGTATCCACTCCTTTCAATCGCGATAGCCTGCCTCCTTCCAAATTACACTATCCCCCTGATGTGCTTATACCACCTCCCGCAAATGGTATATCTCTGGCCTTATTCAACTCGCGTTATGTTCTTGGCAAACTCCCGCAACCAAGAAAACTTGTTTTCACAAATAATTACGACATTATCCTAGTAACGGAATCCTGGCTGTCTGAGAGCACTCCCAATGATCAAATATCTTTGGTAGGCTACAGTCTTCTAGGGATCAACAGACTGAACCGGCGTGGTGGTGGGTGCCTAGCTTACGTCAGGGAAATCTACGCCATGATCCCCTTTTACATACGGCGCTCGATTTCATTCTCGATTCTCTCTGGTTCACTATCAACCCCTAAATCTTTGATCTTTACAATGGCTGCGTGTACCGCTCTTCAAGTTCCCCCAGTTCCTTGTTTCCACTTCTTATTAGATCTTTCAAATACCTCTCTTTCCTTCCATCTTGAACCAAGCTTATTGCGGGTGACTTTATTCTCCCTCAAATTTGTTGATCTACCCTCTCGGCTCCTATCGATCTTGTGGACCTAATTACTAGTCCTAATGGCTGGACAAAACATATTGTCGAACCTACCAGAATGGGAACATACTAGTTCTGATATTTGCTCAAAACATGCCTCGCGTCAATGTGCCAGAAAAAGAGAATATCCCCGGCAGTGACCACAAAATGTTTATCTGCCATCTGCCCCTGAAAGGCCCACATAATCCCACACACCTTTCCAACAATACATTCCTATGCAAAAATTGGACCACTTTCGTAAAAAAGACTGGAACGATTATTTCCTCACCCACAACCCTCAGATTGTTGGGGACATTTTATACTCCTTTTCTGACTGTCTGAAAAATTGTCTCATACTTCCCAGGCTGTACCTAAAAAGGGGTCTCCTGTCTCTCTACTCCACAAAAAGCATCATTAACTTCTTAAGCAACTACATAATTCCAACAGCTTTTCAATTTTTATTCGTTTATACCGCCTCTCCACACTTATTCGACGAAAAGATGATACGCAACTTCGCGACCAAGAAGCTAAGGCATTGATTCATCCCAACAAGTCGCAACTTCTTTCTATGCTGCGTAAATCCAGAAACGTTGATTTTAGGGCCGACTTACAACTCCTGATTCTGGATAATAACTCATCCATCACCTCCCCGTCTTGCATAGCCGAAATCCTATATGCATATTTTGCTCCAGTAATGGCTCCAGACACTGTCATTGCCCCTCCGCCATCTTTATCACTTACTGACTCTGACCTTTCTACGGTACCCTTTGATGCCGGGAGTATTTCTGAGCTACCATTCAGTAGCAAACTCTCCCCTCGATTAGGCCCCTACGGCCTTCCACCAGTTGCTCTTATCAATGGCGGACCGAATCTCCCCATTTGCTGCCTAACCGGTTCACTCTTTCACTTAATGGTAGCACCGTACCCGCTGATTGGAAGCGCTTGGCAATCGTTCCCATTCATAAAAAGGGACCTTTATATGAGGTGTCCAATTATCGCACTATAAATCATACCCCCATCTTATCCAGAATAATGGAAAAAATGGTTTAAGAGCACATTGTTATTTATTTGTTAAGCCTCAACCTTATTAATCACAACCAACATGGATTCCTCTGTTCACGGTCCTGCATGACCTGCCACTGTGATTTTCTGAATCTCGCCACCGACTCCGCTAAAAGTGGGAAATCTTTTGTCGTTCTTTATCTTGACTTGTCTGGGGCATTTGATCGTGTACCTCACCCCCGCCTTTTAACAAAGCTGCGATCATTTGGTATTGTCGATCCACTACTTTCTTGGTTATCATCTTACTAAGCTCATCGTTCACAGGTTGTCTTGAACAACGGGCACACCTCTAATCCTAAGCCTGTTACTAGCGGTGTTATTCAGGAGAGTGTTTTAGGCCTCCTTATTTTCCTCCTCTATATAAATGGTATGTTTCCGACAATACTTAATGGCACTCCTTTCTTGTTCGTAGACAACAGTGAGATAGTCTACACTTCTTCGCCTGGTAACCTCAGTACCACTATCCCTGAAGTCTCCACTGACTTAACCACTCTTGATGAATGGTTCTCAACCTGCGTGGTGGAATTGTCCACCGATAAGTGTATTTGTCTAACTTACAAATGCCAGGTTCCTCTTGGTTCCTCATTCATCGGCGGTTCACCCATCAACAGCCAGCCATTAGTAAGAGACCTTGGCTTAAGTTATTTTTGCTCTTCCAACTTCACGGAACGTTCTGTCTTCCAAATGGCGAAGGCTAAGAAGTGTCTTGGTCTTCTGTTCAGATCCTTTCAGTTTAGGGAGAGCATTCTTCACATGTACAAAGTACACGACAGGCCCCTTATCGAATATTGTCCTTTAATCTTCAATAGTATGAGAAAATCCGACAGGATTATTATTGAATGCATTTAGAGAGGGTTCACAAAGCAGCTTATTGGTTGGTCGTCAAACTCAGACCACAAGGAAAGATGCATATCTCTCAAAATCTAACCACTGTGGCTTCGCCGCATCAAGCTAAACCTGGTATTTTCTGAATAGGTTATTGATCAAGCAACCTTATTCCTCCAACCAGTTGTGCTTCTCCCCGGGTTCGGGATATTCACTCCGTAATAGACAGTACACTATTACCACACCCTCCGTGAAGACTGTTGTACGCTCTAAGTTCTTTCTCTACACTTACTCCAGAACCTGTAATAAACAGATCTTCTCAGTCAAAGTATGCATTCGTGCATGCTATTGATAAATCTCTTTCTGTCCCAACTGTCTTGAGCTTATCAATCTTTCACATAACCGAAAGCCAAGCTTTCGCGAAAGGCATTGACTTATAAGCCATTGCTCTGCTTTCTCGCTTTACCTCACCCTCCTAAATAACTTCACTGCTTTTGAATTCTGAATGCTCTGTTTAACCACTTCTCGTTAGACTTCGCCACTGACATATTTAAGACGTGTATTCGTTCACTAGATTTTTTTCCATACCGACTTATCTAATCCTGCCAATTTCACTTCGAAATGAGTCCTTCCAGATGCGTTCGCATTTTGAGGAGGACCACTGTAATACTCCTCGCAGATTGCAAATAAGCTTCATCTGCTCCACGATTTATTACCGTTATTTAGTCATATCACGTCTGCTGCCCGGAAAACGACTTCAGCAAAGCCACGGGAACGACATAAGTAACAACACTTTGGTCTGGTATATGTATCTCCCTCTTCCAATCACGGATACATTTTTTCTCCCAGTACTCCACTGCCCTTTGCTTCTGCTCCTCGCATATCAATTTATGTACTTATATATATATATATATATATATATATATATATATATATATATATATAATGTATATATCTGTACTGCATCCTGCACTTTTTTGCCGGCTATTTCTCACGCTACCATCCAGCTGACCCTCATGATATGCCTCCACTCTTTTTACATCTGCACACCATATTTACCGTATCAATTCCATACAGATCATTCTTGCCATCAGCACCTCCCTCTGCTTACTCCACTGTCCGCTACCTGTTCTACGATGAGTTTCGTGTCCTGTTCGCTGACCATCTACCGCAGTGTAGAGCAGGCTTATTACTATATGATCCCTAGCAATGGATCCCTCTTTTTCTCCACCGTCTCCTGCTACCACCCTTTCCCACATCAATTTTTACCCCCCTACATGCATGCCCGACGGTTTTCAGATATCCATATTTGGGCATTTCTTGTGTGCCTTTCAGTTCGGTCTGCTTTTCCATGTTCCACCATTATAATGACAACGCTACGTCATGATGTACTTTTACAGTTCCAAATCGTTTGACCTGTCACTACACGATTCCTCTGGTCCGTCACTACATGTCGCACCTGCGGCGATCAAATAATCAGACCCATTCTTACCTGTTTTCCTTGATCCTTTCTTTCATCTTCACTCTTACATAAACTGCTCCTCACAGTCTTCATCACTTCTGTGCTTCCGCACTCTATTTTTCTCTCCGTTGGGCTGCCATTTGCACCTGTCATGAAGTTAATCCACCACGATATTCCAAAGTTAATTCTACAACCATTTGATCTAACCTTACCTACTCCTCCCAGTCACTGATAATCCCTTCCTTGGACCCCATTTTTATTGCTCCTGCTTCTCTTGTATCTATATATATATATATATATACATGCATATATATATATATATATATATAAACTTGCGCATGTGTATGTGCACGCACTCTGCATCTTGCAGTTCCTCACCGGCCATTTCTCTTGCTATCATCCTAACGACCGTCATCATATGCATCCATCAACTCTACATCTGTGCCTCACACCTGCCGTATCCAATCCTTCTAATTCGTTTTCGTCATCTGATTAACCCTCTACGTCTTGCATTGCTCGCTGCCTGTTTTACGATGAGTATTGTGTCTTATCCGCCGACAATCCACTGCAGAGTACCAATGCTCCATTGATATCTAATTCACTGCAGTGCACCTCACTTTTTTCTTTATCGTCCTTCGCTACTGCAGTTCCTTATACCAATTTCTAGCCTTTCTCATGTTGGCCATCCGGCCTCCACATGTAGCTACCCGGACCAGCCATTCAGTCCATCTGACCTTGACTTTCAAACTGACCGGGCATCCATCCAAATCTGCTCTTGAGCTCATTTAAACTGCACACAATCTCTATGGTGTGCATACGTTTATCCTATTTTCATCCTTCCTTATTCCCCCTTCTGAGCCATTTTATCCAATAGTTTCATGAGAGTTTCAACATTTTCATGAATGATATTTGTCCATTCCATCACCTGTATCACCATGATCATGGACATGGCATGCTTCGGGCGTTTCCTAAATAAACCATTATTATTATTATTATTATTATTATTATTATTATTATTACGTACAACTACAAACATATGCAGATTGCCGTCCTGTAGTTATTAGCACGAGCATGGTACATAACCCAAGGCTCCTCGGTATATTTTGGCTTACACTGCTTCTATTTGACATCAGGTCCCACCACAGATACTTCCACCACAACCTCTGCGAATTTGAACTGGAAAGTCCCTGTCTCATTTCTCTCACTTGGTATGGCTCATTAATTGAACTCAATATCCAGTCATGAATTACGCATTTCTGCAGCCACCCTTTACCCCAGCTTCGCTTCTTCCATTATTTCATGCTGAATCTAATTCATCTCTTCTACCTATTGATTATTTTAGATCAAATTCCGACTTCTTTACTGAATCCTATGGCTCTTAGCTATCCAGGGTTCATCACTTCCGTTTTTAGTCTCGCTTGCCACAGACCCAGCTTTGCCTTGGCTCGTTTAATAATCGACCGTCATTGAAGTCTATCTATCCCGCTGTAATCGACAGAACAACCGAACTTGGGGCTCTAATTCAGAATCGATCTGTCCCCCGTACTCTCACCCAAATTTGTCTTCCGTTAACGTTTTGCGCCACACTTGCCCATTCGCTGAACCACACACCGGACATTGACCTTAAGTGGCGGCTAACTGGGGCTTGCAATGATTTTGTCCTGTGACCCTTGATCCACATTTCCCATAGATACTTCGTTTATTTGACCTGCCTGAACCTCAGGCGATCCTGGATTTGCTCGCATTTAGCTGACTCTGATTCACGGAGCGGTTGCAGTTGAGGTTTGTACAGGCCCCTACAGAGAAGTCGTCCATCATAGGAGTCGATCGCTGTATGAGAAGCGGGTTGTTATCGTTCAAAAGCCAGTGACGGAAGAGTGCCATATCATGTAGTGTAGATGTTCAACAAACCGTTGAGAGCCAACCCGGATAGCCTTGCGGTTAAGGTGTTTGATTCACAATCGTTCACTCCGGTTTCGAGACCCCGTGGGGAATCGGTGGATGTGCACTGCTGATGATTCCCAACAGGGATGAAACAGCTGTACAGCGCTTCCATGGTTTTCAATGGTGAGTTGAGGGTTCAAGCTGCATGTTGAATCATATTATATACAAATATTTGTATTATGGAGTTGGGAGAACGGAACTGGAGAGCTAAATGCCTGCAGGCGAGTGCGCAAATGTGTTGAGCGAGGGGTTGCTAATCGGAGCAATATCCAAGAAGAAGATCGAGGGAAGAATTGCCGAGTCGAACAGGGAAAATATGGCAGGGGCGAAAAGATGACAGAATTGGTCGTACAAACTATGAAGGTTGGAAAGGCGAGTTGGTAGACGATGACTGGTAATTGTCCGGGATGTGTCCGGTGCGTAATTGTGGGGGATATAAGGTGGAAGAACAAAAAAGAATATGGCAGGATAGTAGCTAGTGAGTTAAGTATTCACCGAGTTTTATGAGTATATTGAGAAATATTCGGTTGGTCAACTAGGTTGTGTGGTGCGGAATGGTCTGGATTCGTGTTCTGACTAGAAGGTCCATATGCTGATGGCAAATCAGCACCGAGAGTTGGAGGGTTTGGTCTGCAAGCTGTTTCGTATTATGGTGCGCTATGGGAAAAGGAAGGCTGGTGACGCCGCGGTGTCGGACGGTGTTAGAGTCCGATGTAGATGAACCCTTTGGGGAGTGAGGGATAACTAGAGTGTATGGGTTAATGACATTTCCATTTGTCAAAGGAGGGTTAAAGAAGCGAGACTGCATAACAATGTAGTCCGTTAACAGCCCGGTATGGGATACAGATTTTTACTCAAAGGTAGAGGTAATAAATGGGCAACCGGCAACTTTGACGTGTGGCATTTCAAAGGTAGGGCACAAAAGGTGGTTAAATGTGCCTAAGGAAACAAGGGCCATTAGTTGACGCGCCATTGTCATAGGGATTTGGCGGATATTTCCATTGGAGAGGTGGTCTAAGGTATAGTGGGGGAGCGCCATACGTTTTCTGGGATTGGTCTGGCTTTAGTGGATTCGATAGGGCCCCCAACTTGAAAGGGGTTTGTAGGCTGATAGGGGTTACGGGCTTGTTAGTCGGAGGGGGCTAAGGCGAGATGCCTGTGCTGTGGCTCTAGGGCCCGATGCCTGCCTGAACTCCACAGCTGGCACCCGAACAGGGAGGTCCGTGAAGTGGGGCGATGGCCTGGTAGCCGTTTATAATGGCTAGGGGGGGGGGGTAGTTGGTTGCATGCCCGTTGAACAGTGCTTACCGGGATTGGTCACCATAGTTCCAGGTTTATGCGGCGGCAGTATTGCCACAGTCATAGCACGAGGCCTCCAGGCGGAGGTACTAGGCTGTACAGATGGTGTCATTGGTAGATCAGTTGTCTTGTAACTAAACGGGGATGGAAAACGTCTGGGTAGATTTGCGGAAGACTCTGAGAATTTGGGATTGCGGGTTCGATGAGTTCGGTTTTTGCTGTTTACTCTAGCGGACGTGGTAGGTGGGGAAGCAAGGTGCCAACATTTTCCTGGTGATTTGGTTGGTGGCATATAAGGAGATATGTGTAAGTCTACGGTCTCTGTTGACGTCATGTGCACCGTTGGTAATACCGATGTGTTTTTCACTGCAGACTTGCTGCCCTGGCTTTTCGCCACAGTTAACCCTTGCTAATAGGTTTTACAGGGAGTTTTGCGATGGTCTTTTCAGCTTGTCGGAAGAAGACTGTGCCCCACCCTGGGATAAATTGCACGAAACTTGCGTGGGATCCTGGAGACTAGACTGATGAAGATCCACTGGTGCTAAAGGGGCCACAGGGCTAGTAGGTGTTTTGCCTGAAGTCCTGTTCGTAGGAGTGCGTGGTGCCGCATCTACTGGCCCCGGTGAATCATATTATGTACACATATTTTTCATGCATTTTGTTCCATCGTAGGTTTTTCCGTCCAGGTACTTCTTTTTTTCCTCTCTGTCTTCGTCCTGAGTCATTTACAGTAGAACGATCTGATTAGTGGCCTAGTACCTGATTTTCTTCGGTCAATACTGTAATCTGCTCTATATGTTGCCCGCCATAGGCATCTTTAGTGTGCCTTCCAGGCTGCGCTGCTCTTCCGCGGTCCACCTTATGTGAAGTCATCGTTACGTCATGGTCTTCACGTAGAGACTTAAGGTCATTTAGACTAAAAATCAGGTCATCCCGCTTTTTTGGTTCTTTCATCATTTAGGCTCGGTTTTGTTCCATTTTTGGCGGGAATTTTTATCCATATTGAAGCTATGTATTTTTAGAGCTGTAAACCGCGACACCTCACCGTGAATTCGTAGTTTGTTGTCACAAAATAACGACATAAGCCTTTTCCAGGAACTTTCGGTTCAAACCTACCTAAACTCACCCTCAGCGACCCTGTCTATAAAGCACGTATGGCTTCTCGGCTGGATCACTTCATTAAGGTATCTACCCGTACCTTGCTGTGAGTTGTTACCTCCCCGGCCTTATAGGTAATTTAGTTCTTGGTTTGGCTTTCCAGTGGTAAAACTTAGTCCAGATACTCAGAAAAATCCAATAGCTTTTTCTGACACCCGAAATCCCCCGAGACTTTCGCGGAAGCTATCAACGATATTTCGGCTTACTTTGAAATCCGGGCCTCCCAGCCCTTAGTCACTCATCTTACACACAGCTGCACATCAAGCACATCAACCTTGATAGATCCGAGCAACTATACTTATTGACGGAGTGACTTGGTAGTGTTTACCTGCTTTTCTTTTGAAGTGCAGCAGCCCAATAAAACCCCCACCCGGGTCAGATATAACTGCCTCGCCCTCCATGAACACTGCCTTTCCTGTATTATACCCAAAAGATTGCCTAAGTCTGTATCCAAAAGTTATTGTCCGCCCGGTCTAAAACTAATCTTTCGAGCCTCTGGTGCGAAAAGAAATACAAATGCCGACATGATGGCAGTTGTCAATACATGTTCTGTATCACTGGTCAATATAAACAGCGGAGCCAAAAATAAAGCCAGTGATTTGGAACAGAAGGTAAACGACTTATTTTATAGATGGCGATCGACTAAGTGTGTTCTATCAAAAATTTCCGCACTGACAATCATTGTTGAACCAACAGATCTGACTTGAAAACATTATCCAAAGCCGGTCGTTATACACATGTAATCGCCTCGGAAACTCACAGGAGGATAAAGAATGCCAAAAATGCTATAGTGATAAAAGTCCTGGAAAATCTACCAACACAGTCTGGTAAAGCCATAATACTGAATGCATGCTCATGGCTCATCACATGTGCCATTCTACTAGGCTCAGGAAGCGGTTACCACGATAACCCTGTCCTCTGCTGTTTCAGTTTTCCAGCAAATTAGCAGCCGTTGAGTTCATCAGTAACCGTCAAAGGATTGCTGCAGCTGCGTCATTTGAAAACATCAGAATATACCTTGATAAATCTCCTCTACAAACAGAGATGTTCCGCATGCCGGAGGGCAAACCAGTGCCTCCACTGACCCTGATCCAATGGGGCCCGTAGATGCGTCACCACGCACTCCTACGAACAGGACTTCAGGCAAAACACCTACTAGCCCTGTGGCCCCTTTAGCACCAGTGGATCTTCATCAGTCTAGTCTCCAGGATCCCACGCAAGTTTCGTGCAATTTATCCCAGGGTGGGGCACAGTCTTCTTCCGACAAGCTGAAAAGACCATCGCAAAACTCCCTGTAAAACCTATTAGCAAGGGTTAACTGTGGCGAAAAGCCAGGGCAGCAAGTCTGCAGTGAAAAACACATCGGTATTACCAACGGTGCACATGACGTCAACAGAGACCGTAGACTTACACATATCTCCTTATATGCCACCAACCAAATCACCAGGAAAATGTTGGCACCTTGCTTCCCCACCTACCACGTCCGCTAGAGTAAACAGCAAAAACCGAACTCATCGAACCCGCAATCCCAAATTCTCAGAGTCTTCCGCAAATCTACCCAGACGTTTTCCATCCCCGTTTAGTTACAAGACAACTGATCTACCAATGACACCATCTGTACAGCCTAGTACCTCCGCCTGGAGGCCTCGTGCTATGACTGTGGCAATACTGCCGCCGCATAAACCTGGAACTATGGTGACCAATCCCGGTAAGCACTGTTCAACGGGCATGCAACCAACTACCCCCCCCCCCTAGCCATTATAAACGGCTACCAGGCCATCGCCCCACTTCACGGACCTCCCTGTTCGGGTGCCAGCTGTGGAGTTCAGGCAGGCATCGGGCCCTAGAGCCACAGCACAGGCATCTCGCCTTAGCCCCCTCCGACTAACAAGCCCGTAACCCCTATCAGCCTACAAACCCCTTTCAAGTTGGGGGCCCTATCGAATCCACTAAAGCCAGACCAATCCCAGAAAACGTATGGCGCTCCCCCACTATACCTTAGACCACCTCTCCAATGGAAATATCCGCCAAATCCCTATGACAATGGCGCGTCAACTAATGGCCCTTGTTTCCTTAGGCACATTTAACCACCTTTTGTGCCCTACCTTTGAAATGCCACACGTCAAAGTTGCCGGTTGCCCATTTATTACCTCTACCTTTGAGTAAAAATCTGTATCCCATACCGGGCTGTTAACGGACTACATTGTTATGCAGTCTCGCTTCTTTAACCCTCCTTTGACAAATGGAAATGTCATTAACCCATACACTCTAGTTATCCCTCACTCCCCAAAGGGTTCATCTACATCGGACTCTAACACCGTCCGACACCGCGGCGTCACCAGCCTTCCTTTTCCCATAGCGCACCATAATACGAAACAGCTTGCAGACCAAACCCTCCAACTCTCGGTGCTGATTTGCCATCAGCATATGGACCTTCTAGTCAGAACACGAATCCAGACCATTCCGCACCACACAACCTAGTTGATCAACCGAAATACCCAAAACTAAATTCTAATAACAGTACCTCGTTGGTTCTCTGACGTAGCCGATCAATCGCAAACATAATTCGGCACTTACGATATCTGGTCATTGTTTGCAATTATGATATAATGTTGATTACCAAAACTTTGTTAACGGATTACACTTCAACGGACCCGATTTCTCTTGTAGGCTACAACATCTTCAGATTGAATAAGAAAAGTGGACCCCGGCGAGGTTTTTTGGCATTTTTCAAGCGTGCCTTTACTACAACAACCCTTTTTCACCCTCTACTCGACCCTATCCCCGATTCACTTTGGCCAAGTGTCCACGTTTCTGGCCCTCAATTTCATGTTGGATGTGTTAGCTGTCCACCAAGCGGATATTTCTCCGGGCCTCCAAAACTAATTGGTGCTTTTCCAATACCTGTGCTTACTGTCACCATTGTGAAGGTTATTGCTGGTCACTTTAACCTGCCCAAGATAGCTTGGCCATCTTTATCTGCACCCGATAACCCTCTACCGTTTGTAACAAGTATTAGTGTAGGAGGGTGGGTACAGCTCATCCGCTCTTCTTCGAGGAAAATCAGCACCTCAGATCCCACTTTCACCCATGGTGTTGCTCAAATATTCGCATCAATCTCCCGAAGTTTTCCCGGTGGTGATTACAATCTGTTTAACTGCAGCTTTCTCACTCATCCACATCCTACCCTGAAATCACACCGCATTAAACCCTCTCCTCTCCCTGACTGGAAGGCGCTCCATACTACCATTCGGCAGGCTGATTGGAGTGAGTTTTGCTCTCTGGTGATCAACAACACGCCACCGATATCTTCTATGCACAGTTCTCCAGATATCTTGATGGGATTACAAGAATCCCACAGCCACGGATTAACAGGAAGTCCTATATTATCTCCCTGCGAACAAAGTGTGCCAAACTTCAAAGAATTCATAAAACTACATATGACTTTGCACATCTTATTCAACTCATTCGCCTCGCTTCTACTATCGAAAAACTTGAAGAAACTACACCGCATAACCAGAAAATGAAGGCTCTGCGACACCCAAATAGGCCTCTTCGACTGTCGTTATTTTACAGGGCCAGAACCTCCAATACTCATGGAGATGTCCCGCACACTGTTTCAATGGACGATGTATCCTCCTCTACTCCCTCTTCTATTGCCGAGGCCTTCAACTCATTCTTCGCGTCAGCTATGGTCCCTATTATTATTGTTGACCCTCCGCCTCTTCCCCCAGCTATCGCCTTAACTTTGTCCACAATGGCATTTAACGCCTCAGTTATCTCCCAATTTTTGACCACTTTCGAGCCATCATCCTATCCAGGACCTGACGATTTACCGCCCGCTGCAATAGTTAAATGCTGACCCGATTTACCTTACTTACTACTCAGTCTATTTACTCTATCGATGAACTCTGAAGCCGACAAACTAGAAATGCTCGGTCATAATCCCGCGCCACAAGAAAGGTCCACTGCATGAGGTAACAAACTACCGTCCCAATAAAACATATACCTATCCTGTCTCGGCTAATGGAAAAAATCGTAAAAGAACACAAAGAGAGGCACCTATTTCAACTGGACATTATTATTCTCGAAAACACGGCTTCCTTCGGTCAAGATGTTGGGCAACCTACCAACTTGATTTTTCGAATCTCAATACTGAAAGGGCAGACAGCAGAACGGCCCTTTTAGTACTTTACTTGGACATGTCAAAGGCATTTGACCACTTGCCACACCCACATCTTCTGGCCAAGATCCGATCATTTGGCATTGCTGACCCTTTACTATCTTGGATCAATTCTTACCTGTCTAGACGCTCTCAGGTTGTCTCAATAAACGGACACTGTTCCAAGCCTAATCCAGTTACAAGCTGGGTTATACAGGGTAGCGTCCCTGGCCCTCTGTTTTTCCTCATGTATATAAACGACATATTCCTCTCAGTGAGCCATGACACCCCATTTCTTTTTGCTAACGACAATAAAATTGTCTACTCTTTCAAGCCTGAATGCATCGCCTCGGCTATCTTAAACATCTCTAAAGACATATCTGCACTCCATAGATGGTGTTCAACTTGGCAGATGAATTTTTCCGCTGACAAATGTGAGGTTCTTACATATAAATGCAAGCAACCTCCAGGATCCTTAACCGTTTGTGGTTCAGCCATTGCTAACAAGCAAATAGTTCGGGACCTTGGCTTGAACTATTCCTGCACATTTAATTTCTCGAAATATTCGGCCCTCCAATTCGCTAAGGCCAGAAAGAGTCTAGGGCTAATATTTCGCTCCTCCCCACTTCGAGACGGCATTCTCTTCCTTTATAAATCTCACGCCAGTTCTTCATTGGAATACTGCCCACTGGTCTGTTCTAGTGCGTGCAAATCATACAGAATTGGTATAGAATCAGTTTGGTATAGTTTTACTAAACGACCGATTGGATAGAGCTCACCCCTGACTTATAAAGAAAGCTGCTCATTTTCTAAAGCAGATCATTATAGGCTTCGCCGTACGAAACTGAGCCCCATCTTTTTGTACGACATCTTTCACAGCCTGATATGTACTTCTAATCCATGGCACTTTGCGCCTGTTTCTAGGTACCCACTACGTTTTAGAATTCTTACCCTTTCAATCCCAAATACTAACACTAGCTCACGTTCAAACTTCATCACAGTGTACTCTAACTTATGGAACAAATTACCGTTTGACATACGCAGTTTTACTTCCAGCCATCGGTACGGAAGTACATTGGGTAAACTCTCCACGGTTACCTAAACTTTGCAGCCCCTCAATCTAGACATACCCGATGACCAGGCCTATGAGAAGGGTCTAGACCTTTGAATCGTGCAAACACCGGCGGTCTTCGAAAGATAAAATTGGGTAAACATTTTTAGTTTTCCGGCCTTCTGCGATCAAAAACCTAGTCCCAGAGAGTCACTCTCTATGAATGTTGGCTCTTTGTGTCGATTCTCATTTATCCTCAGCTAGGAGCATCCCAGACTGCGCTGCTCTACTTTTGTTCTATTTCCAGACCTTCATTCGTGCGTAATTTTCCCTCGACGACTCCCAATACTCTGGAGACCACACCGGCCACTAACCTGGCCTATGCATCTACCTGACCTTTGGCTATCCGTACGCTACCCGACCGATGTTCCCTTGGTTATTTTCCGGGATCCCCTGGTGCCTGGTCGCGGACTGCCTGATATCTACGGCCGTTTGGCCTACCAAAAAGCTCTTGTCAACGCCAAATGTGCGCGGCGCGGTAAGATCCAACTCTTTAGCCGGAGCGCATCGGGCTTGCAAGCCATCTCCAACGATATGCGGGCGCGTCTAGGCTGGCAAGTCGCATCTCCTGTCACCAGAAGTGGTTTTCAGGTTAGGTGTCCGGAGCACGGCCAGCCTCACCCGCTAGCGCCAGTTGCGGATTGAAAAACAACGTCCCCTGCATCTTTTTTTGCCACTCGCTGCCTCCTCCAAATCTCCTGAAAAAGGTTTACCATGCCCCTGGTCAAGTTCCAAATCAGCATATGCACATTTACTTGCTCGGCTCAGGAATGCACCCCACTATCTGCTACTACTAACATTTATCTCCATCGACCTGTCTTTTTTCTGTCTGAGCTGATCCCATGTTTATCCTCATTTTACCTTGTCCATTATCTGGATCCTGTATCCCGAAACATAAAACGGTTTCACTGTTCAGTTAGCTGCATTATGAACATCACAATTCCTGAAGTATCGTTGAAGAGACCATTCATCCATTTGCCACTCCATTTATCTAAACAAAATCATCATTTAATTATTCGTTCCTCACTTGCCAACAACACCACAAAACACGAAATGGTCCTTCTTCCAGCGCTCCATCTGCGTGACACCAGCTCTATGTTCCGTTGTATCCCTCCGTTGCATCTTCTCTCATTCAGCCATTTGCATTTCATAACAGTTGCATTGACAATGAGGCATCCATAATCCAGGACATAAATAGCTCGATTGCCTCCTCAGCTTTCCATGTCAGACTTCAGCATATCCAGCTATACAATCACCTCCGCTTCCTAAGAGCTGTTCATATGAACTAATTTTATACGACTTCATCAGTCATCCATATGTCTACCTCTCGCATCCACTTTGATACCTACTTTAGATGCTCCCATGCTATTCGCCAACGAGCCCAGACAAATCCTTAATTGTGTTACATTTCACTCTTTGATGGACCACTGACGCTATTCCACCAAGATATCCCGGTCGGCCATCTGCATCACAATCCACAGAGTGCTTTTTCTACATCATTGGTTGAAAATCAACTACCCATTATTTAGGCTGCCGCTAATCTGCTTGTCTCCCCAAAGCCTCAGTTTGGGCCTTCCTCAACGTACCCAGTCACAATTATCTGCGCTTTTCAAAGGTGTTAGTGATGCTCTACTTCTAGTCGATTCCGCCAGATATCGAACATGTATACCACTATCTTGCCCACTTCACTGTAAATTTTCATTTCTCACCTGTCAGTTTTGAAGTCACCCCCGATAAATCAACAGTTTTGCACAATCTCACCCACCCATTATCTTTTGCCATTTTGCCATCAGTCCTCCACGATTGGGCATCTATGCCAAAGACCACTGCGAATGCAATTTCACTAAACCTTGGCTGAAAATTAACTATACTCATGCCAAATTACTGACCTTCCAGTTGTTTTCCAAATGCCCAATTTCAGGCTCTTAATAGCGTATCCCGTTAACGATTGTCTACATGTTTTAACAGTATGAATTATGCACCACCCCCACATGACCTCATAAGATCATTGTATGTAAACTTCTCCGTCCACCCCGCTGTCAAGTTGTGTTTACTAATTGACCTGAAACGAACCCTTTATTCGAATCGTGTTTTACTCACTTGTCAACTTTCGTCACCCCGCTCCACCAAACTCCCAGGCTCGGGCATCTACATGCACTTCTTAATAGGATGTCCTTTACAACCTCTTGATGAATAGTAAGTACTAATTCAGTGGCGAGTCGGACTCTGTTTCATTTACGCAGTTACCTTGCTTAGAGGACACCACAACTCCTTCGGTATTATATTCTGCTATCTCCCGGGTCATTTGAGCTACGGGTTCAAGTGCGTGTCCGTCACCACCAAGAATTCTGCAGTTTTTCGCCGTTGCTTTTTCGAAGGTATTTTGTGTCAGTCTACTCATTTCTCCGTCTGTACGTCGATACTACCCGAAATACTACGCGCTTTTACTTCGTCTCAGCCTTACTCCATTACTTATCCGGACTGCGGAGCCCATTTGATTCACCACTGAGCGGTGTGTCCACCTGACCTTCAAGGTCAAATTTGCCGGGCATTCATCTAAGCGACCACTAAGACCTATACACCGTTTTGTGCTGCATATATCCAAATGGATATCCAAGGAACCTTCTGTGACCTCACTCGTAAAATTTGGTCATGCAATCATGCATGTTTTGGGTGTACCCAAACTAAACCATATGTATTATTATTATCATTATGTGACATGCCGGGATTTGATCTTTCTGATACTTTAAGTCCTTATTTCTCTTCTACATTATTCGCTGTTACAAATGCTGCATCCTTACACCACAGTTCGTCCAACCTCCAAGTTACCCTTCTCTACTAATATTTTACTCTACTCAAACCATTATGTTTTTCCATTCTCTCTGCTTTCTCCAGCCATTTTCACGGCCATCTTAGTGCATGATGTACTTCCATTTATTATCGCCTCGCCCATTTTCGACCGCCGCCATATGTCCCATCTGCCTTAACCCGATTGTACGATTCGCTCTCACCTGTTTTCGGTCGATCCTTTCCGTCGTATTCCCTAGTTTATCGGCTCGTGCTCACAGTCACCACTTCTGTGCTTACAAAGTCGTTCCTCTTTCTCTGTTTATCTCCCATGTTCATCAGTCATGATAAAATTAGTCAGGATTTATTGAAGTTAGTTCTGTGCCGTTTGAACTAACCCTACCAGTCTCTTATTAGACAATCACTGATACTTCCATGTTCTACCCCCACTTTTATTTGCTGCTGCTCTTCACAGTGATCAGCCGATCACAACTTGTCTATCACTTGGCTGACTGTTCACGCTCGCGGCAACTGCAAGTCTCACTCCTGAAACAACTAGCACACGCCAGTGTGCAGTCTCTGCACTCAGGCCTTGCGAGAACACACGCGTTTGCCATTCCACAGTCTCTTCTCACAGACTTCCTCGATGAAAGCGATTGTAGAAGCTGAGAGAGTATGCCCTCCAACATCTTATATATATATATCCACGTATTTTCTCTGCAGCCTCTTGTTCTTTGCCGGCCACCATACCGCCGCCCCTCATGACGTGCATCCATTTTGTCTATATCTATGCCTCACATTTACAGTATCTCAATCCTTCCGCACCATAGTTGCCCTGTGATCCACTCTTTAAAACGTGCATTCGTCGCTCCCTTTTTTCAAATTGACACCGTCCATTTATTGCAATAAGGCATGATTCATGGCTGCCTACTCGCTAGCCATATCAACCAGTATTTTTCTTCCTTTCTTCCCCTCTTTTTCCCTTTCTGTCCTTCATCGTTTCTCGGTAACATAGCTTTTCATGGCGATTTTCAGTCCTTCTCATGTAAAACCCACAGGTACCAAACGTCTATGCTTGGCTCATCCAAATCCCCATTTGACCTTCACTTTCAAATTCACCGGGCAAGCATTTGAACCCATCCTTGGGTTCACCCAAAGTCCCTCCATTATTCATTGGTGTGCATACATTTATCTCTATCCCATCCCCCCAAGCTCTACATACCCTTTGTTTGTCTTACCTATTTCAAATTTTCCAAGAATTTTGTCTGCCCATTTTGTCAGTTGCAAAAAATCTGGTCGTGTTTAAGGCATGCTTCGGACTTCTCCGAAATAAACCAATACTATTGTTATTACGCCCGAAAAAACCCTACCCTCCCTAGAACATAATTATCGCGGAGTTAAAAGACCGTTTCCGCGCTCGGCTTACGTTCATGATTCTTTTTCCTGAAGATTCGTGCCAAACCACCCGCTTGTCCCGTTCGCAAACTTAACCAATCCCCGAGAAAAAAACTCACTCTTATTTTATCACAGTTATCGATATATTTGTAAAAGTCACATTTAATGTTGCCATACACGTCCGTCTCACAGAGTCCAAACAGTATATTTCACAGAGCATCCCATCAGTCGGCTATATTGTGATAGTTCGCTCTCTCTATCAGTCCTTCTGTTCGCCTATATGGCTGTAACATAGCAATATCCTCACCTTGCAAAGATTTATGTCTTTGCCATATACTGACATCTGTATCGCAGCTTTTTGATCTTTCGCCATCACAGGATCCATTTCTTACAAAGAATACCAGCAGATAGAATTTCGCCTGTTGACTAATTCACCGTCCAACTACGCAACTGTATTCATCGGTTGTTTGAAGCTTTTTCATATCCGGTAATCTATCTTGGTAAATCCTCTCAGACAATTTTCATTCTTGCATCCCTCTGGTCTTCATGTTCAGCCCTTACACAACGATAATTGAAAGTAAATACTTACCTGTCATTTAAATACTCATATGTGCAAACCGTGTACCTGCGACTACCATGGCTACGCACCACAAATTGATTGGTCGCCCAGTTCCCATTTCCGTTTTGGGGCCCCACATTCCGCCTTTATGAAAGTAAACAACGTGCGCAACGATTTAACGGACTCAGCCGATATTTGGTCGCTGAAAGTTACAAGGAAAATCTTCGAAACATTTTGATTGTTCTTTATCTGCAAATTCTTTCCTTTTATCGTCTGATTTCAATCCAAAGCCGTTCCATACTCCTCGACGCGCTATAGCTGGTCCATGTCTCACTTGGAAACTTCTTTTTCCTCAAGGTGAACAAAACTTTCGTCAATTCTGTTTGATTCTCTCGTTGCATAGCCCCTCTTTTTGTACTATTTCAGGAAGAGTCTACTACCTCCGACCAGCTCCACCCTGACTTGGTCGAGCCGGCCACCCGATCTTGAGTTCAAATTTGCCGGGCGCCGCTTTAAAGAGTAACTTAAATACTTTCTTTTGTACAATATTGGGTGCATATACCTGAATCATCCTCTTGGAATTCGGAATCTACGTACAATTGTACCGTTTGATCTTGCGTTACAGCATGCCTCGGGTTATCCGAAATAAACCATTATTATTATTATTATTGCTGTTATTATTATTATGAAGGCAGTTTCGTAGAGACTTCCATTTCCCACCCACTCTTTGAAATTCACCACAAATACCCCCCACTTTGCTAAGGTTTTCAATAAGTGGCAGCGCTTCTCAACATTAGTCGAAAGTGAGCTGAGTTCCGGTTGGATATTGGGTTGTTTTCCTTAGCCGCTATTGGGTTTCGGGCCCTCTTCGTAGTTGGTGCGCCTTGTTTCAAACTTCATTCTGTAGGCCACATGTGCAGCATCCGCGACATTCGGCTTCCCCCCGGGGTAAGACTGTGGAGAGCTACAATTCGTAGTTTCTTATTTTCGGTTGCGAGCAGTAGCCCTTCCGCAAGAGGGACTTCTGCTACTTTATTTGTTCGAACACCGGTGTCTCCGAAGCATTGCTCGCGCCTGGTGGGAACATCGGGTGAGCAGTTTTGAGGTTTGTCGTTGTGTTGGTGCTGGTTGTCTCTTCCAAGAAGTGACATTTGCTCTACAAGGCCCCCAATGGCTTGGGCACGTTTTATGTATGCCCGCCTATCGTATACCCTTTCAAGCTCTTTTTCACCTGCTGGGAAAGGCTAAGAGGAACGAAGCAGTATACAGGCTATGACTTGGTGCAGGGGCATTAAAAAGTGAGCTTCAGCCTTGGCCTCGGCTGGTGCTTCCTGTTCTCCTGGCTGCGGCTCGAGAAACGAGGATTACTAGTAGTAGGAGAAGCCGAGAGATAGGGCTCAGAACCGAATCCAGTGGCGAGAATGCTGTATAGCCTATACACCAACCTACCGTTTCCCACAAAAAACTAAAAAACAGACAAAATCCTACGAGATATGTGCGGTAAAAATAATAAAAACTTGATTTTACCTGTTGTATTCTCTGTGCTGACTACTGATCCTCCTTCCACCGATCTTTTAATTTTTCACTGTTGTTGCTGCCTTGGTACCGTGCTTGTTCTCAAACCGGTGTTACACGTATGCTTATAAGTCTGCAGGTTTCACCTGTAAATCTGCCTATATATTCGTTGAACCAGTGGAAGGAATCACGTCATTCGTGTTTTGGTGTGGCAGTTTGACACGGGCCCGAGGGCCAGAGGGGAATTTAGCATTTTTGCAGATGTCGGGAAGCACACTCAGGTGAGCTGTATTGTAGAAGATGTTCTGAGGGTTTCCATGTCCAACACGAGGCTAAAATATATAGGAGGTTGGCGGAATATCTAGATCAACGGAGGTTTTGCTAAACTACAGATGAGGTCCATTTGTGATGGTCGAAGTTTAGAAAACCAACCACTCGGGGGGGGGGGGGATCACTGGTTAAATGTATAACGGGATCGCTGTTTTCGGCATGACTCTTGTGGCCCTCGCTTTGCAGTGGGGTTTCTTCGGGAAGTATCTGCGCGTGCTTGAATCCCGTATTATCAACAACAATAATTTCACTGGCAGCATCTTCGGAATATTTTCTTCGCCATATGGGGCCCAAGGCTGAGACAGACTGGACAATATATGACGGCAGAAGGGAGCAGCTGCAGAATGTCGTTCATTGAAGAACAGGGAAGCATGTATAAGTCCCTTTTTGACTGATTTTCTTTTTAGTCGCTCTTGTTTTTAAAATGCTTTGGAGCGGCTCTTTGCAAGTGGAACTGGACACAAAAACTTCATTCTACTATTTGTTCCAGCTCTTTCTCTTTTTAATTATTATCCGTTATTGGACTGGTTGAAGGGATAGAAAAACGGCCTCAAGACATCAGTGAGAAAGTTGAATGAGACAGGGATAATTATTGGTTGGGTTGAGGGCCAAAACTGAATCCTAGAAGGTCCTAACCAGCCCCAATGACTGCTTTTGACGGCAAAACTACGATTTTCCTGAAGTATTTCTCAATGGTGGTGTAGTCCTGCAGGTAAAGAGGTCTTGGCTCACAAAAATGGCGGGAACGGGTCCTAGTATCCTAATATGCCCGCGCCGGTCCATGTTTGGACGTGTTTAAAACTAATCCCATAAATTTGCAGATAATAGGTTATATGTGGGAAGGGGATCTCCCCGTATGTCTCACGTATGGAGGATAGAGTTATAGCTCAGTCAGTCGGGATGTGTGAATACTGCATCTTTTACGATGCACAACCCTAGCTTCCTTTCCTCCGACTCTTTCTAGGTCTCTGTCCCCAATGAGTCCCGTAGGCATTCTTTAATTGCCATGTCATATTACTGGACTGGTGAACATTACTCCGATAGGAAAAGAGCCCAACTTCCGTATTTTATGAGGGAAAGGCATGAAAATTGAAGAAATCGGAAGTAAATTTGCAGCCTTTTCTTGGTGAGAAGGAAGAGATAGATTATTACAGGGCCAAAATCCAAAAATGTTGAGCTGCTCTGTATTTCCGGTTTCAGTGCCAATGCTTATCCACGATGGATGACTGGAAGTTCTGCCAAATTCTATTGAGAAGTGTTGGCCGTCACTCCTCGGTAGCCATCATTCAAAATGCCAACGTTTTACCGCAACCACAGCTGACTGCACTTCTACTGCTCCTGATATGCAAGTCGTTGCATTGTCAGCATGCATAGATATCTTGCAACGAAGAGGAATTGAGACAGAGGAGGACCAAGTATGGACAACCGGGGAGTCTTGATAGAGCACGGGGATAGAGGGAAACAGATGGGTAACTTCCTAGCGAGTGTTCCAATCAAGAAAAGCACTTGACCAGGAAGAGGTCCATCAAGCGATTTACGGCCAGATTAACCGAATAACCAGGTTCACTCATCCTGGATAGCACCTTGGAGCTTCACAGCAAAGTGTGGCCCGAGTGGATGCGGAACCCAAATCAAGACGCGATCGCCCCGTAAACCCTGCGATACCTTTTGTGAGTTGAATCAGAAAATAACAACTACACCTTTGACAGCTAGCCTCAGTCACTATCCAGCGAAAAAATGGCCGAGATCGGGGGAGAATATTTGTTAAATTAGCAGTTAACTGAAAGGAACAAATTTGAATGAACTGTTCGGCGATCGAAATAAACAGCACAATGTCTGAACGCTTTTTGTGGGTCAATAAATAACCTTCTGAACGTGGCGGCCATAAGGTCAGCGTAAACGAACTGGACATCTGAGGCTTTCAACATCAACGAGCAAACGAAGCTGAACATCTACAAAACAAACTGGTTTCAATCGGTGAGACTCACCACCATAACAAATGCAGGTAAAGCTTTCTCAACAAGGAAGCTCGACTATAGAATTCATGAGGGACTTGCAGATCCGGGCACGGGGGTAAAAGTGTCTATAGCAAAATTTCGTAGATAAAACAAAACTTTCAGTGAGATAGAGGTAAGGAGGTGAGGTTAGTTAGTCAATATCCTATGGCAGAACGCCACACGTATTGGCTGTCTTGGCGGATTATAGCGTGGATTAAGTGATTTAAGGTATACCATTACATCAGGGTTAATATTTAAGGGAACGAACAGTTAGTTCACTCCTTATAAGGCAATGAAAAATGTCACGTTATCATAGAACCAGTTGTGTATAAAGCACGACTGAAAGAAATTTCGGATGAGATGAGGTGTAGTACCAAAAGATTTGAATCTTTGTACGTAAAACAGAGGCCGTCTCATTCTCAAAAAGACCGTCGCGACTTGCTGGGAACAAGAATTTTTATGGCTGATGGCAACACTGAGGTAATGTATCGATGGACCGTTCCCGATACACCGATACATCAGGAGAATCCACTGGACTCATTCGCAGGTAGTGTAAGGAGAACAAGTGGGCAAGCTCAGGTATGTAGTCCTTGGGAATGGGTTGGGTAGACTGAGTAGGGCAAGGCATGCCAAGAACCATGCCTCTGGCATATATTATCAGTGTGCGTTCCTCCTGGGCAGGCATAGGGGAGACGTACGTGGAAAACAAAAACGAAGATAGGACTGCGCCTTGTGAGATACCTTGGGCGAATAGAAACGTAACAAATGCTTTACCAGGAAACTGTAAGCTGAGGTGAACCAGGTAAATAATTAGACACCGACCGTGTATCATTGGTTTGAATTTCACTATCCTTCAGGATCTGTATTAGTCTGGACCTGTCCAGGTAGATGAATACAAGTCCGTCACTGAAGAAACAGACGGTAGCAGTCGTGCACTTTTGATCCGGTGCTGATATCGCAGGATGTGCAATGGGAGTGAGAAAGTTGACGACTGAGTTTGAACAACAGCAGACGAATCGGTTAGGGTCTGATAAGCTAAGCTGAGGGGAAGTTCGTTTTAGCAGCTACTATTCGAACATCCTAAGAGTAACGGATACGGGGGCTATGGGGCTAAACCTGTTAGTTCCATCGTTAGGCGCTGTTGATGGGATGCTACTTTCCATCCGCTGTAGGTTTTTGTATGGGTTAGGCAACCACTGGGGATGTGGATCAGTAAGGGAAGTAATAAGATCACACAATCCTTTACTACAGTTGGTGATAGTTTATCTCGACTGCGTACTCTGTCAAGTTGAAGTGAGAACAAGTCCTTGTATAATTTGAGGGAACCAAAGAAACCACTGGTAGGTGCCAAAAGGCTGCTGGCATCGAAGTTCGGGGCTGGTGCCTTATCTCTGCCACCGACATGGTTCCTACCGACTTTCCTACATCCACCTCCTGGGTCAAGTTCCTCGAGTTTTACCGATCGGCTTTGTGATTGTTTTTTAATTTTTGCGACCAATTTTACTCGTCGTAAGTGTCGCAACGCATTTATTATTCAGTTTGTGTGCCTCATCTTTGGTCAGCCCCGAGAAAATTTTGACCAGGGGACAACTTTTAGCTTGTAAGCTCGTCCGTCTTCTACTCAGTTGTTTTAGATGAAGGAATAAAGTCCATCTAGATGAACATGACTTTTCAGTAAGGCTACAAATATAGGGGCAAAATTTCTGGTAGTCTGTTAGGTGATCGCAAAACATAGGCAAACCTGAAAGGGAAAATTTATTGAGATCAGTCTCGCAATAATGTACCCAAATCTATCGAGGTTGCTCGGGATTCTTTGGAGCTTATGACTCCTCCGGTCACCACATTGCGTGAGCACGAAGGTCAGCCTTTCCGTCAATTATGGGGGAAAATTCAGTGAACTTGCGATCCGAACTTCCCGCTGGTGAATGATAATCAGTACCGAACAAGTTGGGACCCCTCACCAAAAGAGATCCAAGTGAGCCCTGAGTCTGATTGAGAAGGCAACAAGGGTTTTTCAGCCCAAAATCCAATACAATGAAGTCACCCAAGATTATGCAAAAGGATGAACCCAAATGTTTAGAAAAGTGTTAGGTAGTGTTAGAGGTATACACACTGGTGATAACAAGGGACCTGTAATAACTCAGACATTTGGACTTACATTGACGGACAGAGATAATGCGCTGTTAAATTAGTAAACAAAATCCGGGATAACCCACACCACAGATCCTTGAGATAGGTAAGAGTTCTACCACTGCGATTTTTTTAATTACCTGGAATATCTACCCGGAAAAGTACGGAACAATCTACACTGGCGATTTCATCCTAGATTTCGTTCCCAAGCAGCAATCCCATAGAAATCCCAAACTGGGCCCAATTAAGTTTGGGTTGGAACACGTAGGGTTTTACTAGGGCACCCAGGGTTCGATTGCGACTAACAAGCCCAAAGTTTGGATTTTGCTACACATTCCAGTCCCAGTCTGGTCGGCTCTCAAACGAGATAACTGCTCTTTAGACCGCCCTACTATGCCTTCCTGGTTTAACTCGTAGTTCCTCACAAACGTTTTTGGTTATCTAGAAACAAAGGAACTTTCCAACTCTCCCCAATCTCATAGAGCTCCATGAAAATAAAACAGCCCACTATGTAAAGATAATAAAAGTGCAATCCTTTGAACTTGTTAAAATTTGTACACTTCAGTCCTTTGGCTCCTCCATTTCTTCTCTGATTCCAATAAGCTTCTTGGAAAGTCTTAAAGAATTGGGTAATTATTTCACTTATTCGGTGCATGCGCATGTGAATTCTATCTCTGTACGAGAATGAAGATTGAGAAACTGCAACACTGAATGCCAGAGGTCAACTGGCAGAAGACAAACCGTGGAACATACCAGAGAATCAAACATTGAAGCACACATTACTACCAAATAAAAGTAATGAAATAAGTTGAGCTAGTGAAAATCTGTGGAAATTCGTGAAATTTTACTGTGAGTAGAAGATTACCTGGGTTTTCTCAAGAAAGCCTCGTGGTCTCTGGCGCCGTTGAGACAATGCTGCACGAATTTGTCAACATCACCATCGGTGAGATATTATAACCGCTTGCTTTCATGAGTAATGTTATTGGCACAGTAAATCGTAAGTTGCCCTTGATTCCGCTCATCAACCTCAGATGAGAAATGGCGGTTTTCTAGGAGCCACCTGAGCTGTGAAGCTGTTTAACCGGCTAACTTTTGTTCGTCGATGGGAGCTTCTTGCATATTGGCTCACGAAAAACTTTCGTGAAAATCACGACAAACAGAGAAGCATTGAGAGGCAACGGCCGACTCTGCGGCCCGATCAAATGCTTGTAGTAGGAAACCACATTGAATTCCCCGTTCATGAGCTGAATATCAGCCAAAGTTGTTGCTTTCTTCGGCTTGCAAATCCGGCGCATTGGGTTTGGTAATCGTTGATTATAGAGCATTTAACTGATTCCATACAGGCTTAAACCCCAATTTGTACGACGCGGTCACTGTGGACAGTTTAGTAATGACATGCAGGGTTGGGTTTATTATTATTATTATCACGTAAAAAATCCATAAAAGCCGTCGATTTCCCTGGAAAGGTGGCCTGTTGCTCCTCTCGTTCCGTGTTCTTACGCCAAAAGACTAATCTTTCAAACCGCTGCCCCTAAAGTTTCCGAAATAGTGCATTGGTGTGGCAGAACGTTGTGCACTGTGGTTGACTTATGATACCGGTTAGGAGATTGCGATTCGTCGGGATGCAGGTTGTGGTGTGGATGATGGTCTTGACGAAAGGAACTATTGGTTTGTTTGCTTAAATAGCCTCGGCGTTTGGCTTCCGCGCAGTTATTTTTCCGCCACACGCGATAAACGTGCAGGCTGAACTACTCTTGGTCTGGTGGTTGCTTCGCTAACCCAGAGCTCCAAGCCACTGGTAAAACGACAGGCCATTTGAAAGTAGCGGAGGAATACCAAAAATTCAACTTTTTCTAGTGTTGTATCTTGTTGAATGCAGACTGTTTTGTGCCGCCACACCCGGAGAGCCTGAATTTGAATCTCATTTATACAGAGATTCTCACTCCGGAATCTCGTTTGAGCTCTCTGCTAGCGGCAAATATTTCGAAGGGTCATTCTTAACGGGGGAAAAACTCTCTGCAATAATATACCGGATTATCTATTGGTTTTCCTTTGTCTATCAATAACATGCCCTGGCACCCTAAGGCTCCTTTTACTGGCGGGCACCTGGTACTTGTTGAGTCTACTAACAGGGTTATGAAGGGCAACGCCATCTTAGGCATTAATTGAGAAAAGCATCCGTCGAAACACTTGAAAACGAAGAGGCGCACAAAGGGGCAACGTGTATCAAAGTTGGTAACGATGGAAGAGGAACCAACTGGTGGAACAAGTTTGCTCTTCGTGCAAAAGAGTGCAAAACACGTACCTCTAGGCCGTGTGTTCAGCCGGGTGATAAAAGGCTTTTACATTTAAGTCTGTAGCTGGGACGGAAAAAAGCCACTGTCCGTGTTGTCCATTGAGAATATGTACAAGTAATCGGAGAGCGGTTTGATTAGTAAAACGCTAAAAAAGAAAAAAAGATACTGAAATGGTAAAGATATCAGCAAGAAGGCGGTGTACAACGAGACATTGTTTGGAGGTTTATCAGAAAAACCCATAGAATAATAAAGACATTGTCATATTTGGGTGCCCGATTACAGGTTAACCCATATCAACTACCGAGGAATTCGGTACTATAGGATGAGAATTGGAAAGTCCTCAGCCAATATTTGGCACTGTTGTCGGCCCGGTTTCTTCAAACTTTTGGTGAAAAGTTCCAGGAGGCCAAGTCAACATTCTTAATGGAGAGTGAAAAATTTCCATCTTTCTACACAAAACCACATCATCAAGCAATCGAATCAAATAGCGTACCTCATAAAGAAGTTCCTCTTTACCGCAAAACAGCTGGGAAGGTTGTACAAACCTTCTGACTTGCAGGGATGCAGATATATGATTACGGAAACAAAAACGGAGACAGCGTAAAATATAGAAGCAGGAGGATAAACACAAGAATTTCTCGTACGCTGTATCAGATAACAAATACTTTAGGCATATGAGACTCCGGGTGTAGAAAGAGTGGCCGGCCTTTTTTGGCTTTCCAGGGTTCCACGTGGCCAGTTTGTCGGTCCTTAAGGGAAAATCACAGGGTATGCCCACATGAGAAAGCATAAGTCGATTGCCAAATTCATTGGCTTCAAGTGCGTTTATAACAGTGAATCTATCCTTTAGACCACTGAACCATGACGGTGACCTTTATCGCACTGCCCCCAAACACGGAAAGTGTATGTGCTCGTGGCAGGAGGAGTTGACCATATTACGGTCGACATCTACAAAAGGACCGTGTCCTTTGGGTAGGTGGTGCTTTTTGGGTTTTTTCGCGCGAAAGCTTTCGTCCGTTCTCAATTTTTCCGTCATTAAAAGGGGGGTCGCTCCCCCACCGACGCCGTGGCCCGATGGAATACAACTATCACTGCAAAAACAAGCCTCGTGTCCTTTAACCTGTCAGACGTACGACCGGGCAGATATACCACAGATGATCAAATAAGGAATAAAGCACCACAAAAAGCCGTCTTGTTAAATGCCGTGTTCCAGCCTTTGGTTGGTTTCACTGATGATTTCTTGGAAACTCTGGTCCACGGGCTCCTGATCCCTGGTACCACAGTGAAATCCAAAGGTAGACATGCGACTGCCATTTGGTCTTATGATCCTTGCCAATAGTGGCCACATCTGCAGGTTCTAGGAAAGGTGAATTAAGGTACAGTTGCAATGCAGTTGAATGTCCTGTACACATTCAGGCACCTCAAGAGCAGATAATAATTGCACAAGTCTCTTCACGAGTCCAAGGTGGAATTGCTCCCCATTTTGTAAGCTCTTGATCTTGCACTGCTTAGAGGTACCCTTTGATCTCTTGGATTGCTTAAGGAAATGTTCAATGAGCATACGCGACGTTACAGAACGTTGAGGCATGTTAAAAACATATTTAACGAAAATGTGACGCAACCGGTCCAGCTGTTTTCTAGCCCCATCGATAGCTGAATAAGGAATGGAAGTTACTCAATAAAATACTTTGCTGATGTCATTCCTTGGCTCTTTTACCATAGCATAGATTGATAGCTGTCAGCGATCCTGAAAAAAGACCAGCAAAGCCGCTGAGACCAAGCGCGAGCTATCAAAGTTGAGAAGCTTGTCTACTTTTTGTGTTTCTCACACAATAGTGTAGGTGATAAGCACGTAGCCTCGCTACCGGAAATTGTACATCTGCTTCCAAGTGCCTATACAGTTGTATCTCGGCAACACGGGCATAGGGCTAGCATCACTGCTTTTGCCTCAGACGATACAGCAGCCGCTTGCACGAGCCAGAAACTTTCGGCTTACATCCAAAAACTTGGTTTTAAAAAAGAACTTATCAGTAGTATACCGCCGCTATGCTTCATGCTGATTGAAACAGTCAGTGACCAACGAGATTGGATAGATCCCAACCAAAAAAGCCAAAACCTGACGTAAAACACGTCGTAGAAGAAGAAGAAGCCCAGAGATGATTACTGAAATCATTACGTGTACACTTACTGAACCACTAAAAGCAGCAAAATGAATTCGATTTAATATATACCCTTGATGATGATTAGTCAACCGCGAGGGTTATATAAATTTACGTGTGACCAAATGTACCGAGTAAAAAAGCCCACTTTGAAAAAAAATGACCTACATTGTTGGCATATAATAAGTGAGGTTGTTAAGTGCATTAAATATGACATCCAACACAATAGAATGTGAAAGTTTAGGCATCTCTAGAACACAACGAACAGACAGGGAACGAGGTCAGTCCAGAACGGCAAAAGTCATATTTTCAAACAAGGTAAAAAGCATTCCAAAGCCCGCCATTTTCTACAAAATAAACATTTCTGGAATGTTTTGGAAATTTTCATCTCAGACATGTGGATCTTGCTTTCTAAAAACTTTGAATAAAGGCCCCGTCCTGATTCCAATCAGAGCCCAATGTAAATGTGGAGACTTGGAGAAGGTGGTTTGTGCAGCTGGCATTCTTAGATCAAAAGTACACACGGCTGTTTTTATTCTCGGCTTCGAATAGTGTTAAATAAATTGGATAAACTTCTAGGCAGCAAGAGTTTGTTGCAAACTGATAATTGTGGGTATATTCTTGAGCTTAAAAAGATACCATAAAACGACTTTCCTCCGCTAGTATATCAGTTCAAGCAAACAAAACGTCCTGGATCCCGGCACGTTTTGCACACCCACCCTCTTGCTCGAAGTTCTTTGCTCTGATATCATGTATCCACCTTATTCTATCCTTAATGAACCGCAAAAGCTAGGAGGTCAGTTTCTTTTGAACAACGTGATGCACCCAAAAGTCGACAGATCGAAACAACTCTAGGTCCCTGAGGAATGCGCAGCCAGTAAATCCCACAAGCATTAGCTACCTGTCTACTATACAACCACCAATAATGCACCAAATTTATTGAGCACAACTCGTCTAACCCTCTATCTACAACGGGTGTTCTAAATGGAGCCGTTCTATCAAATGTGCTCCCAAATAGAACCCCTTCGTGCATATATATGATGAGAGTTTGCTTATTGTTTAAGCTTTTGACATAATCCTTGATATTTCCACCTCATTAGATATCGGTTAGCTCACCTGCGGCAGTGGGCCAGTAAACGGTATAACTGGTCCACCGATGTTGATCTAAAGACAAACATTTTCATGTTCTACGACATGTGATTCTCCTTTACTATACCACCAAACATTCCGATCTTATTTCATCCAATTCCTACCTATTTATGAGCGGTGCGCAAACTGCCCGACCCCCGTCTACCAAGTCGCTGTTGGCCACGATCTGCCCTGGTCACATCACGTCATATGGCTTTCTAAAAAATTAGATGTTTAAAGCCTTGTGTGCTACCTCTGGAGTCTTTTTCTGCTTCACTCTAATTAATCAATTGTTTCACATTCACATGCATCCGGCTATTTTGGCTCTAAGCTTCTCCATTTATCTTCCCCGGTTCGACTGAGAAAGATTTTGAGCTTATTGTCAGACCCGCCAAACAACATTTACACTGCGGTGGGACTTCCGCTGTTCAGTGCTCTCGACATGTAATACTGTAAAACCAACATGCTTGTAAAACATCGGCTTCGAAGATACTAAAAGACTAATCACATCCTACCTATGCTAATTTTGTCAGATGTGTTTCTTCGTACTTAACCAAGTCTGGCTACAAAAGCTGGTTTGCCCGAACCACAACTTACAAA
Organism: Fasciola hepatica; assembly: GCA_948099385.1. Lineage (NCBI taxonomy): Eukaryota > Metazoa > Platyhelminthes > Trematoda > Plagiorchiida > Fasciolidae > Fasciola > Fasciola hepatica. The sequence continues at coordinate 1,856,948 of CANUEZ040000063.1, forward strand.
TCATCAAAGGATGCCTACCTCGCCAGACTCGTCAACATCCCCAACACCGGTTTAAGCGGGCTGTTAAACCCATTGAGCCGAATATTTTTCAAATTGCACGTGAACTATTCTAAAAATACGCCTTTATTTGGGTTACGTACTTCTAGAATATTTACCTTTGGATGCATAAAGCGAACATCCGACCTGACTTGAGTGATGTTGGGAACCTTGTGTCCTCATAGAGAGACCCTCAAACCACCGCGGTGATTTCTCAAGCGGCCGATGTATGTCCTGAATGATCGTTTTTCTCCGCTCCATATAGATCCACTAAAAGGAGATTTTGCTGCAGCACTAGTGAATTTGCAGGGCTTTGTGAAGCTCCTTGTATGCGACTTCAAATCAGGCAATATCTGTAGGTGCAGTATTTAGGTCGGGCCGCAGGACTTGAGGCTTGAGCTAATAGAGCTGTTCAAATACTTTCACCAATGAGCTTCGAGATGAATCCTGCCGGGCAGCTACCTCTGTGTTTTCGCTGTGTTTCCAGTCTTTATTTTGTAGACAAAACATGGCTTTGACTCATTTTGCTGTCGGAGGAGTGTGGCAGTCCCACGGTTACGAATTGTGTTCTTTTCCGAGTCTAGCTCCCCTCATAGGGGTTCATAAATACAGGATGTGTTTGGATAAGGCGTAACCGGTGGTACCTCGGGAAATAAGGAGAACAAGATGAAGGGTAATGAAGAAAAGGTGGCGGAGAGTGTCAGGGAAAGGCATAATACTGATAAAAAATGGTGGCAGAAGAAGAAAGGTCGCTGTGTCCAGTGCAGCCACTGAATGGTTAAGACTTAGATACTCTCAGGGAACACACCAAGTCAGCAAAGGCCTAAACTCGCGTTGAAGCCTGCCTCCGACGTAACGGACACCATCTCAGCCTGCGGTGCTTTCTATGAGTTGACAACAGAGCATGCAAAACATTTCCTCCACATTTTTCAATGCTTTTGGTTGGAAGAGCCCTAACTCGCCTCTCCCCGGTGGGGAATTCCCTGTCAGTACCAACAACGGCTTCGTTGGGATGGATAGTCCTGGAACTTGCTTGAAGGCTTCTACCAGTTCCCCTCTGAGACTTCCACTTTTCGTGGAGAAGAGATTTAGCATCATTAACATCTCTGTATGTGTTTTTTCCCTGGGTTTCAGCAAACGTCTGGTGAAGTATTGCTGCACTTTCTCAGGAACAGCCGTGTCCTGCGCAAGTGCCGGGGGGCAAACCTGGACACAAAATTCAAGGTGTGATCTAAGTAGTGGTATGTGGAAAGGCCACAACACATAAGCTTCTCCGGAAGCCACAGTTTGCAGCCGTTTAATCTTAGCCTCGGCAGTCGAACACTGCGGTGGCGGCTGGTAGAAAGCGTTCATCAGGACTCCAAGGTCAGTGATGACTGTAACATTCGTTATTGCGTGTGAGTTTTGTGGGTCTAGGTACACTACTTATCCGCCGACGTCCTGGGTGAGAAGCCTAAACTGACCTACTTTGAGCGGCAGCTGCCCCTGAGTGGTCCAGTGTGAACTCTGTTCACGCCTCTTGAAGTGATGCCTTTTCAGATTCATTCACCAGCTTCAGGTCCTCCGCGCACGGGTAGCCTGGGTTTGTTTACCCTCCAGTAGGTCGTTGATATAGATTAAAAACAGAAGAGAACCCAGAACTGAAGCCTGTGGGTTCCGACCGGTAGCCGTTGCCCTGGTAAACTTGCCTGCGCCCACCCCAGCGTAATACTTTAGCTTTTTGTGAGATATGCCCGGGTCGATCCCAGCATCTGTGGAGCTATACCCAGCGCTTCCATTTTGCGCAATGAAATCTGGTGATTCACGGAATAAAAAGCCTTTTTGGAGTCCAACTGGCAGACCTCAACTCGTTCATACCTGTCTAACCTGGCTGTCACCTCGTCAAATACAGACATAAGTTCAGACAAGCAGACCTGCTTTTGGCGAACCCGTTTCGTCTTTTGGAAACTGTCCTATTTCTAGTCGGATGACCAGCCATGTAGTTACTAATCCGTCCCTCCATTATTTTTATTGACGCAGGCACCGGACTAATCAATCGATATTTTCGTGCCTGTTCCTTTATCCCTCCCCTGTGTACTGAGCAACTTCGGCCGTCAGTCAGTCCTCGGGCAAATGCGCACAGTCTAACAACTTGGTGTACAACCTAGTAAGAAAGGCCGCTAGTACCTGGGAAGGAAGGCATAGAACCGCAGCATGGGTGCCATCTTGGTCTGCCTTGAGTAAGTTAAGACCCCCGGGGAATTTTGTACTTCGTCTGCAGGAACAAGATCATCTGGCATTACCTGTAGATTGGCGAGGGTTTCATGCGTCTGGTTTGGTCCGATGTCTCGCCAATGCACTGTCTCGAAGTGCCTTGGCAGTATTACGGCCTTGGCACTATTGTCAAATGTATGGTTACCATCCCCGTCCTTAGCGGAGTCCACAACTACTCGTAGGGACAAGTTTGACTAAACACAGTTGCAGAGGAGTCTTGGGCTCCTCTTAGCTTTTCTAGCTAAGGTGATCTCATAAGACTGCCTGCCCTGCTTTTTGACCCAGACAGCTACTTCATAGTCATTTTGAATGGCTGGTATCTTCTGTGGCCTCCTGTCTGTCGCTACTGACACGACTCCCCATTTTTCCGGCTTTGAGCCCCGGTAACTCTGCTGGTCAACGAAGGTTCCCAACCGTCTTCGCGGATCCTGCGAGCTGCCGCGGAGCGCTCCATGGGAAACAAAGGGTCGTACCTGAATACTGTCCCTTCTTCTTCCACACTTTCATAATGTTGGCCCCGTGTCAGTGCGTGAGCTGCAACGAGTAGGCCCTGCACGTCTGGACCTTTAAAGCATCTTTTAGTTCTGTGGGGTGCCCTGTCCTTCGCGGCCAAGTTGTTGCAACGAATCGCTCCATCTTTACTTCTTTCTAAGGCCGCTGAGACCTCCAGGCCCCCAGTCTTACTGACGTGTTTGATAATTAGCTGAGCTCATAGTCCGGGAGTCTGTCTCTTCTACCACCTGACTGGTTGTAGAGAGTGCTGGACAAGCTCCTGCTCCAGTACGAAGTCTAGCTTTCTGAAAGAGAAATGGTCACCTGCCACCCAAGCACTCACCTAGTCTGTCTCCGAGGTATTGGAGTCTCCGAGGATTATGAGTTTGTCTTCTGCTGCTACGGCTTGATAAATGTAGCTCAGTAAGGCTGTATCCCTCCGTGGGTTGCCAGAGGGGCTGTGGTACACGCACACAACAGGTACTTTAGCTTGGTTCGGCTTCAAGTCACAGGAAGCAGCCTGTGTATTTGTTGATGTGGCATTTCCCCAGCCGTCTGCTTTGTTGTTTCTGAGGCTATCCTCATAGCATCCGCACCGTCCATTCCATCCACCCTATCAGCTCGCTGAATGCAGCGGCCAAAGGAAGAGAAGACTCCGATTTCACTCCCTTCTTTCACTCAGGTTTCGGTAGGTTCTTAATGATCGGCTTTGGAAGCCTTTTCCGCTAGTTCTTGCTACTTATGTTCAAAGCTACATGCACTGGTGCAGGCTGCTGCTAGGTTTCCCAGCTTTCCTACACTGTTTCTGGACAGGTAGAGTTGGCATTCTGAGCCTATTTCCGAGTGCTGGCCTCGTTTTTGGCAAAGAGGGATGAGGTTATAATTCATCCTGCACCCGGTACTTCTGAATAGTAATGAGAGGCTTCTTTGGCCTTCTAGAGCCTACTCTAGGGTAAGGGTACCACGCCCATCTGGTGTAGGGGTTTGCATTTTTCATGCTGATACGAAGTTGATGTTTCTTCCCAGTTTCGGTCTTGATCCAGCTGGTAGACACTTGCTAACTGGCCGATCTTCCTGGCTCCAAAAGAACTTTCCGTGTGTGGTGGCCCTAACCGTTCTGCTGGTGCTAAGAAAGCATTCCTCTCCCCGGGGTTTGCAAACTCAGTGAGCATAAGCCTTGGGAGTCGTTGACCACACTCGAAGTATTTCCACCTACCCAGTTTGGCAACACTCTTCGGTACAGTTTGCCTCGGGTGCCCGGCTGTTCTTAGTAGGTTTTGACAAGTGGTGTCAAACATCTCCGTCCCTCTGTTTGGCTGCTTGACAGGTAGGCTCAGGGGAAACTTTACCACTACTTTGCGGTTCCTACTTAGGGCTATTTCAGTTTTCCTAAGTAATTTTTCAGGGGTGAGCCTGGCTGCGTACTGCCTGTCCCTGACAGCCTCTAAGTCCATTGCTTGCTTGCCGGCTTTTGAGGCATATGGGACATTTCCCTTCCAGGGTCTTTACGCATCTTGCAACTACCTGCATTACCTGATACGAAGCTGGGCTTTGGGATTCTTTTGACTATCTTATCGATCATTAAGGAGTCCGAGCATTTCGTGACCGCCAGTCTACCTGAAGCTTTGACAGCTGGACGTATATCTTTGCAGATGTGAAGGCAGTTCCGGTAGGTCCATTAGGACACTGGTATTCATCATATAATTTTATTAGCTCAATGGACAATTTACTACATTTCTCGAGATACCAGCTGTAAGAGACATCATTCCCTACGTCTTCTTCCACAGCATGAGGGCTTTGGGTATTCCAGCAAGTGGAATTAACTTGTATTTGCCTACCAGCACTAGAGTTCATAAGTTTCGATCCCTGGCTGGTATTGGCAGCAAATGTAAAGAAACCCCAAACGGTGAACAAAGACAGTTTTTGGTAACTTTGGTAAAGAACTACCGTAAAGGGGGCAGCTAAAGAATGCACTGCAGTATGACAACTCTGATGACAATGTGCCCACAAGGGTTGTGAAAGACCTACCAGGCTCCCTTTACGTCACTAACCGTGACTGACTCTTTTAGCAGAACCAAATGTTCTCTGTATTCCATAGGTTTCTATGGCCAGATTACTGCGCAAGTTCAATGGTTCAGATCTTCCGTTCCCGGCTGGTCCACGGCTGAATGCCTAATATTGGGCAGCATATCTGCCGACGTCAGCAACGTTTTTGTTCCTGTCTCTAAGTATTTGCGGCAAAAATCGATCGCCACGGAGGACCACGTAACGCCTTGACGTAGCTCGGGTCAACACCGAAACACTGCACAAAAGTTAATATGAGAACGAGAAAAAACTGACACTAATAGTAAAACCAGAATAAAAGTAATTATTTGGCGTTAAATAACGGAGATGGAACCGAGAAGGAGGCTTTCGCCAACCCATCATCTGTAGCTCCGGCGTGGTATCCGATAGTCTGTTAAGGCTAGAACGTACAGTGCTTGGTAAGGTTCGCTCCTTTATACAGTTGAGAAACTTGGCCCTTGAGGGTAGAAAAAAGCGGAGACTCTCGGTGTTCGATCACCGATGTGGCCATATCTCTGCTCGAGTATGTCGGGAACACTGCTTCTGCAATGCCGAGGTTCGACGTAAGGTGTTGAGAGCCAGGGATCAGTCAGTGGATCATGTTTTGAGTCTAAGCAGGGGGCTTGTGTTACGCATATCCGCCGGCAGGCTTCCTCGGTGTTCGCTGTTCTGTGGGGCAGGTAGTGATTAAAAGATAGCTTGAGGTGGTCAGTCTACGAAGTGGCAAAAGGCACGTAAGCAACAACCAGGGGACATGGCCGGGTAAAAGGTGCTAGACTTCCAGGTTCGGGTCCATTGGTTCCGCCTGCCAAATGGCTGGAGACGTTAAGTGATATTGTTAGGTGTCTCAGTCAGTGGCATAGTTACATTCGGGCTCTTCCTTTTTCCCTTTGATTCACGCTAATTACTCCAATTTTTTGCTCCTTCACTTTATGCTTCCGTTCGTTCAGCGGTCTAACGGAGGATGATGAAAGGTGGAAGCCGAAACCGGAGCGCAGAATTGTAAGGGTTATGGATGAGTTGACTGAGATTAAAACCGACCTCCACGTTATTTCTTTCGGTCCTTGGAAGAAACGGAAAACGGAGCACATTGTGGTGGTCTCGTGTTTGCAGTACATAGAGGGTGCCCCAAACAGCGAAGTCTACGAAGCCGGATAAGCTGTGATAGCACTTTCTGTGGATTGGTACCAAATACTCGATTTCTGACAACGGCATTTCTCATCCATTTACTCCATCCCATCTTGGCAACGCTCAGCGTATATCCTTCGTCACGGGCCTCAAGGCAGCATGTACCCTCCATACTCAAACACCAAGTCTCGGTCTTCGCAACAAAGCTGAACTCACCTTTGCGCAGCACACATGACCTATCCACTTCTGCGAAATATCAGGTTGGTGTCACAAGTGCTTCAATTCAGCAGCTTTTCACTGTTTCTTGGTTCGACGCCCCAACCCTGAAGGTTTTGCTAAACATTCTCCGTCATCTCGCCCATATAGAATTTAAAAAGGAAAGAAAACGTGGGACATCCCTGTCGAACACCACTCGTCGTTTAGGGTGTACCGAATGCTTCAGCACAAACTTTTGCGCGGCCAGAAGCATGAGAATACAATGATCTCAGTAGATTCACGAACATCCGTGGCGTACCTTTTTGATGAAGAGTACTGGAAGGCTCCGTTCGATCGACTGAATTGGAAGCGCCATTCAAGCCATGAAAAATCACCAATGATGGTTGAAGGTGCGCGTGACGAGTTCCAGATAACTGAGGAAGAGTGAAAATCTGGTCGATGCGTCCTTAAACTATGTGAAATCTAGCCTGTTGTTTGTGGGCCAATTTTGTGAGCCGGTTGAAGATGGCACAGTAAAATAAGGGCCCGTATTCAATGAATAGCAGGCAGTGGCACAGGAACGACCATAAAAACACGTGACTAGTTAAAGTGCTCCTTGGAGTGTTTGGTCAAAGTGTCCAGCTTTGTCATTTGTCATAAATAGGCTCTGTGATTCTGTCGCACATCGTTCCACCCATCAACCTTGCCCCCCCCCGGAGTGGCGAATAAGATTCAGAAGTTTTCGGCCGTTGCCTGAAAGAGCTGATACTTCCATTTCTTCGACCTTCTTGACCCACCTACTTTCGCGATCTTAATTAGGGGTCTTCGTAGCTAGTTGTTGTAGCTTTCTCCGTTTTTTTCATTTTACAGTTCAGACCACAGACGAAACTTACTACCCTGCGCTTAGCTTACCGGGCACGGGTTCTGTGCCCATCTACCTTCCTGTTCACCGTAAATCCTAGCTCAGGCGTCAATTTCTCTTACCAACTGCTTCCAAATTTTGGACTACACATGTTTTGCGGCCAATGGGGTCTGCCATCTGCGTCAATCACTGTGGAGCTGGAGAAACGATGACACTAAAACTAATGCACTGTCCGACTAAATGTGTGTGGACAAGTGAGGTCTACAGTTCTGGACTGAACTGTGTTCTCGGCGGCTTACTGCGATATGATTGATCTGCCTCAAAGTACTCGTGGGGGTAGAGAGCTATATAGCTGCGCGACGCGAGCAACGTCGGACATTAGTACCGGAAAGGAATGGTCGGCGGCCCTCACGAAACTAGGGGAGCCTACGGCCGTCATCTTTGCTCGGAGTGGGTAAGGTTTAACACTCACATATATAACATTCGGATGCCCTAAAGTCGCCGGCTTTAGCATCAGAATCACCATTTAGCAGCACAATTTCAGAGCTTTCACTTTGGAGAACGAGAGTGGCGAGTTCACGGTAGAGCTCACCTTTTTGCCTGTCAGAGCTGCGGCCTGTTTGGGAGCATACCGAGATCACAAACAAATTTGAGTCTAACACAGATATCATTTCGAACAGCAACTAACCTCTGGGGTCTCACAACACATAAAAGGGAATCATAGGATCCTGCCTGAAAGGACAGCCTCAGCCCTGCTAGTCAGGTCTACTCCTACGACAAACTGACCCACAGATCTAGCTGCTTTTTCTCCTGAGAGGCGCAGAAAATACCTGAATGAAATAATAAAAGCAGTTAGTTGAATCACGCTGTCCGAATCCTGGATACGCGTTTCACTTATGCAGCAGACATGAATCTTTAGAATAACCTAGTGTAAGGGATATGCAAGCCTGCGGAAAGGCCTGTATATCTGGATGCACGTTAGAATAGGCCGACGAGGCTCGAGAAAACGAGAGTTAGAAGACAGCGGATTATTCTCTACACACTTAGACAATGAACCACCACGAGTTTCGGCCGTGTTATCAGTGAGAGGAATATGGGTGGATAGAGGAGGCAAAGACGGGCTTCTGAGCACAGAATACAACGGTCGAACAAAAGAGAACTCCGAGCAGTGGCACATTTTCCACTACTCACCCAGCTAGACACTGTGCGCAGTGCTTTCCCGATTGTCACGCGCGACGACCGACGCGGCACAGAATTCCTTGTATTCATACGGCTCATAAGAGATCGATTCTCCACTCGCGAAAAATTTCAAATCCCCTTAGGAAACACACCCGAGACCTGACGGTCCCGAAGGATGACAGCTTTTCGGCAACCGTTAGATAATTTTGGCTGGTTACCAGTTAATTAAGCCATTCTCGGGATCTAGTCAGTTCCTGGTCTTCGGAGCACTAGACTGGTGAGCCCATTGGCATTTCTAATTTTTCTTGTACACCTCGATTACCAGCATACCATTTTATTGTTTCTGTCCGCAGTCACAGAGATATTCAACCAGTTATTTGTTTTTGAAAATGTAGGGACTGTTCTCTTTTCATGAGAACGGAGAAAAGACATAAGTCGCGAGATGCAAGCATTTCGTTTACTCTTATCAACAGCGGACGTAAAATGTGTCAGTATATATACATAGTACAGTAGGGGGGAAAGGGGTAATTTCAACAGTGAAGTAGGCACGATCGAAAGTTCTTACAGTGCGTACGTTGGGGAGAGTGAAGTTTGTTGTGTTAACGCCAGGGTTAACAAAAATTTTGGGTCAATCGTTTTTGTGCACAGAGTGTTGGCTGATGCATCATAATTAGAATAGCTTCACTGAATGCTAGTAGTTTCGGTACTGGATTGCGCAACAATGCTTTGAAACACTGGGTCAGGTCAACCTTGTGACCTGATGCAATCAAGTGTCCTCCAATCGAAGAAGCTGGCGGTTTCACGTCGTTGTGTATTGCCCGAGCAGGTTGCGTCATCAAGTTTGACAGCCATTTGGGTATGTGTTTTGACACTCGTTGAGTCAAGCAACGATCCGTCCTGTCAATGTATACGTCACCGCAACTGCAAGTGAACTGATAGACAATATGTGAGACATTGAGATCAGCAAGACTATTTGAGTGATTTTGAAAACATAACCTTTTGGTCGTCTGCAGCAAACGCAACTGCGCCGCTGTGTATGTGTGCCTTAGAGCTGACTTGAGATTACAATTTATTCAATTGAATGAATGATCTCCTTTAAAAGGCAAAGTGATAAAAACTTGCTTCTTTTCCACGTTCATTGTTTTTTCGCGCACAAGTCTTGGCCTCTGATGTTGTCTGATAAAGTTCTCCGGATAACCGTTAGCCAGCAGCGTTCTTTTTATGAACTCTTCTTCGTTTTGTATTTGATCCTCTGTACATATTTTCTGGGCTCTGTTGAAGAGAGTTCTGACCAATTCACGTTTGTAAGCCACTGAGGCGAAGCTGGAGAATTGTAAATAATGACCGCCCCACGTTGCTTTTCGGTAGATTCTGCGCTGTAGAGTCCCATCCTGAGGCCTGGTTAATAGAATATCTAGAAAGGACAAACTATTATCACGTTCTTCTTCGTGAGATACACTGAGGTTCGGTTGAATAGAGTTAAAAACGTTAACAAAAGGGACAAAACGTTCTTCAGTCGTAAAAATTAAAATATCATCCACGTATCATCTGCAAAATAGAAATTGGAAAATATTATCACAGAGCTATTTTTTGATTATACCCAAAAATACATCTGCCAAGGTTGGGCACAGAGGGCTTCCCATGGCCACACCATCCGTTTGTTTGTATGCTTTACCTTGAAAATTGAACCGAATGTTTTCTGTGCATAAAAGAATGGGTTCTTTGGGGTATTCAACAGGAATAGGTAGGTGAAAGTTGTGCGAAGAAATAAAATCACAGATAATCTACTGTCTCACGAAGAGGAACCTTTGTAAAAAGGGATTCAACATGGACGGAATACATTTTATCTGAACTCACTGCAATAGTGTTTAGCAAATTCGCGAGTTCAAATGAGTCTTGTAGACAAAATGGTGTTATGTGTTTCCGAACAGGGACAAGGATTTCGACGAGCCACCGGGCAAGTTTGTGATAAGCTGAGTTTTTCATGCATAATATTGGCCTCAAAGGGACTCCAGGCTTGTGTACTTTGGTTGATCCTCTCAAATAGGGCGTCTGTGTTCCAAGTGGTTTGAGCTTCTTTTATGTAGTTTCAGAAATGAAATCATGTAGGAGTAAAATTCGGAGTTGTCTTGATATTTGTTTCTCTATCAGCATATTGTTCTCTGGAGTAGTGTCCAGTTTGAAGCGCTGCGCCTCGGAAAGTATCTGTTCCATCTTTTCCATGTATTCTTTCCTTTCCATAATTACGACTCGTGATCCTTTGTCCGGTCGTAGAAACAACAAATCATTCATTTGTTTTAGTTGTTTAAAAGTCACCCGGTGTTCTTGTGATAAACAACACCACTGACGTATGGGAGCAGAGAGGTTTTGTTCGGAAATATCAACCAGCTTCGCCTTTAACCAGCCGGCTCTGTCGGATGACGTGGGCATTAGATCTTTGACTTGATCATAAAGGTTCTCGAACTGAACGCGTGTTTGTAGCTGGCTCACTTGCTTGGGCGGCACCTTGAAATTCAATCCCAACGACAAGACCTCGGGTTGCGCTGTAGTCAACTGACAACCGGAAAGATTGTGAATGAATGCCCTTGTATCTGTCGGGAACAATGACCACTGTTGCGTTTTGCACATGCTGCCCTCAAGGCTTTTGATTGTCTTCACTCTGGTTCTTCGTACCATTCCTCTTGAAAAGTTCTCAAATTTGATTCGACAAAATAAAGATAACGTGCCGAGAACAGTCACGAAACGCTTTTGTGTTTCGATGAGCTTGAACTTCTCCTCACGTGTGGCTTCAACGTGGGCATTTGTGATTCTTACGAGATTTATGTTGTTCCTTGGCAAGTTCTCTTTCGACAAAAGTTTCACAAATCGGTTCGGAAAACGACAAGATAGTACGCATACAGTAAGGAATTCGATACGCGATACAAGAAGCTCAAACCACTTGGAACACAGACGCCCTATTTGAGAGGATCAACCAAAGTACACAAGCCTGGAGTCCCTTTGAGGCCAATATTATGCATGAAAAACTCAGCTTATCACAAACTTGCCCGGTGGCTCGTCGAAATCCTTGTCCCTGTTCGGAAACACATAACACCATTTTGTCTACAAGACTCATTTGAACTCGCGAATTTGCTAAACACTATTGCAGTGAGTTCAGATAAAATGTATTCCGTCCATGTTGAATCCCTTTTTACAAAGGTTCCTCTTCGTGAGACAGTAGATTATCTGTGATTTTATTTCTTCGCACAACTTTCACCTACCTATTCCTGTTGAATACCCCAAAGAACCCATTCTTTTATGCACAGAAAACATTCGGTTCAATTTTCAAGGTAAAGCATACAAACAAACGGATGGTGTGGCCATGGGAAGCCCTCTGTGCCCAACCTTGGCAGATGTATTTTTGGGTATAATCAAAAAATAGCTCTGTGATAATATTTTCCAATTTCTATTTTGCAGATGATACGTGGATGATATTTTAATTTTTACGACTGAAGAACGTTTTGTCCCTTTTGTTAACGTTTTTAACTCTATTCAACCGAACCTCAGTGTATCTCACGAAGAAGAACGTGATAATAGTTTGTCCTTTCTAGATATTCTATTAACCAGGCCTCAGGATGGGACTCTACAGCGCAGAATCTACCGAAAAGCAACGTGGGGCGGTCATTATTTACAATTCTCCAGCTTCGCCTCAGTGGCTTACAAACGTGAATTGGTCAGAACTCTCTTCAACAGAGCCCAGAAAATATGTACAGAGGATCAAATACAAAACGAAGAAGAGTTCATAAAAAGAACGCTGCTGGCTAACGGTTATCCGGAGAACTTTATCAGACAACATCAGAGGCCAAGACTTGTGCGCGAAAAAACAATGAACGTGGAAAAGAAGCAAGTTTTTATCACTTTGCCTTTTAAAGGAGATCATTCATTCAATTGAATAAATTGTAATCTCAAGTCAGCTCTAAGGCACACATACACAGCGGCGCAGTTGCGTTTGCTGCAGACGACCAAAAGGTTATGTTTTCAAAATCACTCAAATAGTCTTGCTGATCTCAATGTCTCACATATTGTCTATCAGTTCACTTGCAGTTGCGGTGACGTATACATTGACAGGACGGATCGTTGCTTGACTCAACGAGTGTCAAAACACATACCCAAATGGCTGTCAAACTTGATGACGCAACCTGCTCGGGCAATACACAACGACGTGAAACCGCCAGCTTCTTCGATTGGAGGACACTTGATTGCATCAGGTCACAAGGTTGACCTGACCCAGTGTTTCAAAGCATTGTTGCGCAATCCAGTACCGAAACTACTAGCATTCAGTGAAGCTATTCTAATTATGATGCATCAGCCAACACTCTGTGCACAAAAACGATTGACCCAAAATTTTTGTTAACCCTGGCGTTAACACAACAAACTTCACTCTCCCCAACGTACGCACTGTAAGAACTTTCGATCGTGCCTACTTCACTGTTGAAATTACCCCTTTCCCCCCTACTGTACTATGTATATATACTGACACATTTTACGTCCGCTGTTGATAAGAGTAAACGAAATGTTTGCATCTCGCGACTTATGTCTTTTCTCCGTTCTCATGAATTGGATAAAGCGGACACACTGTTTCAAACTTTTTCTCTTTTCCAAAATTCACCTCAATTCGTTTTACCATCTGCGATATGAGCAATCCTAAATATTTTATCGCTGAGGCAAATGGAGCTGCCTTTTTCTCCGCACCGTCTACAGAACTTCAACTCAGGGCTCGCTTTGCGCGGTTAGAATCGACTTGCCATGCTGGGTTCAAAATTATCCTGAGGTGAAACTCAGGTCGCCCCCTATTTTTATTCCGCCTTTTCTGATGTTTACGCATATAACTGTGTCCACCGAAATACACGTCACCTCAAAACCTTGGACGGTGACCTAGCTGCGTAACCAACTGCCACATGCCAGAGCGCGTCTGCTATTTATTATCCTGAGTTAGAATTCTATATAGCCTCAAAATATTTCAGCCTCAATTCCATTTCCGTAAGTCAGTCCCCAATTCATTCTCGCTACCCATCTACCGTTGCACCTTCTGAAGTTCTTGTCCTTATTCTAAAGTCGTCCTAGCTTTTCCTGAATATCAGTAGCTCCCAACTTAGCCACTATTTACGTTCTCCTAAGAAAGCTCACTCCCATCCTATCGAACCCATTGATCTCATATCTAAAGGTATGCCTATTTAGGCTGCCCGTTTTGTGATCCAACAAATTACTACGTTATCCACCACATCCTTTGTGGATATTATCTCTCTACACCGCACATTGAAGTTCTACTAGCTCGCTATCCCTCACAGTACTGGAGTCTTCTACCTCGAACCGTTGAGCCCATTTCCTAGCCCCGGTGGTTGCATAAGTCACACCATGGCCTGTGAGCGTGTAGCTTCATCGTGCCCTCCTGGTCTGAATTAACTTTTTGGTTTGTCTCTGACTGATTGGCTGGCCTCCTATTACCTTCGTACCTCAGTCCTACTTTCTTTTCCTTCGACTAGCGCTCGGAAAATTTGAATTTCTAAAATCAACCAATCCAAACATACCAAGCCCAGTCTAACGACTAGGTCGTGCTCTGTCGTCCCCCGTTGTTGTCGACAGTGAGGCTTTTATTAGTTCTAGTGGCCCCAAACAGAGTTTTATTGAACGTAAAATAAGATCAAGCTGACTGGTGGAATCCTTTCTGAGGTTTCTTCTCCGGCTACTCACGTTGGCTCCATAGGCGCTCCATCCCCGAAAAACCTTGCCTTCGTGGGGCTTTCCCCCGACTCTTTATCCAGTAGAATATACCACCGCATTTCCAACTCCAACTGTGCCATGGTTTTTAATTTTCCAGACAGCTTACCGATTTTATTATTCAGATACAACATGCTCAGTTCGTGCAACGTGGCTCATTATGGATGGCATTGCAGAAAGCTACGCAAAAAGTCCCAGGGACATAGGTGCCCCCACCTCTCCAGCTCTTGGATGACTGAACAGTTAGGCACCTCATTGGCAACAAATCGGCAGCCGCTGCCGGGCATGTCTTTTAAGGACGCTAGGGTATTTCATGATGAAAATCCCCTTCAACGGGAAATATTTTAACCATTGAAAGGCAACTCTGCCTTATCCATGCACTGGGATCCCACTGGCGCCGACGACAAGGTTACTCAGTGCCCCAATGCCAAGATGCCATAGGCGGGTCCAGGGTTCCACGCTGTCTACCTACAAATTGTTGAACTAGGTTTGTCTAACTGCCAAACTCGGTTCCACTTCCACACAAAAGTCGCTTTCTACCACCTGTCCCATTAGCCTCTAATTCGAGTAGCTTGTGTCCCTGACCACACGACGTAACTTACAAGCTACATCAGTAGGGAACTCGCGCCTCCCACCCTAGTCTTAAGGTCAGGACAGGATCTTATTACCACCATCAGCCTCTACCATACTACTTCCTATCCGTCCTTGGAGCAGCTGGCTTCTGTTATCGGCCACCGTTCTCGCTCCAGGCACACTACAGACTACCCACCGGATGAGAGCTTAGAAGTGCCACGCTGTAATGCTCCTCATAAGCGCTTCTCTAAACTTCATATAAGCCTACCTGGTACGCTAAGCAGGTTTTAAATTGTTCATCTGATCGTTCCACTCACAAGCCCCAACTCTCAGTCGACATTTGCCGAAAGCGTACCATCGGAACCAGTGAGAAGCATTCAGTTAAGCCGCTATTTAAGTTGGCCTAAAGCCGTCGTTTCCATAAACAGCCGTATCCATAATAGCCATAACCATATCATGAAACCCTCCCACAGCCCCATTCCCACTTCCAGTGTCTCGCCCTCCTTCTGATCGGTTGGGATGTCCTAGTCCTCTATCTACGTAGATATCCCATGTCCCTTCCTACTCCCCAGACACTAACTCCCTGTATTGCGGCCTCAGAATGCCCCCGCCATTTCTCTGCTCACACAACAGTCCCCACCCGTCCACTAAATACCACACGCATACTAGCAAATACTCTGGGATCGTATCTGTGTCACGCTTTTCCGTTCTAATTGTCCACCCTCCGAAACCACCGGCTTCCGCAATCGTCGTGAGCCGCCAGACCCTCCCAAATCTTGTCACTCCCTTTTCACTCCCAGCCCAGCACTACCTCCCGGATGCTCGCCCACATTACTCCGCCCCTAAGCCTACCTACCAGTTCTATACTGGTTCTGTCCGACAGTTAGGTTATCTGCAGCCAGAAATCCACTTTTTTCTGAACGGTGCCCTCCAAATCCCTGGTCACATCGTAAATCTCCCGAGGAACTGCATCTATTAACCTTCCGAGACCTATGTCACTGATCATTCCTCCCTCGATATCATTCCCTTAAGAACCTTGCACACTGTAATCCTTCCTGTCCACCCTCCGCGAACGATATTCCGAACACCTCATCTTGTCTTATGGTGTCTCCTCCCAATGTGCCACGAGTCCATGTCAAAAGTCTCTTGCACACTCACTTCGTTGACCACCCGTAGCGATCGGCGGTGCCCTATGCCAATGCTCTGCCTATTTATTGCCACCCACCCAACATCGCCCACCCTCCCACTTCTAACGGCGTCTTATCTCCACTGAGGCCCACTTCCTAAAGCAACAGCGATCCTTGTGGTCAAGCACCTGGCATGGATGCACTGAGCACCCCAACACCGAATTCCTTCCGAAAAGTTCTGTTAATAGGTCGATCAGTATTTAGAGGAATACCTTATCTGCGATCCCTGGTATTCACCTGAAACCCTGGCACAACATAAGTTAATGAATCCTGGCTCTCTGGCGACATCTTACCTGACCTTGTCCACACAGCTTGGTCTAAGTGCCTCCGGGACTTGCCGGCCCAAGCGTCGTAGTTGCTGCCTATAATAATATTGTAATATTGGTTTATTTCGGCGACCCACGAAGCATGCCATGTGCATGATCTTGGTGATACAGGTGATGGAATGGACAAATATCATTCATGAAAATGTTGAAACTCTCATGAAACTATTGGATAAAATGGCTCAGAAGGGAGAATAAGGTAGGATGAAAATAGGATAAACGTATGCACACCATAGAGATTGTGTGCAGTTTAAATGAACTCAAGGGCAGATTTGGATGGATGCCCGGTCAGTTTGAAAGTCAAGGTCAGATGGACTGAATGGCTGGTCCGGGTAGCTACATAAGGAGGCCGGATGGCCAACATGAGAAAGGCTAGAAATTGGTATAAGGAACTGCAGTAGCGAAGGACGATAAAGAAAAAAGTAAGGTGCACTGCAGTGAATTAGATATCAATGGAGCATTGGTACTCTGCAGTGGATTGTCGGCGGATAAGACACAATACTCATCGTAAAACAGGCAGCGAGCAATGTAAGACGTAGAGGGTTGATCAGATGACGAAAACGAATTAGAAGGATTGGATACGGCAGGTGTGAGGCACAGATGTAGAGTTGATGGATGCATATGATGACGGTCGTTAGGATGATAGCAAGAGAAATGGCCGGTGAGGAACTGCAAGATGCAGAGTGCGTGCACATACACATGCGCAAGTTTATATATATATATATATGCATGTATATATATATATAGATACAAGAGAAGCAGGAGCAATAAAAATGGGGTCCAAGGAAGGGATTATCAGTGATTGGGAGGAGTAGGTAAGGTTAGATCAAATGGTTGTAGAATTAACTTTGGAATATCGTGGTGGATTAACTTCATGACAGGTGCAAATGGCAGCCCAACGGAGAGAAAAATAGAGTGCGGAAGCACAGAAGTGATGAAGACTGTGAGGAGCAGTTTATGTAAGAGAGAAGTTGAAAGACAGGATCGAGGAGAACTGGCAAGAATGGGTCAAATTATTAGCCAGCCGCACCACACGCGCTAATATTACTGAACACCCATCTCTTCCCGCTGAAGATTCAATGCGGTTATCCACTCTTGTTTCCAACTAAAGCCCCCCCTCAGCTGGATATGCGTCTGTCCAGGTCTAAAGCTTACGAAAATGGAACCCGCCTTGGATGCCTTCGGTGCCGCAGTTGGCTGTCTCCTCCGTGCAGAAACTATTGTGGGTGCCTCCAGCGTTCCTCCAATCTGATGATCCTATTATACTAGCCCTCCTGCCCCCTCCACATTCCTTTCCTGTGTCGGTCTTGGTGGGTGGACCCAGCGTGCCTGCTGCTCTACGATGGGGAACAACATATAAAAGTTAGTATTCTACGTTTATATTCCTGATATCACCACCCAAGTCAATAACCCCTTTCAGGGTAGTGACCACCTTATCGTTTCGTGTGAATTCAGATGCTGCAACTGTTCCCACCAGTAACATTTCCCTCCTCCTATTCCGAATTCCTATCGTTCGTGAAACTGACCTCTGGTACCAGCAGTTTTCTGCTCACTCAATTTGGACACCCTTTCCCTTCTCGCGGTCCTCGCACTTTTGACGAATCTCTCCACCCCAACCTCTTACGCTGCTTACCTGACCCCAACAGAAGTGTTGTTCCACGCCCCAGGTCCCGCATTTCCTCCCCGGTAATTAGAGAGCGCAAGCTGGATAAGCCGCAACTTACCTTTATTGGATCGACTGAATTTACAGTAAGTCTGCGCATCCGTCAGTTCAAAGTGAAGCTGACTCACAAGGCCGATTCACACTTGGGAGGAGAAGAAGCCATTGCTCCGGCGCATTCCAACAAAACCGCTTAGCCGTCCAATCTACTTAGTGAAGGTCCAACCGCTTCATTCTGACCTCACCTCAATTCCCCGTTTGCGGCTCACCTGTTTCTTCTATTCCCGTGTCTATTTCTGAGGCCTTCAATGGTCATTTCCCTTCCTCTCTTTCCACCAGTGTTGATAATTGATTGATAGTTGATAACTGTATATTTCTTGACCGTGGTCATGGCACATGCACAGGGTAAGACCAGAGAATGCAGCAATACATAAAAATGTGAGGCATTCACAATTTTCAAATTCAAGAATCACACAGAAACCGAAATAGGACAGTACAGTCGTGTAGTGCTTGAGTGAACTAAAGTGTTAATGGTTAAAGCCGGAATTACAAACCGGTTTCGAATCCGGGGAGGGCGGTGTGGATAGTTGGACGAACGTGGGAATTCTTATAGAAGCGCACTGGAGAATGTTAAATAGTGCAGTGGTCGCAAGGACCAGAAAACAGTAGGCGTCGGATATCACAACATGGACAGCAAGTTGAGGCGGTAGTAATACACGATATGCCTTATGGCCGCCAAAAACTGGCTGCGACGGGTCACGGCATCCAGAGAGGGAGGCACGGGCGTACAAACTGAATAATTGGACGGTCACTAACGAGTAACCGGGAGGGAGAGTTACCAAATAATAAGGTTAAAAGTAAAGACCGCATGGGGCTATCAGCCTGCAGTCAGAGATGCCAGCAAAATATAAAAGATTGATCCAGCATAGGGTAACCAATTGTGGTGGGGAGCAAGTGAAACAAATGCAAGTGAGTCAAGAGTGATAATAAGGCAGACCTTTTGTGCAGGTGATTTCAATGTCATATGGAAATTCACACGAATGGTGTGTGAAAGCAGAATGAAGTTTCAAAGAGGAGCCGTCTAAGAAACAGACTAGTGGAGGCAAACGCTACTGATACAGCTGGGCAGAAGTTGGAAGAGTGTAAAGATAACACTTTTTTGTATATGTGATAAAAGAATTATTATTCAAGTTCTGGTTGGCTACAGATGGCTGGTATTTTGTTTCATAAAGATCTTAATGGCGGCTGACGGAAGGTAGAATGGTGAAGGTAGCGGGCAAAAAGGGGCTAGTTTGGCGAAGTGGGCAGAATAGGTTGGGAACGCAGCGGTGAGGGCTGGGTTCCGGTCATTGGTTTCGTGCTTCAACGCGGAATGAATTGAATTGTTGGAATGGAGTACTGGAAATGGATGTTGGGCGGGTGTGGGTGATGATTGGTGTCGGGAATCAGCCCTGCTATCCGGTGAAGCTTCCATGAGGGTTTGTTACTCCGGTTATAAGATTATGGTCAGCAGTGCACCGTGCCCCTCATAAAGTCAGCAGGCGAGAGTGTAGGGTTAAACCATTGTCAATCCGATTATTCATATCGTCTCGTCCGGGAGTAACGTCGAGTTGGCCGATGGCTACCCAAGTAACCAATGCGATCTGAAAGAGATCAGAAGTGCGGCAGTCTGGAGTGTTCCAGCGGTTGGTCATGATTATCTTTTTGATGAAAACCAAACAATGAATATTTGTTATCTGAACATTTATTTATCGTTCTCCCGGTGAGCCGGTCTATTAGGGATCCCTGGAAAGAGGCTGGTAGTTTTCTAGGGTAGTCGGGTGATAGTAGAGATTTGGGGAGATATCAGGTAAGTGGTGGATGAGAAGGGGGGTCCATTTGGGAACCAGGAATAAAACAATAGTAAAGGGTATGGCCTGGAAGAAGAATAGGAAGATAGCAGTCTGGTCGGTTCACCAGCTGTGGTCGAGGATGGCAATTAGTGAAAAGGGAGGAAAACGCTCAGTGTTAAGGTGAGGATTTTTCATGTGGGAGCAAACGTGCTGGTATTCCGCAGGGTCATGATAAATCCGAGGTATATGGATTCCGGTTGGAATGGAGTTTTAACTTACCATGAGCATATGCGCAGAGGAGTGATGCTTAGTTACTGAAGAATATCGGTCTGTCTGGCAAGACTCCAGCATACGAGAAAGGCGCAAGAAAAGCAGGATGAGACAGCTAAGTTCTGGCCTGAGACAGGAATTAAGTAAAGGCGAGCACCTATCACTAAAGACAAAAGAGTTTTATAAAGGGAGCTACTGTCAGTAGACCTTTCGGATGGGTGAGTCAACAACCCAGCAGACAAGTCATCTTCGAATTTTCTCGTCACTATTAGTGCATGGGCTCTAGGAGAACGTAAAAAAGGTGAAGCTGTGGATGGTAAGCTATTCCATCAACCAATACAGGTGAGGTTTGGCCCATAGCTGTGAACCGTAAGTAAATCAATATAGGGGCGTAGTCAGAGCAGAGGCCGCATAGTGTAACTGTTCCAACGGTGTATTTACTACTGCGTTGGACATCAGCATGCTGGTTAAGGGTTTTTCAGGGAACCCAAAAAGACTGAAACTGAGAAAGACGGGGTTGTCAAGAGTATGTGGGGACCGAGCACCAGGCATAACAGTGAGTCAAAGTCAGGTGACGTCTAACGGATTGACATTGTTCTAACAGAGCCTTTGTCTGGTTTTTAATTGCGGGAAAAATATATGTGTGCAAATTATGGTGTAAACTGGCACGATCTGATGAAGGGGGAGGGGAGAAAAGTGACTGGAGCATACCCCAGATATATATATATATATATATATATATATATATATATATATATATAATGTATATATAAATACAGCAGGACTGGCCTCTCCCAGCAGTGATCACCAACGTCACTCACTATTGGATACTTAGGGACCCCCAGTGTTCATTAGGCTGCGTCGGTTAGCACCAGACAAGCTTCGTGCTACACAGGCTGAATTGGAACACATGATAGAACTGGGTATAACACGCCCTTCTCGTAGCCCTTGGGATTCCCCTCTTCATACGGTCCCTAAATCTAGCGGCGACTGGCTACTCCGTGGTGATTACAGAGCACTTAACAAAGTCAGCGTCCTTGACGGATATCCAATTACCCATATACAGGACCTTATTTCGTCTTTGTCAGGTTGCTCCGTCTTCAGCCGTATTGATTTATTTCTTGCGTACAACCAGATCCCGGTAGCAGAGGCCGATATCCCTAAAACTGCCGTCACTACGCCTTTCGGGCTGTTCGAGTTTCTGAGAATGCCGTTTGAACTCAGCGATGCAGCCCAGACCTTAAAACGGTTCATGCACGAGGCAACTCGTGGTTTGGAAAATGTCTACGTATACCTGGATGATATTTTGGTGGCTGATTCTTCAGAGCAAGAGCACGCCGCACATTTGCGAGCACTTTTCGAATGCCTTAGCCAGCACGGCGTTACGATCAATATCGCGAAATGCGAATTAGGCCGGGCTGATATCACTCTCATGGGACATTCTATTTCATCCTCGGGTATCAGACGTCTGCCAGATAACGTTTCCTCTATTCGCGACCACCCTGAACCCCAATCTTTCCGCCCGTTGCGTCATTTTGCCGGCCTGGTGAATTTCTACCACCGATTTATTCCTCACTGTGCGGAAATGATGCAACCCCTCACCGACTTGTTGCGCGGAGGTAGGCGGAAGTTTGTGTTTCTCGAAACGGCACAAGCCACATTTGCCTTGGTCAAAGATGCTGTCGCCAAAACAGCACTCCTTACTTACCACGACCCTTTGGCTCCTATTTCGGTAGTGACGGATGCCTCGGACACAGCGGTTGGAGTAGTACTGCAACAGTTCGTAGACGATTCTTGGCAACCTTAAGCATTCTTCTCCAAGCGCCCACAAACCGCCGAATCAAGGTACAACACATTTGGTAGGGAATTATTAGCCATCTACTTGGAAATTCATCATTTTCGACCTGCTCTCGAAGGCCGTTCGCTTACGGTCATTATATACCACAAGCCTTTGTTTTACGCACTAAAGTCAGCTTCCGATCGATACTCACCACGCGAGATTCGCCACTTAGACCTGGTCTCACAGTTTACTGTGGACATACGACACGTCTCTGGAGTACTTAATCCCGTCGCCGACGCCTTATCATGCGTTCGTCAAATAA
This sequence comes from Fasciola hepatica, assembly GCA_948099385.1. Lineage (NCBI taxonomy): Eukaryota > Metazoa > Platyhelminthes > Trematoda > Plagiorchiida > Fasciolidae > Fasciola > Fasciola hepatica. The sequence goes on from CANUEZ040000063.1 coordinate 1,878,858, forward strand.
GCCCGTCACCGACGCCTAACATCAACTTGGATTCAATGACACAGGCCCAAACTATGGACCCTGACATCGAACAACTTCGAAAAAAGGATTCTTTGAGCTTGACGACAGTACCTATCCCAACTTCCCAGAATACCATCGTGTGCGATGTGTCGCAAGGTCGCGCTAGGCCGGTGGTTCCTGCTGCTTACCTTTATCCCACTTTCCTGACACTCCACAATCTGGCTCACCCGGGTGTGACGGCCTTGGTGAAACTGATAACTGAGCGTTTTGTTTGGCACAATGTCAAACGAGATGCCCGTCAATGGGCTCGTGCTCGCTCGCAGTGTCAACGTGTTAAGACCCATAGGCACACTAAGGCGGCGTTAGCCAGGTTCCCAGAACCCGAAACATGTTTTCGTCATGTGCACGTCGACCTCGTAGGACCACTCCCACCTTCGCTTGGGTACGCTTACATACTCACATGCGTGGATCGTTTTACTCGCTGGCCTCAGGCCATTCCTATCCCTCATCCCACGTCGGAAGAGGCCGCGAAAGTTTTTCTGACCGGTTGGGTTAGTCATTTCGGTTGCCCAGCAATAGTGGCCACCGATCGTGGTCCACACTTTGACGGCGCTTTCCGCAGCCTACTCGCTAGGCTCTGTTGCCAACACGTTAGGACGACAGCTTACCACCCTCAGGCCAATGGTACGGTTGAGCGTTTCCAACGGCAAATAAAAGCCGCCCTACGAGCAAACGGTAACCCCTTTGGAGTGAAACACTATCATTAACACTCTTAAGCCTGCGTAGTACCGTTAAGGAGGAATTACACACAACACCGGCCGTACTAGTATATGGCTATACACTTCATTCGCCTGAGGAGTAGGTAGCCCCTCACCAATCGTAAATTTCGACTATGGCGACTATGCACAGCGCCTTACGCAGCACATGCGAGTGCTCAAGGCCAGTCCGCCGCGCGAACAGCAGCCAACAATTTATGTCCCAACTGCGTTAGAAACCACTACTCACGTATTCCTTCGTGTCGATGGCGTTCGATCACCACTACAAGCGCCATACACTGCACTTTTAGGGTGACAAAAAGTAGGGCAAAAAATTTGTCATAGACATCAGCAGATGATACGACGCCGTATCTATCGACCGTCTCAAGCCTGCCGTCATGGAGTGCGAGCCGCTCGGCCAATTTACACCTACTCGAGCCGCTCAGTCACCCGCACTGAGTGAGTTATTGCTCGAACCACCCCCAATTTCGCCTAGTGAGGACTCGGCAGTTGGTACATCAGATTCTACAACCGTACCCGCAACTCGAAGTAGCCGTCGAGGTCGCCAACTAAGAAATCTTGTCCGCTTCGCCAATTTCATGACGATTTTTGCAACCGACTATTAGAAATAAGTTGGGAAGTTTACCATGGATTTATCAACAAACAGGCCCGAGAAATTACAATCGGTAGTTATGATTTCATTTTCTTCAACACCGAACATCGTTCGTGTGTTGTTATTACGGTCCAACATCGGCCGGCGCCCTCAGGCGCTGTTTTGCTCCAGTTTACCTTGCCCTCTCTCGGACGGATCTACACAGCCACATTGGCTTCATCCGTAGCCTCGCTGACTCCCGCTCATGTTCAAGGAGCCAACCACTCACTGGACAATGAGACGATTGGTCAGCCTGGTACTGGAGATGACAACTGGACGCCCTTTTGGATGGACCTGACGGGGCATCTTCCGGCTCGCATGCGTATGAGACCCGTGAGCGCCAAAACACAGTTGGACCTACGCACATCGGACCTCGAGAGTGCAGGCACCGTTAAACTCATCAGCAGTCGTTCGACGTCACCAACGATATAACGGGCAAGCTGTCAGGAGTTCCTGTACAACCAATATTTCCGGCCTACCGTCATGAATGAAGTCCAACTCCGTCGGACTTCTAGGAGGAGGCCCCTGTAGCGGTTGCCATCTTCGTTCACATTTTTACAAAGTTTACTGTTTGACTGAACGCTGACTTCCAAGCGCAGTTGCCATTTGACCGTTGCTCTTGCGCACGCTCTCACGCATGCTCTCACGCACGCTCCCAAATACAGGTTAACCACTATCTCTCCCAATCGCCTTCTCGTTCTCACGGGTCGTGGAGAATACTGTTCTGGTTAACATACTCGTGCTGTGCCGCACATTAGAGTAACTTGCAGGTGGTCCACGCAGTACAAGGGACCGAAGCACGCGTTTACTAAGGAAACCGCGAAGTAAGGTCTAATCAACCTTACACAGTGGTTATCCTGTACCTCGACCTGTCTAAGGCTTCTGACCTTGTTCTTCCTGTGCAACCGATAGCCAAAATCCGAGCTTCTGGTATTACGAATCATTTCCTCTCCAGACTATCCTGCCACCTCTCTCGTAGATTACAGGCTGTGATGGTTGTTGGCCATTTATCCTCTGCCGAACCCATTGCCGGTGGCGCCAACCATGGCACTGACTAAGACCCATTAATTTCCTCATTTATATCGACAAACGTTCCAGTCCTACTTGACACAGTACCCCATTACTCTTTCCCAACGGTACGAATATAATGTACTCTTTCTTCTCTAATGATCCATCCACGACCCTACGCAGCATATTGCGTGGCTTATCTTCTCTCCAAATCTGGTGCTTCTCGAGGATGAGGAAATTCTCTGGGGAGGGAAGTTTCCACTTACCTTACAGATGCACTGTGAGGCCCGGCCATATTATTCTGGACTGCCCACCCATCCCCATGCTCCCCACTGTTATTGATCTTGGCATGTGATACTCTCGGTCCCTTGACTCCTCAGAACAGCCATTGTTCGAAATGACTAGGGCCAAGTGAATCCTGGGCTTGATACACCGATGCCTGTTGCTACCTTCCTGTCGCACCTCCATGCTTCTCTCACAGGCAGGACCGCTCCTAGAATACTGTCCGATTGCCTCCAGCCTCCGGCCACTTTCCTTTACCGCATCCCCTGAGAAAGTTAGGCGTACCCCACTAAAAACTCGGGCCCCTTCCGAAGATCCCACACACCGCGAACCCCGCGGGCTCCTAAAAATTGGGACTCTATGGACTCATGGCAAGGGGCCTCACTCAGTATTTTTCTTCAAGTTAATCCAGAACCAAAGCCTACACTTTCTGTCACGTCTCATTCGCCGCCCCTTGCTTCTACGCCCTTCGTCACCGGGCCCTTCGCTCTCCCTGTCCCTCAGTGTAATCTCAATCTAAGGCCTCTTATTCTTTCTGTCAGCCTGCTACAAAATCTGGAATAATTTGCCCCACAGTTTACACAGAGCCTCCCCACTGTATGCTTTTATGCGCACACTTGTGCACCGAACCGTTCAAAATGCTATATCGCTAACCATTGAGTGCCTTTTTGCGGATCTGGCCCCCAAAAGCGGACCAAAGCTGAAACCTTCCTGCCACTGCGCCACAAGTCAATACCTATATTACATGCCCGAAACTCTTCTCTTTAGTACTACGAACTATTACCACGGCCATCTCTGAGCCGCTGCAAAGTTGCCTCCTGCACTTGGTGTGATACCCCTGACCCTAATCCATATCTGTCTGTGACTCAATCCTGTTTCTACCAGCCTCTATCTATCTTGTGCCCTGAAGTTGACCCCATCACAGTTCCTTAATACCCAACACCATAGGTTGTAGCCATTCAACCCTCTTATTATCTCAAGACTTGTGTCAAGGACCCACTACGTCGATGAGCTCATGCTTCACCTTTTTTGTTCCCTCCTTCCATCATCCACTGGTCCTCAATTAGGGCACACGCAGACTGCCTTTCTCTGCAAAGCTTCCCTTTCCAGTGATCCTCAATGACGGTCAACCACTTCGGGCAAGTTATTGATCATCTCTTTGGCAGACATACCTGGATAATAATGCAAACTGGCCTCTCAAAAAACGTTGTTCCCGTTGGCTCTGCTGCTCGAGGTCTCACAACCCGCCCTATTGATCCTGAATCGCATACCTTTCGTGGTTGGTTTGTCCCCGTGCCCAGTCATCAGTGATCCCTAGTGCCACTGACAACGGTGTGGAGCTCGGCAAGGTCCCCCACATTCACCGAAGCACACCGGGCTAGCGGGCCCTGTGGCGATGTGCCAGAGCAAATAGGGTGGTAGGTCACACCTCCTGTGTTCACTTCACGAAATGTTTTCTGGATTCGGTGCCAAGCGCACTGTCAGCCCCATCCACCAGCACCGGTTTCAGATCACCAGCTGAAACTCTGCTCGCTCTATAGCTTCCTTCCTTGTCGGTTGCAGGTTGCTTGCTTCCACCTTTCTTGTTCCGCTCGGTGGGCCCGCCTATCTATCTTATCGTCATTCCTATCACTTTCCATTTTTGTCGTTCTACCATTGCGTGCACACTCACCCATTCTGTCCTCGATCCCATCGTTTCACACCTAGAAAGCCCCCACTGCATGATGCCACTATCACCCTATTCACGTTTCTCTGACCAGGCTCGCCAGTAATTGTTTTTGCCCCGTGTGTTATTGATGGCTGCTAGTCTCTTTTCACTTGGTATCAAAACATGCCTATAGAGCTCATTGATGGCATTCTTGTACCTCACTGTCTACCTCTTTGTAATATCCCTCCTAGTCCTCTGTTCTTATGCTTCAGGCAATTAAGCTCCAGCCTCACCTATACCCATGATTAATCCCCATGTTAGAACTCGCCGTTTTCGCTTTTGCGTTTTACAGTCACATTTATTATCTTTTCAGCACCACCATATTTTCCTTCATTGACTCCGCAATTCTTCAGTGGATCTTTCCATTAGGCTGCGCCCGGATTAGCTTGCTACTGCTCAGTCCACTAATGCGATTGCCTACAAGCACCCAGCCCTCCAGTTCCAATCCTCAACTGCGACGAGCACGCTTTTCTCTACCTTTTGTTCCCTCGCAGTTTCACCCACCTTGATGCTTCTTTCTTCTCGGCCCTTCTAGCGTTTCACCTGCGGCACAACTATCTGATTGGTCATCCATAACCTGTGTTTCTTTGGTCAGTGATCTTCCCTCCTGTTTTTTATGTTGCTCTTTACAAGCAACGTCCACGCGCCTTTCATTTTGGTCTGCTTTCCCACATTCCGACGGATGTAAGAGAAAAACGTAACCTGATGAAGGTCACTCGCGGTTTCTACCCGTTTGATCTGTCATTACCTGATCCTTATGGGCCGCCACTCATTTCCCTCTTACTTTGTTCACTGTCACAACCGCTTCATCTTTGCACCGCTGCCCATCTAACATCTCGATGACCTTTTTCCTTCGACATTCTACACTACTGCGAACAATCCGCATCTTTATTCGTTCTGCATCCCCCATCCACCTCACCCGACATCATCCTCCTGCCGGATAGTGTACTTCCATTTATTAAAAGCTTCTCTCATTTTCGGCCGTCACCACATGTGTCACCTGCATTATTCAACGCATAAGATCCAATTTTGCTTGCCTTTTTAATCTTTCTCTTCCTACTCCCTCGGTTATGAACTGCTCTCCACGGCCTTTATTACATCCGTGCTGCCAAAATCGTTTCTCACTTTGCTGATCTACTATGTTCATCTGTCCGGAAGAAAAGTAAACAGGACTTTTCGAAGGTAATTATGTAAAATTTAGTCTAACCCTACTTGTCTGTTCCAGTTACTGATATTTTCGTATTCTATCGCTCCTCTGCTCTTTGCTCCTGCTCCAATTATACGTATGTGTTTACCTATATATGTATACGTCCTGCATCCTCCAGTTCCTCGCCGGCCATTTCCAATGCTATCATCCCGCTGACCCTCATGACACGGGTCCATTTTGCTCCTATATGTACTTCACATTCACTGCATCCAATCCACCCAAATGATTCTTGCTGTCTGACCTGCCCTCCACGCCTTGAGTCGCTCGCTTCCTGTTTTGCAGTGAGTTTAGTGCACCGTTTACCGACCATTTGATGCAGCGTAGAAATACTTCAATACGGCCTGGTCCTTGGAAGGCAACTCATTCTTTTCTTCATTATTTCTTGCTACCTCGGCTTCTTATAGTACTTCCTAGCCCCACTCGTGTAAACATGTCAGCTTTCACTTGTCTTCATTTGGATCACTCTGATTCTCCATTTGGCCTGGACTCTGTAAATCATCGGGCTTCCATTTGAATCAGTCTTTGGGTTCACTTAAACTCCCCATATTATTCTTTTTTGTGCATGCACTTATCATACATTTGTCTCCCTTTCGTCCCTCTTCCACATCTGATTATGATAACTCTGCCGTGCATATTTCCAGAATTTCCAGAATTTCGTCCGTCCATTTGAATCGCTCGTAAAAGTTTGATCATGCATCTGGTATGCTTCGGGCTTCTCTCAAATAAACCATTATTATTGTTATAACTTCTGCCCTGGGCAGTGTTACCACGGAAAGCATTAGATTGTACTAGGCGGGCGCTGTTCTTCCTCCAAAATCGTCATCGAAGTACAAAATGTGTTGAAGTGTGAAGAACCAACCCTTACGAAAGCACAAAGGCGGTGGTCGTTGGTCGGATTCTTATGTCTAAAGTCTAGCGGATTGTATTTTATTTTTACAGAAACCGAGATTGTTGATCGCAAGCCTCCCTATTTGCCTCGCCCAAGCACATTCTATAAGAAACTACCAAGACCGATAATTATCTTATGAAAGAGGTGTAACTCGAATGTCCTCCCAGCGATACGTAGGTTCTTTGCGTTTCTACAGCGATACAACTTGAAAACATGCCGAGAAGATTGACAGAATGGAGAAGAACTGCTGGTCAAAGGTCAGTGGGGCGAATTCCTTAAAAATCAGGTCTGACAAGGCCTATTTAACAGCTTTTATGTACGATCTCATTAAAAGGAGGAGGAACTCTTTTTTGCAAGTTGGATGCCCAACTTAGGCGCAACCTAGCAAACGGTTGAGCCGAAACAGAACAACCAGTAGCGTGCACATAAAAATTCCACTTCAGCTGTTACCGACTGGCGCGTTTTGTTGGTGCCATTAGAGCTACGGTTCTTGGGCATTTTGCTGCCCCTCGTCTTGTTCCTTGGTCCCAGCTAATCAGCGGAAAAGAGGACGTCAGTGTGTAGCTGCAGCGTACGCTACTGGGCAGGGAAGTTGACCATTCTACATCACCGATTAAAATTCAGGGCTGCACCACTTGGTAGACACAGGTGCTGAATTAAGTAAGCTCCTACCTTCAGTTCACATTTTAGATGGGTGCATCCCCCCTAACTCACTGGCCACTAGTGGTGCTTCTGTGCAGACTTATGGGTAAATTTGATGACGGTAGATTTCGATTCTCGTTCCAATTTTCGTTAAGCTTTCTTGGTTGCCTCACTTTGGCCTCTAGGTTGACCCTCTGTGCAAACTTTTCATGTATCCTGTCACTATTCTATCTGCTAACGGGACTTTGATTGGTTCTATCCCGATAAGTCCTGTTCAGTTTAAAAATACCAAATTGCACCTCTTCGGTTTCTTATTGGGTACACATTTAAAACTGCTGCGCTACCAGCCCACAGTACCTGCGGCAACCAGTTCGGGTGGTCATCATACTAGCACATCAGGCCCTCCAGTTTATACTAAAGCTTATCCGCTTGCACCCTATAAAATTAAAATCGCTCCAGCTGAGTTTGAGCACATCTTTGAATTAGGCATAAATCGTGCTTGAGGTGGGTCTTGGGTCTCACCACCTCAGGCGGTCCTTAAAAGGTCAGGAGAGTGACCACTATGTGGAAATTGCAGGGCTTCCAGTAAAGACTGTTCCGGACAGGTAATACATCCCATATACTTAGGATGCCCTGACCAACATCTGTGGAGCTCATGTGCTCCGAAAAATAGGTTTTGGTGCGCGCTTATCACCAGATCCCTATTTCGGATGTGGATACACCCAAGAACGCGGTAACGACACCTTTTGGTGCTTTCTAATTACTTTGAATGCCATTTGGTATCCGCTCCGCGGCACAAAACTTTCCGCTTATTTTGGCTGGATCGCCAGTGGTTTAGATTGTGTTTTCACCCAAACAGATGACTTATCTGTAATCACTGAATCTGGAGATGGACAAGAGCAACACCTAAATCAGTAGCTTGAGTGCTTGGCCACACATAGTATGAACATCAATGCGGACAAAGTTATCCTTGGCCAAGCCTCAGCTGAGCATCAAGGCCATGCGATTGGTGAACGCTGCACTTGACTCTTGAAAGGAAAGATGCAGGCCTTTTGTGGCCTACCGTTACCTACCTCTCTAGCCACTGTCGGTGGATTCAGCAGGACCGTAGGCTACTATTGGCTTTCCACTAAAAACTACGCTCACTTGATGCGGCCGGCGACAGATTTACTTCGAAACCTCAAAGATAGTGCTGTTGAGTTACCCGGAGATGCTAAAACTGCCCTCAGAGCAATTAAAGAGGCCTTGGCTCCTGCTACTTTGACGGTTCATTTTGACGCCTCTGGCAAAGCCATGGGCGTTGTGTTCCAGCAGAGATCAACGTTACAATGGGAACCACTGGCCTTTCGCTGTCGTTGTCCTCTACCAGCCGAAACTAAGTATTCTACTTTCAGAAGGGCACTTATTTCTGTTTATAGTGCTGTTAGATATTTTCCACATATTCTGTAAAGCAGACAACTCGTCAACTTTGCCGATCACATGCCCCTTACGTATGCTTTTCAACGCAGAATCGATGGATGCTTACGACGTGAGTTGCGTCACTTGGAATTCGTAGCACAGTTTTCGGTGGCATTCGTCAAATTTCTGGCAACGACACAGTTGTGGGTGTAGCCCTCTATCGGATAATCTCCCTTTCTAGTCTGCTACAGGTCTTGGACTTCAAAGCTTTGGCTGCATCCCATCTTTCGGAACTGGACTTTATAGATCCAAGTCAGATTGTACCACCTACACCTTCGAAGTTTCCCTTACCACTTCCCCGGGCTCGATAATGTGTGGCACAAGTTAGCCACAGCCAGGTTTCATTGTACCCGTATCTTGGTGCCTCGAAACCTTACACTTTTGGCAAATATTGTCTCTTCCTGGCATCTGGATCACCACTTAGCCGGTTGCAGACAGGTACGTCTGGCACAGTATGCAAAAGGATATTCGTACTTTAGACTCATTCAAGCTTTCAGAGCCAGAGATCTAAAGTAGACATACATAGGCTCCATCAGGTCCCTTTCCAGCCGTGTCCTCACGGTCTTCTCGCCTTCACGTGGACTTTGTTGGCCTTTTTGGCCCCTGTAAAGTTTTCCATTAACTTCCTATTGTGGTTGACCAATTTGCCTATTGACCAGAGGCTGTTCTCATTGTCAAAGTACAGACAGATATCGCAATAGCTGCTTCTATGGAACTTCGGGTTTCATATTGTGATAACCTTGCTACAATCACTACTGATCTCGGAGTACAGTATGAGTCAAATATGTTTGGAGAAACACTGCTCGTGTTAGGTTGTCGTCGTTCTCGCAGGGTGGCAGCCAACAGCGCGGTCGAGCTCTTTCATTGCATGCATACAATTTTCTCAATATCCCTAAATAATTCAACCTATTCCTTTGAAAACCAAGCAACACTCCATCCAGACTTGCTGCTGCCTTTGGTCCTTGTAGAAAGTAATAATTCAGAGGGCTTCCCTGGAATGAAGCAGTGTAGTTCAGCACTGCCCTCAACGTGGTTAGTTTCCTAAGGTTTGGCAGTGATTAGTGGCAGGTACTACTGGGGCTCAGCATCTGATTTTAACTGTAAATCGGGAAGTAAATTGACGCGGTGCTTACCTTCCTACCCGTCTACGGCTTTGCAGTGAGTACCAAAAAACTCATCATTTCGAATAAAGCTTTTTATCAGTTCCTTCAGTTGCTTTAGCTACCACATAATAGTTTGGAATTCTTACCAAACGATTCCTCCAGGGAAGTGAAAGTCCGCTGTACCGTTCAAACAGGAACTGGGGAACTGTGAACCGTTTCAACGGTAGGCTCAATCCTTGGGGAATAAAAAAGCTTTTCATTTCATCCCCATTGCAGAAATCATCTTCGGATAGTCAACTGGCCTGTTCCAGCAAATGACTAATTCCCATTTGTGTAGTCAACCGTCCTAACTAAAGTTGGACTGATCTATCAGTTAATGAGAAATCCATCCTAAAGCCTTTAGAACGGCTTAGGATTGTCTTCTTTTGCCGCTTTTTTGCTTGAAAGCTCATTGTGCTTTTAATAAGCCGGAACGTAGAATATTCAAGAAATCGCCTCTTATTGCGAAGTAATTGAGGCCGGGAGAAGATATCCGCATTTGAAAAGCTCTGAACTTCTTTAATCGGTAGAATATCCGCAAAGTATTCTGTTCCCGTATTTGAAAAGTTAATTGTTAACAACGGGTTCAGTCACGGCTTAGTCTGTTCTAAATTCCACGCGATCGGCCAACCTAAGGCTAGACTAAAAGATAAGACCGAGGAAGCCTTTAGGTGTGCTACCTACCGAAGTTCTTTGTTGAAGGTACACCGGACCTACAGTCTAACGGACTTGAGTTTTCCACAGAAATCCCCAGTCTGTAGTGTAGCACTGGCAACACACAAAGTGACACGAAGCATGCGCTGCAACGTAACCGCTCAGTCATTGTTTCTCCATTCAGATTTTCTTGTATTATCCTAACTCCGCTTATCCAGCTACAGCCCCTAAGTCAAAACATGAACAACAGCTGTTAATTTGTCAATTTCGTCTCGCCGTACAGGGTGCTACGTTTCACGACAACCCAACGTTGAATAGAGTTTTGAAATGAGACGGTTTCCTGAAAACTAACTGCATTCAAAACGAGAAAAATCCTGAATTCCACTGAGTGTCTAAAGGCCAAGAAAATCGCAGGAGGGAGAACGATAGCAAACCCGGAGTAGACCTGTCACACCAAGGACAAAGCCTTTGTCCGCTGCAACCAACGATGCACAACCTTGCTTCAGCGTGAACGTGGTCACTTCTACTGGCGGTTTGAGTACGTTGTTCTTCTTATCAGGTAACGACAAACGGCCTTGTAATCTGCTATCGGCAGCTGGTTCAACAAATCTACCTTGAGGAATCTGTGGTTAACAGAAAACCGAGCTTTGCAGATTTTTGAAATCGACGTAAAGGACAACACTGAAAAGCCCTCTACATGTTCTACGTGCTTTGAGAGTGTGACCTTATTTGGCGTCACTTTGATGAGTTCGTCCATGCGCCACACTTCTGCGCTTTTGCTTATTTGCATGAGACATTTGAATTTGGCCTCAAACCGTTCACTAATGTCGTGCTTGAGGTTCGTATATGTTTGTGCCTTTTGTGGATTTCAGTTTAGTACCGTAGAAACAAAGGATCTATCTTGTTCTGGTTTTAGGGTTCGTCTGAATGGTTTTTCCTAGCTCCTTTTGCGATAACCGACTCACTCTAATCAAGTAGAACCTCTAGAAGAAAAACTCAATAAAACTGCCTAGATGATGAAACAAGGATCCTATAAGCCGGCAGGAATTACCTGGCAAGTATCGGGGGATGGTTTGAGTGTCACTGATTTCCAGGCTAATGCCAAATCTACCAGTTCGGTCAGTTCTAGCTCATATGTCTCTAATCACGATGAAATTGCTGTTGTTATTACTCATAGAATGAGATTGATGGAATTAGACAACGATCTGTGGTTGGCCAGAGAGAAAACTGGGCTTCTTAGGCAAGGGAATCGCCTGAACAGGCCAGGAAGAAATCCACGTGGTCCACAATATCTACATCGAAATGGCGACACAATCGACGAACATAAACCCATGAGACCACCTGAAACTACCAAGGTTTTAGCACCCCACCTACCAAGGGTGAGCTAGCTCCTCTCGATGGGCACCACGAGGAATTTTGTTGAACGCAAAGTTGCAAAGGTTTATTTATTTATTGCATTACTGTTTTTGGAGGGCCAAGCGTGTTGTCGAAGGTTGCATGATGGTTGATCCTCCAATGGAGTACATCTAGGCATACAGAATCCTCATAAGTCGTTTTGGACAGTCATTCACGGTAGCTAGATGCTAGCTTGATGAAGTTTTATCCAAAGCAAAAAGGACTTGAAGAAAAGCTGAATTATTGGCAAAATTGTCGACAAAATGCGGAATTGCAGTGTCGCACCGAAGCATTTAGAATACCAGTCTGATCTGAATGCATTGCACACACAGGACTGCACTGTCCGATGTCTATGCATTGGTTTGCGGAGCAACTGGGCAGAGAAGGCTGGGAGAATAAGCACGCTGGGGTTAGAGTCTTTGTCCGACTATTTGACGGAGTTCATAGGTCATCATTCCCGCAATGCCAAAAGCCGACTAGAAAAAATCGTACGCGGGAGTTACAGGCTAGCGCGAGCGGAATAATCATCGGCTCGAATTGTAGGAAACGAAAGTAACCAAATCCAGTCTTTGGCTAACATGCACACGATAAGTCGAGTGTCCGAATGATCAATTGAGTACAATCCGTTCAACTCACCGCATCGGTTGTCAGACTGTCCGGCCTTCTACTGGATGAGTGTACTCGAGTGGTTGTCCGCAGTAAAACGGATTGGCTCGAGCCTCGTGCTTAAACAACTGTCATCAAGTATCTGGATCCCGCTTTGGAGTGAGATGTGACCAGGAAATATGCTTGGGTAATCACCAACGGTTACCACATGGCCGTCCGAACAATAGGCCTACTCGGCCGGATGGACCTGGGATTGTCCGTTTACCAGGACGTGATGATTTCGAACCGGCAAGATTAGGCGTCGTGGCTGTCGGCATCGTGACGCTTAGAAAATTGAGGAGGGCTATGGCATTTTCGGACACGGGACCGGATGCCTCAGTGATAACGGGCGAACTTATAGAAAGCCGTGCGCTAGTCGGCGGGCCTACATCTCTCCCAGTCAGCATGGTGACAGGAGGTCACGTTCACACTTCGATGGGGCCGACAATACAGTTACCATCTTTAACTGATAAAGGGACAGTAGACATTCCGGAAGCTCTTGCAATGGACAGCTTAACAATGGGACCAGTCGACTCTATTACATCAATCGCCAAGAGATGGCGTCTTCTCAAAAACAGTGTTCGAAGAAGTGTGTAGCCCCAAGTTGATGTACTTACTGGATGCAATGTACCAGAGGCTCGTTGGGTGATCGAACAAAGTGTAGACAATCAAAGGGAACCGTTTGCTACGCAAAGGATACTTTACTAACCACTTCTCGGACCACTGACGAAAGTAATTCAACAAATTTGGGCGTGAAAAACTCAAATCTGTTCGCCGCTTGTAGATGGTTGCCTGCCGGCAGGCCTCAACCAGCGGACATCTATTCTTCCTCCACGGGTGTCTGAGGAGAAAAGTACTACCTGAAAGTGTAAAACACGGACAACCAATCAAGTTTCTTCAGGCGAGGAGGATAGCAAAACGAAATGGTAAACGTATGGTACGCACACATGTTAGGGATGCTCACAAGGCACGAGCACCGACGATATCACCTTGAATGATTTCAAAATTACCCTAGATGACTGCTTTCATCAATATCGTCGAACCCAAAGGAAAAGTAGAAGTATTCCTAAAAGTCAACACAGAGAGAGACTGAGAAAGTTAAGGAATAGCAGTGAATTCGTCATCTCAGAACCAGCCATAGGACTCGGGGTAGATCTTGTGGACGGTATAGGTTACGTCACCAAGACGAACAAGGGAATATGAAGTAGGGGATTGACGAACACAGGCAAGAGTGAATCTAACTGTGTGATTATTGCAGTTGTGGCATATGGTGGCGGTCAAACATGGCTGAAGATTTCTTAAATGGACGTACTCTATGCAAGAAGAAGGCCACGAAAATGGCTGAAGAACGCAGAGCGAATGGAAGTACTGGGTGGTTGGAGATGTGTAAAAGATTACTGGGGAAGGGTAACTGGGAGGTTAGAAGAAATGTGGTGCGAAAATGCACCAGTTGTAACAGCGAATAACATGGAAGGGTAATAAGGACGTGGAGGATCGGAGAGATCAGGTAATGGCAGGTCACATGGCTTGAAACCGTAGATTAGAATAATGGCGTTCAGATGACATTACACTGAGTAGAACGCGGAAAAGCAGCGCAGCCTGAAATGCCCGATAAAGATGCTCTTGGAGATAGGTGTACGAAGAAGACGAGGGTGTCGAACAAAGAAAACCAGGTAGGAGATGATGAATCAGATTGTCTCACTGCAGATGACGCAGGAAAAAGACTGAAAAGAAGAAAAGAATCCGGATGGAAAGGTCAGTGATGGAACAAAATGCACGAAAAATAGTTGTGCGTCGGGGTTGGGAGAATGGATCTAGAGAGTTGCGTGCTTACAGGCCGTTGCACCAATGGACTGGGCCAGAAGCTGATAATCGGTTCACTGCCCTAGAGTGTGCTTCACGGAAGAATTACGGATTCAGACATGAAAATTATGGAGGTGGCAAAAAGTTAATAAATTTGGTTGTAAAAAATGCAAAGGTTGGAACGGCGAGTTCTTATATGGTGATTAGTCATGGTTACGGATGTCTCTGGTGCGTAATGGTGGAAAGTATAAGATGGATAAAAAATAAATCGCAAAATGGTAGTTAGTAGGGTATGCGGCCGATGAGCTTTATAAGTATATGGAGGCACCAGGTGACTACTGATTAGGAGCCGACAGGGGCAAAACGGGTAGAAAAGAACATATTTCGGGCTTGAGCAGGGTAAAATGGATAGGGCGAGAGTGACATTATGCAGTGGGGGTTGTCATTGTGAAACACGGAAGGAACAAAAACAGAAAGGATTGGTGTGCACACAGGGGTAGAACCACACGGAAGGGAAATGATATGAGTGCTGACAAGAACGATAGATGAGCGAAACGTGGCGGAAGAATGGTAGGAGCAGGCGGTCCGTAATGGACAGTACTAAATGCAGTAGGGCGAGGAGAGTTGAAGCACGCATTCCGCAACCGGTGCTAGCGGGTGGGGCTGGCCGTGCGCTGGATGCCCAACCTGAAAAACTTCGTGAAGTGAACACAGGAGGTGTCATCCGCCAGCCTAATTGCGCTCGCACACCGTTGCAGACGGCCTGCACCCCCGATGTGCGATGTGATCTGACCGAGCCCGGCACCGTTGGGATTGGTGTGAGCTTTCATCGATGGTTGTACAGAGGGATGAGAAAACACGGTAAGGGTATATGGCTCAGGACTTACTGGACAGATTGTGCGAACTTGGACAACAGAGCCAATGGGATTAGCAGCCAACAGACGGTCAAACAACATTATTGTTCAGGTGCGCCCGTCAAGGAGATGGTCAGTGTAGTGCCCGACGTGGTCGTCCGGCATTCAGGATCACTTAAAAGGGAATTGAGATAGAGAAATGCAGTCTGGGTATAGTCCAGCTGAGGATTAACGGTAACGGAAAGAAGAACAAATGTGAAGCAGAGCTTATCGATGCACTGGATCCCTATGACAAATTGAGGCCATGGAACGTGAGATTAAAAGAGGAAACGCATAAGTAGGGGCTAAAAAATTCAATAAGGTAGTTAGTTTTCCTTATAAAGTAGTCATTCAGCAGAAGAAAAGACCGAATTCTGCAAGAAACTACGGAAGAACTTAACTGGGGGATGGGGTGGGTGCAGAATAGGTGACGTCATAACTGGTTGTTCAGCTCAATTAGTGGGCCCCGTCAAGAGATATAAATGAGACTGGATTTTCCAGTTTAAAATCGCAGAGGTGGTGATGGGAGTATGTGTAGTATGACCTGGTGTGGAAAAGAGGCAGCGTAAGCAAAATGGTATCAGGCATTGTTGAGCTAATGCGTATTCTGTTGCTGTAGTGTGGTAGACAAAAAAGAATGCGGGGCGTTGGAGAAGCAAGATATACGTGGATCGTTAAATAGATGAGGATTCGTACAAAAATCCAGAATGACAAAAAAGAGTACTAAAGAGAACGGCCGGGTAGATGGGCCTCATTATTGGTCCAGTAGTAGATGGACCAAAGGTAAGCTCGGTCTATGACAAAAAGGAAGAGTGAGCTATGGGTAACTGAGAGTAGTAAGATTCAGTAACGAGGTTGGGATTTGATCAAGGACAGTTAGTCAGTAGAAGAAAACAAGTAAATTATGCGTGAAATTACGGAAAGAAATTAGCTTAGGGATAGGGTGGGGGCAGAGTTGGTGACGTCATAACTAGGTGTTGAGTTCAATTAAGGAGCTACGTCAAGTGAGATAAATGAGACTGGATTTTTCAGTTCAAAATCGCAGAGGTGGTGATGGGGGTATATTTGGTGGGACCTGGTGTGGAAAAGAGGCTTTGTGAGCTGAGATATCGAGGAGCTTTAGGCTACTTACTACTAATGTGTTATTAATTACAGGACTGTAATGAGTATACATGTATATATATACGTATACACATTTACATAAATAAATATGTAGAGCGGACCAGGGAGTATTTACTGAAGCAGTTTCCACAGCATTGTTAAAATTAGTTTCAGGGCGGCGGAAGCGATACAACTAAATAAAGATAATTAGTCGTGGAGCAGGTAAGGTATATTTACAATCTGCAAGGAGTATTACAGTGGTCCTCCTCAAATTGCGGAAGCACCTGGAAGGACTTATTTCACAGTGAAATTGGCAGGATTCCATAAGTTGGTATGGAAAAACAATTAACGGACGCAGACATGCTTTGAGTAGGTCATTGGCGAAGTCCAAGGAGAAGCGATCAAACGCAGCATTCAGAATTCAAAAGCAGTGAAGTTGTTTAGGAGGGTAAGGTAAAGCGAAAAAGCAGAGCAATGGCTTAAAAGTCAATGCCTTTCTCGTAGGCTTGGCTTTCGGTTATGTGAAAGATTGATAAGCTCAAGACAGTTGGGACAGAAAGGGATTTATCAATAGCGTGCACGAATGCATACTTTGACTGAGAAGATCTGATGTGCAGAAGCAGTTTATTACAGGTTCTGGAATAAGTGTAGAGAAAGAACTTAGAGCGTACAGCAGTCTTCACGGAGGGTGTGGTAATAGTGTACTGTCTATTACGGAGTGAATATCCAGAACCCGGGGAGAAGCACAACTGGTTGGAGGAATAAGGTTGCTTAATCAATAACCTATTCAGAAATACCAGGTTTAGCTTGATGCGGCGAAGCCACAGTGGTTAGATTTTGAGAGATATGCATCTTTCCTTGTGGTCTGAGTTTGACGACCAACCAATAAGCTGCTTTGTGAACCCTCTCTAAATGCATTCAATAATAATCCTGTCGGATTTTCTCATACTATTGAAGATTAAAGGACAATATTCGATAAGGGGCCTGTCGTGTACCTTGTTCATTTGAAGAATGCTCTCCCTAAACTGAAAGGATCTGAACAGAAGACCAAGACACTTCTTAGCCTTCGCCATTTGGAAGACAGAACGTTCCGTGAAGTTGGAAGAGCAAAAATAACTTAAGCCAAGGTCTCTTACTAATGGCTGGCTGTTGATGGGTGAACCGCCGATGAATGAGGAACCAAGAGGAACCTGGCATTTGTAAGTTAGACAAATACACTTATCGGTGGACAATTCCACCACGCAGGTTGAGAACCATTCATCAAGAGTGGTTAAGTCAGTGGAGACTTCAGGGATAGTGGTACTGAGGTTACCAGGCGAAGAAGTGTAGACTATCTCACTGTTGTCTACGAACAAGAAAGGAGTGCCATTAAGTATTGTCGGAAACATACCATTTATATAGAGGAGGAAAATAAGGAGGCCTAAAACACTCTCCTGAATAACACCGCTAGTAACAGGCTTAGGATTAGAGGTGTGCCCGTTGTTCAAGACAACCTGTGAACGATGAGCTTAGTAAGATGATAACCAAGAAAGTAGTGGATCGACAATACCAAATGATCGCAGCTTTGTTAAAAGGCGGGGGTGAGGTACACGATCAAATGCCCCAGACAAGTCAAGATAAAGAACGACAAAAGATTTCCCACTTTTAGCAGAGTCGGTGGCGAGATTCAGAAAATCACAGTGGCAGGTCATGGAGGACCGTGAACAGAGGAATCCATGTTGGTTGTGATTAATAAGGTTGAGGCTTAACAAATAAATAACAATGTGCTCTTAAACCATTTTTTCCATTATTCTGGATAAGATGGGGGTATGATTTATAGTGCGATAATTGGACACCTCATATAAAGGTCCCTTTTTATGAATGGGAACGATTGCCAAGCGCTTCCAATCAGCGGGTACGGTGCTACCATTAAGTGAAAGAGTGAACCGGTTAGGCAGCAAATGGGGAGATTCGGTCCGCCATTGATAAGAGCAACTGGTGGAAGGCCGTAGGGGCCTAATCGAGGGGAGAGTTTGCTACTGAATGGTAGCTCAGAAATACTCCCGGCATCAAAGGGTACCGTAGAAAGGTCAGAGTCAGTAAGTGATAAAGATGGCGGAGGGGCAATGACAGTGTCTGGAGCCATTACTGGAGCAAAATATTCATATAGGATTTCGGCTATGCAAGACGGGGAGGTGATGGATGAGTTATTATCCAGAATCAGGAGTTGTAAGTCGGCCCTAAAATCAACGTTTCTGGATTTACGCAGCATAGAAAGAAGTTGCGACTTGTTGGGATGAATCAATGCCTTAGCTTCTTGGTCACGAAGTTGCGTATCATCTTTTCGTCGAATAAGTGTGGAGAGGCGGTATAAACGAATAAAAATTGAAAAGCTGTTGGAATTATGTAGTTGCTTAAGAAGTTAATGATGCTTCTTGTGGAGTAGAGAGACAGGAGACCCCTTTTTAGGTACAGCCTGGGAAGTATGAGACAATTTTTCCGACAGTCAGAAAAGGAGTATAAAGTGTCCCCAACAATCTGAGGGTCGTGGATGAGGAAACAATAACTCCAGTCTTTCCGGCGAATACGCGTGACTAGCAAGGCCCAATTTCTTCATCGGAATTTATCTTTGTAGGTGTGTGGGATTATGTGGGCCTTTCAGGGGCAGATGGCAGATAAATATTTTTCGGTCACTGCGGGGAAAATTCTGTGTTGCGGACACTTTGATGAGAGGCATGTTATGGGTAAACACCGGATCTAGTATGTTCCCATTCTGGTAGGTTCGACAATATGTTGCGTCTAGCCACCAGGATACATGCTAGTGGCCAGGTTCATAAGATTGAGAGCAGCCGAGAGGGTAGATCAACAAATGTGAGAGAGAATAAAGTCACCCGCAATAAGCTTGGTTCAAAAAGAAAAGAAAGAGAGGTATTCGAAAGACCTATTGAAAAGCTGACACAAGGAGCTGGGGGAATTTGGCGAGCGATAAAAGCAGCCACTGTAAAGAAAAGTGATTTGGAGGTTGATAGTGAACCAGAGAGAATCGGGAATAAAACCGAGCGCCGTATGTAAAAGGGGATCATGGCGTAGATTTCCCTGACGTAAGCTAGGCACCCACCGCCACGCCGGTTCAGTCTGTTGATCCCTAGAAGACTGTAGCCTACCAAAGATATTTGATCATTGGGAGTGCTCTCAGACAGCCAGGATTCCGTTACTAGGATAATGTCGTAATTATTTGTGAAAACAAGTTTTCTTGGTTGCGGGAGTTTGCCAAGAACAGAACGCGAGTTGAATAAGGCCAGAGATATACCATTTGCGGGAGGTGGTATAAGCACATCAGGGGGATAGTGTAATTTGGAAGGAGGCAGGCTATCGCGATTGAAAGGAGTGGATACCGGGGTCGAAGGGGAATGTGTGGATGTTGAGGCTAGGGGGGGGGGTTCAGATGGGGTGGCTTCCAGCCAAGCTGGAATAAATGTTGCATTGTCAGGGACTGCTGAGGGACAGAAAAACTGAGCATCAACGGAGGGGGAAGTTTCGTAGCAAAGGGAAAACCTGTGCGGTTTGGCGGGTCAATATCAGAGAGAGGTGGTTGAGAGCAGTTGAGAAATACCGGCCAACCGGAATTGAGTATTGGCTGAAGGGGGATGCAGAGGGCATGGTTGAAAATGTGTGAGACATAGGGCTGTAGGGCGATGGATTAAGCTGCACTGTGTGGGAGGGGTACCTCAAGTTTGAGCAGCTGGTATCGGGGGCAGTAGAGATAGTTGTCAGGCGAGGAGCGCGGCGCGAGGCAGAGTGGACAGCGTGTGGAGGCCGTATTTTTGTATTGGCAGGCAGTGAGGGTGGTGAACTTTTAGGGCCCACAGATGCATTGGAAAAAGGGGCATATTTTAGGTCGAAAACCTATCCGGTGCGTTAAGGCGAATTGATTTAAGAGGAGAAAGTTTAATGAAGGAGGCGCTTGTGGGAAGGGTGGGAAGACTGGTAGACCATTTCTTCTGGACGGCGAGTAGTTTGTCACCTGAGGGAACAGAGGGCGAATCAGAGTTAGGGGTGTGTGCAACAGGCGATGAAGTGGGAGACTGAGGCAATAGTCGGCGTCTTTTACTGGGCTGCAGTAAGAGGGGAGAACTGGACATGTCTAGATCAGCAGAAATGGGATCAGATTTCAAAGAGCTCAGTGTGGGTGCAGATGAGGAGGCAGTGGGCGGTTGTAAAGAAGCGAAGGAGCGTGTGAAGAAAACGCAGTGGGGACTTGAGAAGAAGCGATGGAGCGACCAGCTGTCTGCGTCGAAGGCTCAGGACTACCAGGCATCTTTCTCGTAGGGAAAGTCGAAAGAGATCCAGTATTTTCCCTTTGAAGAGAGGATTTACCTTCGGCTAGTTTTATGCTTTTATAGGAGAATTGGGAGCTATGCTGTCATGCATTTTAATGAACTCTTTGGCTAATACATCATCTGCAAATCGCATAAGGATTGGACAACTGAAGCGCTGAAAGGGCTTAAGCAGCCTTGATATTTACAAGGAATGCGGACCATACCACATGCATTCAACAAGGTATGCTTGACATGCCAGAGGGGTACTTTCTCCGGGACGGTAAACGCGACTGCATTACGGGAGTTCCTTACTCTTATGATAACTTCGGATGTGACAAAGTCGACAAAGCGGCCAGCCGCTGTCAAGTTTTGTTAGTTAGAATGTTCGGTGCTTTCAGTGATACAAAGCAGGGGGGCGAGTTTAGATACCTTATCCTCCAAGTTCAGAAGCTGAGACCTCACATCTGAGATTGTTTGGTCTAAAACAGCTGCTTTTTCCATTGCCGAGCCTACAAAGTCACGGAGGTCAACATAACATTAACCTAACTGTTTTGCAAAACTGCCAACCGGTACACTCGCTGCCAAAAAAATCCATTTTCAATTCAACCAGATCCTAATAATAATCAACTGTGGGTTCTGCCTTTGTGGACACTGGTCTTTTGGCTCAGAAGCGCTGTTCTGTGGACGGAAGTCACCCATATGGTGAGATAGGTGTTTGGCGACCATTTTCTAACTTTTGTTATCAACTCTGGCGACTATCTTTTTGTTCTCTGAGTGCCAAATGCAATGTAGCCATTTCCGTTTCATTCCTCACATCTAGATCCTATCATAGTCTTCCCAACCCCAGCTGTTCTGCAGCTTGCCTTCCCTACAGTTCAGGTAGGATCAGGTCAGCCCCAGGTCTGAGGGAAACCAGGTTCAAACTAGAGGACCTGGTATATAAGGGCTTCAGCAGGGAGCACGACCACCACCTGTAGGCGAAGAGGTTTGGGTCATCCGCGGGACGTTCGTCTTTGATTCGAGCTCTTTGGACGACTTGCTGCTTAATTCATTATCTAGCAATTGCCAGGGACGCTATGCAATGTAACTTTCAGCCAGCCAGGCTTTCGACCAACTCAGGGGGGTTAATTTCAATACAATTTAAAACACAATCTATTCAAAATAGTTACGGCACTAGATGGGGCAAAATAGAAAAACTTTACAAAAGCCAAACCTCAAAAGTGTTCCTTCTGGACTCTTTGTCACCAACACGTAAAACATCTCCGATTCACTCCAATATGCAAAAGAATTTGTATGGCCGAAATTATTCTTATATTGCACAAGTGCTTCAGTACCTCCAAAAGCTGCAGAGGGAGCAGTTGCCATGGTATAGTTTTTGAGCTTTTATTATATAAGAATTTTGCTTAACTCGCTTAGGTTAAATGAATCTGTGCCGGGAAACACCCAGTGAGTGTTAGCTTACGCAGGTGTGACCCTTGGTGAAAGCTCTTAGCCTCGGCCTGCAGCTCACATAGAGACAGAAGCTGGAAAAAGAAAACACTACCACCAAACAAAATCATTCAAAATTCCAAGTTTAGCCACCAAACCCTGGTGGCAATGGGGAGGATCCGATTTTGTGTTAACATTTGGATGAATCAGTGCGATAAAACAAAAAGTTGGAGCTGCCGTAAAGTTGAATCATACGACTAAAATGGTTTTAACAAGTGTTGAAGAACGAGGCAAGTATTTCAACTTTGCCGGCATTTATATCTTGTCCTCTGCCCTGACATCCATTCCCCCATGTCATCAGATGTGCTCAAGGCTCAGCCCTAAAATAGTCCCAATTCTCCCTCCCAATTCCTAGCTCAGTCTTTCCAGGATAGTGATCCGTCCGAATTTTCTATTTTGTTTTGAGCTTCACCAGCTGCGTGGCTCTCACCTTCCTGCAGGGCTAAGTGTCTTACCGGCCCAAATAGTTCCACCTATCCCTTGTTTTGCCTTTGTTGCCGACCATTGATCCTGGGATGTGACCCACCTAGGCTGCGTTTCTCCTGTATCCCTTTCCAGTTTACCATCCGTGCGACCATAACTTGCTGCCACATCCCGCTGCCGTGGATTCTACGTCGGCTTCTACGGTGACCCGCACAAATTTTATCCGTTATTTTTAATTTTTTTCTCACCTCACTATCCGTTGCTCCTCAGCTGAGGCACACCCAGACTGTGCTTGTCTATCCCTTTTCTCTTTTCAGTGATCCTCAATGACGGTCAACCACCTCGGTCACTGCACTGATCATCTCCCTGGCAGGTGCACCTGGATGCTGTCGCCACACGGCCGTCCACCGCTCGTTGTTCCCGTTGGCTCCTTTGTCCATGGCTCACAACCTAGCCAACTGATCCTTGATCACACACCCCTATGGCGGTCTCCTTGCCCTCTGTACAATTATCATTGACCACTCGTGCCACTCCCAAAGGTGCGGGGCGGGGAATATCGAGAGTGCAGACCGTCTGCAACGACGCGCTTGCGCAATTAGGCCGGTGGATCACACCTCCTGTGTTCACTTCAAAGTGTTTTTCAGGTTGGGTGCCCAAAGCACAGCCAGTCTCACCCACTAGCACCGGTTGCGAATGGTAAGCTCTAACTAACCTCGGACCACCGAACCCAATATTGCTGGTTGGAAATTGCATGCACTTCACCCTTGTTCTGCCGCGGTACGCTCCCCCATAGTGCTTATCTTCTGTTACAACTTTTCATTTTTGCCTTTTTACCACGATATGCACACCTACCTATTCTGTTCTTGCTCCTATCGCCTCCACCATGTCAACTCCCATTGTATGACGTCACTATTGTGCTACCCACTCTTCACTGACATCGCTCACCAATATTTCTTTTTTCCACCCGCCGTCATTGCCGGCTTCTGGTCTTCATTCGCTTGTTATCACCCTACGCCCATAATGCCAGTTGACAGCATTCTCATACCTCACTGCTTGTCGTTTTGTTAAATTTATCCTTGTTTTCCCTCCTCATGCCCAATGCCATTACGCACTGGTCACAACCGCACCCATGACCAGTCCTCATATTAGAACTCGACGCTCCAAACTTTGCTTCTTTAACAGTTGCATTTATTATCTAATCACCACCACCATATTTTCCGTTCTTGGCTTCGCGATTCCTCTGTGGTTCTTCCAATTAGGCAGTGCCCCGAGTAGTATCCTCCTGCTCAGTCCACCTGTTCAGTTGACTGCTGACACACAGCTCTCCAGTTCCGCTGCTCCAACACCGTCCTGCATTCATTTCTTAGGCCTTTTGTTCCATTATTGGGTTATCTATCCCGGTGCTTATTGCTTCCTTCTTCTCTGCATCCTTCCTGTTTCCCCTGTAGTAAAATGATCTGATTGGTCATTTCTCACCTGTGACTCTTCGGTCATTGCTGTCATCTCCTGTTCCGTATATTGCTCGCCACAGAGATTTTCTGTGTGCCTTCCAGTTTGGTCTGCTTTTCCATGTTCCATCGACTTCAAAGACAACGTTACTTCATGATGCTTACCAACAACTACAAATCGTTTTATCTGCCACTACCCGATTCCTCTGGTCTGTCACCAAATATGGTACTTGCACTGATCATTTAATTTGACCTCTTCTTACCTATCCTCTTCGATCTTATCCTTGATCATCCCCCGTTTATTATCTCCTGGCATTCCATTGCTCTTTGCTCCCGCTTCTAACACCTCTGTTTATATGCATATATATATGCATATACATGCATACCTGCCCCCTGCATCCCAGGCCTTTTGCCCGCCACTTGTCATGCAATCATCCCGCTGACACCCTTAATATGCGTCCAGTCTTTTTACATTTATGCCCCACATTTACCATATCCAATCCCTGGCAATCACTCTTGCCATCTGTGCCACTCTTAACTTCTTACACTGCTCGCTACCTGTTCTACAACGAGTCTTGTGCCGTGTCCGCTGGCCACCTACTGCAGTGCACCAAGGCTTCATTACTATCTAATCCCTAACAAGGGATCCCTCTTTTTTCCACGGTCTCCTGCTACCACGGTTTCTTATATCAATTTCTATCCCCTTTCAAGTATATCTGTCAGTTTTCAGATATCCTTACTTACCCCAGTCAGACTCTGCACATGACCGTGAACCTCAAATCTACCGGGCATCCACTTGAATCCACCCTTGGGTTCTTATGAACTCTCCCCATTTTTCTTTGGTGCACATACATTCATCATACATTGATCTCCCTCACGAGCATACCCGCCCTACTTTTGTCATGCATATTTCCACTTTTCCAGGAAGTTCTTCTGTCCACTTCATCGCTTGTAAAATTTTTATCATCCGTCTAGCTTTCCTCGGGAGTCTCCGACATAAACCATTATTATTACCTGTTCGTCACTTCGTTATACTTCCGTCACCAAACAGCTGGCCTCACTTGTTAAATCATCCGGGATTCTTTGTGACTGGTTTGATGAGCGTCGCCCCCTACGTTCCTATTTTCATGCAAACCGATCAGTACTCACTCGGGCGCCGTCAGATTCACCCCTTTGGCCGGGGCACGCCGGAGGTGCAGGGCACCTGGAACAGTGTAATGGTGCACATAGCTTGACGGATCAAACCTCATGTAATAAACCCATGAAGGGTTATGTCAAGTTGTGCCCAGTGCTCCGTCTCCCCTAGCAAGTAGCTCCGGTCAGGGATTACATAGGTCCATTTTCTCCGTAGAAAAGCTGTACGCACACCTTCCCTGCTTTGATCTCAATCACATGGTATCCTGTCAGCCTGCTGTTGCATCATGGTTCCATTGTTGCCCTACCCTGTTACCCTTCTCTTTCCGGAAGCGATGAGCATTTTTTCCTATATCATTTTTACCTGCCGTAGCCCCCACCAGCCATAACGTCATAATCAAAATGATTACCAGTTGCCATTTTATGTGCCCACTTCTCTTACCCCCGTCGTATCCATCATCGTCTCAACTTTCAAAGCTTCTCGATGAGATTTCCGACGACCTCTTTCAAGATCGAGCCAAATCCCACGTCAGAGCTTATTGCCTATCATCTATGCTCCATTATCTTGCCTGTCGTCTTTATCAACCTCCACTGTGGCATCGGTGTATCGTTCTATTAAACCACTACGGGGCATTTCGGGAACCTATGATTTCACTGGTGACTGCGCCACTTTCGTTTGGTTTATTTTGCCGCTGGCTTGTTTATATCCGTTTCAATGACAATAGCTGCCAGATCAAACAGCCATTTTGAAAGCTGTGGAACACTCCTAATGCCCAGATCGGTATGCGTTACACGCAACTTCAGGGAACGTAATCCTTCCCAATGTAGGACTTATGAGCATGTACGCTGTTCTTTATGGGAATTATTTTTACGAGATAAAGCATAATACAAGCCCTAATTTGTGACGTTCTCCAGGGGGTGCGCCGCGCACACAGTATCGTAGGACACCGTGCCGGAACAAGGAAGGAAAACCATGGGGCCAGAAAGCCAGATGAATCGACCACGGTTCCGACCGCCAACAGCATTAACCGGCTTGGAAAAACCTAAATTTCGGCCTAAGAGTCGCTTGCTGTCGGATCAGAATTGTGGGTAGGGAACCAAGTCGAGTTAGTATAGCCGGACGGGACCAACATGGGTCATATCCGACCAAAAAATCGTGGGTGAAGGGCGCGCACCAAATAACGTGAGTGCATGTGTGTGTATTTGTGTAAGTAGCCTTGTGCGCATTAGATAGACGGCCACAAACCAGTATCCAGTCCACAGAAAATTGATCATAAATGAAGCAAACCTTGGCCTGGGGTAGAGCAAAAGGGAGGACCGAGGCTAATAGGTGTGACAGCTTTATCAATGATCATGCTAAACGAACTTCGCTGACCATGCACACATCCCAGGTAAAATTGTCCTGTTGCTTTCTTCATTCCTTTCAGCCCTCACCGGCTGTCATACCTATCAATAGGAGGGCCGATTGATTTGGTCCTACCTGTTTGCCCTGGCCATTTCCTTCACTTTACCATTTATATATTCCTCACCTAAGCTTTCACACCATTTTCTCCACCGCAGTTTGCTTCCTGCTTCCGGATTACATCTACTACTGGCCGGCGGGTTTCGCCTAACACCCAGAAGGTCTTTGCACGATTATCTCACGCGTGCGAGAGACAACTGATCCACGGTACCTGCTTTTTCCGCTCAACTGTTTCGTCGTCTCTTTATTTTACCATTCGCAACTACCAGTATCATTTCATACTCCCCAGTTCTTTAGCTTCCTCAGTTTTTACTTTCCACCGGCAATTTTCTCGGAGCACATAATAATGTGAAAATAATCTCTTGGCGCTTCCTCACTGTCGTCGGCTTTTTGTCCATCGCCGTCCTCGAAACTTCCGCTATGCTTTCATTTTCATCACTGTCCTTGTCAGATATCTACAAAAATCTTCTACTACCACTGCCGAATGACACACATCTCTCCATCTTTTTGTTCTCTTCCCATATCTAAGCTGGTTTCATGACGCCGTCTCCCTCTTATATAGCCGAAACCTGGCTTTCCACAGCATTCTAACAGTAGTTCCACTGTTCATTAGGTTTAAAATGGTTATTTTATTGACACTTTCGATTTGTCTGCTGCCACCATCCGTTTCCGCCTCATTCATTTATATCCCCAAAGTTTTGCTGTTGCCTCCATCCAATTCCGCGTGACTACCAAACCTAATTTTAGCCTTTAAGTTTTTAGGACAACATTACTAGTGTTGTTACTACATGCATTTCGACTTTTTCTTGAGCTTTTTTGTGCTTTCGTTTTTCTACTTTTTCCCTAAAATATCTATTACTACTACTACTTTCACCGTATAATCACTTATCAAGAGGGCCTTGGGTAAACTGGAAATAAACTAATCCTGCTACTACTCGCTGAAGCTGCAAGTGGGGCTTGCTCTACCGATTCATCTGTCTGAAGCTGTTCCTTCGTTGCTTTTCGCATATATTTTCTTCGAGAAAATGAAAGAGGCATCTGGCCATGATTACGGCTCAATTGCGTCAGATGAACTAACACACTGTTTTTCTGTGAAATAATGTCTTATTTAAGCTAATATTGATGTTGGTGCCTTGATACTGACAGAACGATTATCTTATGATACTGGGTGAATTTAGTCTGACCAAATGGGAAAGCAATCGCCGCTCGGCCCTTAGCCGCTTCGCCTTTGCGCAGCGGGATAATTCAACCAGGGAATTAATTGCAGGAGCCCGTCTGACGCTCCGCGCACTGGATCGGTTTAGAACATAGAAGCCGGCTGTTCCGTTTACCAGAACCAGATTCTGAATCCACAAGCCACAAGGAGTTTTCTATTGTCTCAGGCTTTCGCTTTGCATAACCCTTCTTGTTGTGCTGAACACTGGTTGACGCCCATATTGCTTGTTTCAAGGTTTTTGCGAACTAGGATTTTAGAAGAACAAAATACCGCGATCTGAGATGCTCGATCGGTAGAAGCTGTGGAAGTTTATAATTGATCGAATGGAATAGTTCTGTCTATCTGGAAACTGAAAGGAATGCCGACGATGAGCTCCGTTGATTTACCGACGCATTGGAGAACGGCTACAGTGCTGTGGCTTATTCACTGTTAGTGGGTAAGAATGTGTCAACACTCTGGGTCACAAACACGTCCGTTTAGGAGCTCTGCCTCCGAAATCAATTACGAAAGTGCTTCTGAAGTTGGCTGTAGCCTTTATGGCACTTCGATTGGCAGAAATAATCAAGGAGGAGGTTAAACCAACTTTGTGTAAATTGTTGCCTTGGAATGATTCCGCTGTTGTTTTGTAATAATTCCAGAGTAAATGAGGACTTTCCCAGTTTGTGTAGGACCGAAATTTTGATGTTTCCCTCCTACTCACTAGGAGCAAGCAGTCTAAATGGGCAACCCTGCTGACCGAGGCTCCAAAGCTTTGGAACCACAAAGTGACAGCAACAATTTAGGGTTCTGAGGAACAAGATTATGGAACTACGACTTCCATGCTGCCGTAAAAATCTATAGCTTCCAGAGGAAATACTATAAAAAGAAAACATTTGTAAGCCCTCTTACTCAAGCTTTATTTTACATGTTTTTCGGATGGTTTTTTTCAAAGTGAAGAAACCTTGGACTTGGCAGCATAGATTTTATTGTTCAAAAGATAATTTTTTATGAATATGAGGGACCAATCTATGGTGACAATAATTTTGGAACCCCATGGCCGTACTGGTTTTAAAGGCTTTGCATAAGGAAGTGGTCATATGGGTTCGTCGGGGCGTATTTACACCGAATATTTAGATTTTAGCAATTGTTATTGCCTCTGGGGAGGCACAGAAGACTAAAACCGAGTATTTGAGTTTAACTTATTTGCCGTGGACTAATATGAGCAAGAGGACTTCTAAAAATCTCATATTTATCTGATATTTCACAATATCTTGTAAGTTCCCCGAACAGATATATAGCAGTTGCTACAGAAGCTTGCCAGAAGTTTGGGATTTTACAGGACAGAGAGATAGATTGTGGAATTATCAATAATCTCCTTCATGCGCAAGAAGGATCCTGCTCTACCACACTGCCAGCAGATGCTTTCTCACAGAAAGGGCGTAACTTCCCCGGAAAAGCATTTGTTCGTGTTAGCGTGGATCAGTTTAGGCCATTCTGTGTAATGTAGGGAAGGCGAGAGAGTGGCGTTGTGGCTGCTTGTTTACTCGCCTAAACATCGGGCGGTACCTAGCAAAGAGTCGCAGCCACTCACCACGGAATCTTCCATTCAGGCTCCAGTTCGGTTTACAGACACGAGAGGGCAACCACGGGCAACGTGTGTTTACATTACTAACAAGTTAAGTAGGGCTGAAGTTGGACAGAGCCTCGGTCACTGCGACATGCTACCAGTTATTTTCGTCAGTTCCATTCTGGAACATAAGATGCAGCGGCACTTTTGACAACCTCATTCAACTCGCCTGGCATGAGCACGATAAGCAGTGACACCAGCATGAACCTTTTCATCGAATATTTCTCAAATTTGCCGATTCTTCAGAGACTCAAGTCCGCCATTTAGTGCCAAACTTTTAAAGGCACAATATTTGACACATTCAAACAAGCTTATTCCCATCACGCTATTCCTTTGTCTATAGCTCATTTTTGCCTGAGCTCAAGTTCTGTCGCTGTGATAGCTCCTGGCCCTGAACATTACTTAACTTCGTTTCTAGTTAGGTAGAGTTTTGGAGGCATTATTGAAGTTTGCATGATGTATAGTTTTATACTTGGCTAAGATGTTGCCATAGAATATTCAGATCAATCTTTTGTGCAATAAACTGTGTTCATACTGCAAAGCCCCATTGTATGTCGGAACATATATTTAAATCAAGTTAGGGCGAAGTGTATCCCGAGGAATAGCCCGTTTTCAGCTACCCGAGCAGCACCACTCACAAAACACTTGAGTGGACTTCGGGCCAAAAGTGGGCTAGAATGACCCCTGACATGTGCCTTGAAAGCTTGCACAGAAGTTCGTGAAGCTGCACAAAAATATAATAACAAGAGTAGCAGGATACCACATGATATGTTGGTTTTGCCGGATGTCCTTATGACCAGGCTGTGCCTAGCCGGCTTTTTTATTCTCTGCTGGTGGGATCCTCTTTTTGGCTTTTTCTGTGGAGAAAAACGGTTCTTCTGTCATATGGATAGCTAATACGAATCATCACAGTGCACTTCAACTCTAGTGTGTTGTGATCTCCGTGTAAAAGTTCGGCCCGTACATATGCGCATTTATGCCTGCATGCGTTTATCCTTGTATATTGGAAAGGCCATTTCGTGTTGCCGTTTTATTGTTAGACTCATGTATTACTGGTTTCTAATTGCAGTGTAACGCTGGTCATTCATCACTAGGTTTCGAGAATAAAGAGGTATTGCTATGCCTAGAGAGACCAGACAAGGGAGTTATTGGGGGGCGGGGGCGGGGGGGGGGGGGTAAAATTTTCCTGAGTGCTTGGAAATGCCTCACTTGTGTGAGGCGACATTACGAGGGTACAGGCATTCGTGTTTTAAACCATAGTTAATGGGTATGCTAAGAAAACACGAATGTTGTCGAATACTTTTTTATCCTGGTTCATAATAGACACGGTTACTCCTGGAGTCTGCGTTGCACCAAGAGCAGATTTGAGACAGATGAATCCCTTAATAAATGGTCTGATCACTACCAGCACACTAAGGTTGATCACCAAAGCGGGTTAATGTACTTGCATTATCTTAATTCTTCTAATGATCAGGAAATACAGCTTAAAAGAACGGTGTGCGTCGCAACCGACGTGGACGCTCTTTTACAGTTTTTGTCCGATGACTTAAAACCACCTTGATAACCACCTGGCAAGGTCGTGAATTGTTGCGAGCTCTGATCCATCGCCTGCCAGATATCTCGTGCTAAACATTCCCGTTCGTAAACTACGCATTCATCCTGTATTTTCATGAGTTTCCACTGACGTACGCTACAAGATTGAAATATCATCTTCAATAGGAGCCTCGCAAACACTATAAAATTACTATTGATGCACCTTTCCAATGTTTTGGGCAATTTTTCACATGGTTTGCCAATAAGTCGTCTTTCATTGGATGGCGCACTATTCGTCACGCTCGCCGCACTCATTCACGCGATCACTTGTATATGGTGACCGTTTTCCAGTAACGCCCATGACGCCGTCGTTTTAATTCTGCTTACGCCTACATAAATTTATATTTTTCTTCTTCGCTTTTCTGGGTTAGGTGTCTCTTTGAGTGTGACTACAGTCGGCGCACACTGGGCCCAGAGTGGCCTTATTCGGCTGCTGGTTTGGGAGTGTGCGACAGAAAGCCGTTCAAAAAGAGGCTGATTGTTGCCGCCAAAAGCAGGGCAATAAAATTGGCTGTCTCTGACTGGACTTTGGGACCTGTTCGTTCCGTTCCGTGATTCGCACTTGAGGCGGTGTCTGCCATCGGAGGACGGTGCTTCATCCCAGTGAGGCTAGAAATGCGGGCAACAAGAGAGAGGAAGCAGTAATGTAAGTCAACATTTACTTGGAAATAAAGTTTAGGCTGCTTTTACTTTTGGAGTGGCTTTATTCACCCGATGGAATCAACTTCTCTTCAGGCACCCGAACATTAGCATCTGTTTATCATAAGTCACAATCGCACAATTTGCCTGATTCCACTCAAGTTTGTAATATTTTTCTGTTTCACTGATTGTAGTTGTTTTGATTTGTATATCACCAGATGGTGCTCGGTTTGGTTGAAAACCGCTTTCCGTCAAAACTTTTGAAATCTGCTTGCGAAAACGTTCTCTCATCCAACGTTCCCTTTGGTGCGACTGTCAAACCTTTCTGTCTTATCCAGAGAAGATTTACCACGAGAACGATCAACATCTGGAAATTCCGGATGAAGTGGTTCTCAAATTGCGTATTTGTACTAGCCTCCAATATACCATCTTTATAGCATACTTGGGGATTTTCGCAAGAAACGCTTATCTATTCAGTGACGAATAATGCTTGAGATGGAGAGGATGGCTATTGGGCAAATAGTCTAGGGAACGGTTAGTTGAAGTGGATAAGGAAAAGAAAAGATACTCGTTCCCAGTGAGTTTCTGAGCCCCTAATTCGGCTTGGGTAGCTCTACCCAAAATTTGCCCAACGTTGGCCCAAAGAAGCCGAAGCTTTTCCAACTAGAAGCGCGTTGGGCGTGCTGCTTTGGTAACTATGGAAGATACCTGTTGATATTTGGCGGCAGTCGAAGGAACATCGACTTTCGCACTTTCCTTCCACTGACAAAAGACGATATATACCTAGAGAAGTTAAAGCTCGGTAAAAGCCTGTTACTCACAGAGAGCCGTAAGCCGGCGGGTTGCACGGATCTTTCTTAACCGTCTATAATGAAATAGCGT
Organism: Fasciola hepatica; assembly: GCA_948099385.1. NCBI lineage: Eukaryota > Metazoa > Platyhelminthes > Trematoda > Plagiorchiida > Fasciolidae > Fasciola > Fasciola hepatica. The sequence goes on from CANUEZ040000063.1 coordinate 1,911,281, forward strand.
TGGATTTATTTGTTTGAAGGCATGTTTCTCAAGCGAAAACCAGAAGTTATACTTATCATTTTTACAAGAAAGACCCAGATGGCCCAACATCAGGAAGGTAACGAGTCGAGATGATTTGTGATAATGCCCCGTACCCGTGTATTACGTCAAGACTTCGAGTATAGGAAGTGTGGATGGTCCGCAATAAAGTCAGTAACCGCTAGGAGTTATCGGCGAGGTTTACCCTGGAATTGAGAGCCCGGTTATAGAGGTTTGGATGAGCCACCTCACGGGAGCTCGAGAAAGTTGTTAGCAAAACCTGTTCTTTGAAAGGAGAGGTTAGTCATTCGAAGCACGCATTCAACCTTCATCACGTTATTAGTTCAGTATTTTCGTTATTTATCTATCTAAAGTGGATGAATCATCTGCGGTGTGATGTTATCCGCGTTACCAGTGTAGCTGGAATTTCAATCGAATCTTTAGCATTAGTCATCATATTTGACTTACGTCGCTCGATTCCCCACTCCGAAGAGAATCTGAGTTCCAAATTGCGCAGGTCGGATATCTAATCCTGTGTTGATGACTGCACGGATCGCTTCCGTATTTGCGGTCATTCAGTTGTACGCTCCCCCCGAAGAAGCAAACCACCGAAGGATAAATATGAGTGCAGTTGTTGCTTATCAGTTCCAAAGGCCTCTACATGATGTCAATGTATCGGTCCAGCCGTGGAACCACTGAGTGGCGGTTGTAGCTAATTTGACTCAGCATGGCCCCCATATTCGATCCGTGTTTGGTCCTGATCAGGTAAGTCTGCTTCTCTCCCCCAGCAGCCTACCCACGTGATCTCACCCGGATATATAGGAGCTTCGGGCATCCTTGGGATATGATGTGCTTCCGGAAAAAGAATCTTACTTGAAGCACTGCTAGCTTCTATCGTCCTCGGCGTTTTCTGCCGCAGCCAATGAGGGGGTTAGCCGAAAATCAGCTGTTACACCGACGAATCAGAGTACTCATAACCACCAATATAGGATGCCAAAGATCATCAAGTAATTGCTGAAGTACGAACATTGGTTTGGCCGTTGACTTTGCAAAGCATGACAAAGTTTGATATTACTCGTTTGGTTGTGATTTCCACCAGCAGTATGCAATTTTTATCAACGAATCTGAGAGCCGTACAGTGAATACATTTGCAGGCAAGCTGATGTGCTTTTCAAGTGATCGTTTTGCGGTTGCTGGTGCTCTGTAATGAATACTTCTTCTGGGTCGTCAGCTTTGTGGAAGACACCTTCTATGAATAAAAGCTACGACCTGCCATTTGTACTTTTGTTCTTATTTTATTGACCCCCGAACTACGAACTCTGGTCGAGGTCAGCCATCATAAATTTCAGTTTATCTTCTGCCAGAACAAGGTTCAACTTTAGCTTGTGGTTCGGCTGGAAAGCTTTCTTCAGTATTTCCGAAGAATTATTTTTGCCGCTTTCTTGAGACTGGGGTTCGCCGTGTGGGTTTTGTGCACAGCTTCCCTGTTGTTGAACCATTATTGTGTAGTGGTGAGTGGATGGGGCAAAACATAGATATAATATCGGCAGAGTAACCGAAGTATGGTGGCGTCTCTCGGAGACGGGCGCTGACTATTTCCGCCTTCTCAAACAACCGAGGTGTAAGACTGCTGAAATGGGGTAGGATTGCCTAATGACCGGTTTGCAGATGAGGAAGGCTCATCCAGAGGTGACCTACACGATGAATACTGAATTTTGTGGCTTTTCAGCCTTTCTTTGGCGGATGAGGTAAGCCAACCAACATTTATTCAGACGATGGATCCAATTTTGTATAGGCCCGGGAGGAAATTTAGAACTGGAGCAACCGTCCAGAAAACGTTTGCATTGCGAATAGAGCCAACCAGTAAAGAGATGTGCCGTCACTTCAGTCCTCGACAAGCTAGTCAACATGGGATGTATGAGGAGACTGACTAAGCTCCGACGGAGGAACAACAATTAAATTGAGAGAAACAATTTTTAGACTATGGGTATCTAGCTACTCTGCTAATTGAAGTAGAAAGGGTTTTAAAGTAGGCTTTTGGTACTAACTACTTCCAGCGACACAGACGAGACCATCCTGACTTCGGAGGACTTATTAGTGCGAGAATCCAGCGAAGGCGGCAAAAAGCCGGAGGAGCTGATAAGCACTTATCTCCAAGGCAGAAAACTAGCAAAGAACCTCCCACTAATGTTTTGGCGGCGGTGGATGCGGAAGTGTTTACCAAATTTGCAGTCCACTGGGAATCAGATCGCCGAGGAGAGGCTGTTCAGATCAGTCGATGGGATAATGTAAGACGAAGGACCAAAACTTCGCAGGAGATAAGCTCCTTGAATTATCAAGGAATACTGCCCCGGCTCCGATGGACTCATGCGTACAGGAAACAGAAAGTATGTCATGATATCGGAAAAGAGTCGGCTTGAGTATGATGACTGCCCACAGGAAACGAGAAAATCGGTAAACATGAGGTGTACCCCAATGGCCCACACATCCATAACCCTGCGCGCCCATATATTGCGACAGTTACTTGCATAAGCTTTACACAAACATGCACAGATCACGTGGGCCAAACGACTCCCTATTGAAATGGTTTTCACGTTCAGAGCCAAAGTTTAACAAGTCATCATTGTGAGGGTTCCCAGATGACCTTTGATACCTTCAAGAACTATCACAAACAATGTGTTCCTTTCTCCGTGCATTCACCCACTCAAAGGCAAATGGACACATCTGGAAGCCTATCCACACAACATTCCAAGTGTATTTGGGACACCTACCAAGGTATTCGGCCTCTAAGTAGGAAAGTACGATCCGTATTAACTATGAATATTGTCGTGAGGGGAGAGTTGCAGATCGCTGTAGAAATTTCTTTGGCTTCCGTAGTAAACTGCGAGTGGTTGTGTCTAGCGCAGAGGTGAGCAGATTCCAGTGTTCATCGTCGGTGGGTAAATGTATTGAAATTGGGGTAAGAGCGGGCTGGAATAATTAATACCTGAGTTCTAATAATTCGACATTGGGAAGCTCAAAATAATTTTGGCAAGCAGTGTGATATACAGATGTGAAAAATCCTCCGAGAGCTTCGTAATAGTCCGGGCTTGTCTTATCACTGGATTACGTACATCCCAAGTGTGTTTTGCTCCATCCGTTTGCTGGTGCACGAAACTTCGCTCATTCACGTTCAGCGCTCAAAAACTTATTGGGACATCACTCGTCTTGGTCTCACCCGACTGAACAGTCCCTCCTACTTTCCCGTGAAAAAAAGACCTTGATTTTGAGTCTCTTTGATTTATTATGTAAGGCCTGCGTATGTTCATAATGTTGCCCATTTGATAATCCGATATCGTGGAAATAGCGATTCAATCTTGTTTCTGGTTAAGGACTCGCCTCATGGGTACACCTTAGCCAATTATTTGTTATACCACTCAAGTTACTCAATATGGGACAAGAGGACTGCATATATACCCAGGAGGAGATCAGTAATGACAGAGTAATGGACGGGAATTCAGGGTGATTGCACTGAGTACGGTCTGTGTGCACATTCTTCGGAAACTCAGAAACGCCGGTCCTGTCACTGCTAGCTCATGTACTACTGAGGGTGCTGTAGGTTACGAAAACACTGCTATGTTTAAGTTAAGGATGCTGGAGCTAAAACAATGGTTATTGTCCACCAGGCGATAGGCTCAAGAGGCAGAAGATGAGAAGGCCAGGCCAAAGAAATCCATCTCATATGGTCGGCTTTACGCCTTACCTCGGTGCCTGCGGTTCTCCTTTAGGAACATTTGAGCATCCGGTGTTTTGTCCAGCTTTTCTATTTTAGTAGTTGTATCTGGTTCCCAGAACTATCCAGGTAATTTTTCAGGAACTCAAAATCCTACGAGAATATTGATGGAGCACTCATTGTTATTGCAGCCAACCTTCAAATAAGAGCCCTTTAGCTCCTGACCGGTCTCATTACAAACAAAAACATCAGTAAGCACACAGACCGCCGTCCATCCAATCACCTTCTTTTTTTTGATAGAAACCTCAAAAGCTTTCTGCTTATTTTCCTTTCCAAGGTGTAGCGGTCCAGTAAAACCCGTGCACTGCTTGGATATAACCTTCAGGCTATTCTGCAAACACGGCTGTTTCGCTTAGAGCTTCTCACTTATTTCTCAGTTAGTTTCTAAAAGCATATATCAGCCTGCTCCAACTGGGTTGACGAGTGCGAAACATCCCGGAGGAGGTATCAGGAAACCGAGGGGCATGGACAACTTCTTGAGCACCGGAGAAACAGCAAACTGTTCCGTGGAAAACATGAGTGGTAAGCTGACTTACGGAGTCGGCTTTGCTAGGGTGGCCAAGATCCACGCTAATGATGTCCTCCATTGAGTCCAGGCCAAGACGAATACACGAGTAAACGTGGCAGGTGCGGTAGAGGGAACGGAGACCAGGAGGAGAACAACAAACGGAGAACGGAAATCCTCTAAGGAAATTTCGAGGAGATTCAGAGGATTGATGGGGAGGACAGCCACCTACCCTAGGGTGGCTTAGGGCAGCATCAGTGGGGTAAATCGAAGTAACACCGGACGATGTGCTGTTGGCGTTAGACGCCACAGACGAAGGAAGAGGCTCCGGAACCAAATGGAGTCCATTCAGTCATTCTACAGCCGCTGGCTCAGACACTGACAGGGCTCAGCCACATTATTCAACGAATCTCTCAGGGAAGCTGAGCCGCAGAGTGAATGGCAAACTGCAGTAGTTGTGCTAGTTCATAAGGGGGCTTAAGTGACCAGGTAAAGAGCTACCGGCGTGTTAGCCTGCTGTCAACAATACTAAAGTTTATGGGAAACATAATCCGAAATGCTTTGGTCAGTCAAATGGAGAACAAAAACCCCTATCGCCAGTGAACAGCAAAGGCAAGTCCTGCCTCAGAGACTTGCTGAGTTGTTCTGACAAGGCAACCAAGAAGTTGGACCAGAAGGAGATAGTGAAAATGTACCGTTTGGACCCACGCATAGGGTTTGGGTGCGTGAACCCAAGGTCGCCTCTGCACGAGCTGGGGGGTAGATAGGTTTGGCTGAAGGGCTAATTGAAAGGCCGAGAGCTTACTCAACCGACCGCCTACTCTACGTCAAGTTTCGGGACTCAAAGCCCACTAATCCGGAGGCACCTATTTGATTCCCTCGCGGATCAATATTATGTCTATTGACCAAAAGGTAAGAGTGTTGTTGGGGTGATGACTTTCCGACGATTGACTGCTTGATCCAACTCATAACTGACTTCACACCCTCTGGATAGTGTCCCAGAACCTCGAAGCAACGCGTGGCTCAGGTAAATGAAAAACCAAAAACCAAAACGAGACCGCTTCACATATTCTATGGTAACATCGCTGAGCTGAAATATAAAACAACAATCGTGCCTTTGGAAGTGATCCTTAGTGACTGTCCGGCCAAAAGTTGGTCAAGGTCAGGACAAAAATCTGTACAAAGAGAACGGTTGACAAAATGAATAAATAAAAGTACCTATCCTGTAATTCAAAAAAAGACCAAATTCTCCTGGCATAATCAGGCACCACAAACAATTTTCTGGGCATGGAGCCGGAAACATCAACGTAAACGAAATGAGTGTCTACCTTCACTAGACGTGAGCGAGAAAGTGAAATTTATCCGCAAAAATACAAGCTGTCCTGAGTCACCACGACTCGTTGCCGTACTGAATGTCCACAAGTTTATCTCACCGGAAAAAACCCAATTAGAAAGGAAAAAAGCAAATGCCTCCATCGTAGAATGGATGATGTTCACAAAACAGTATTAGCAAGAGTAAGGTGGGGAAAATGTAGTCCAAGTTCCGTAAGAAAAATATATGAAGGCAACGGATGAAGAAGTCCCAGTCATTTGCGCCATTACACTGGGTTCTGTACCTTTCTTGATTTACGTGAACGACTTATCGCGGGATAAACTATCCCACTGCTTTACGTTCTTGAACGATGTGAAGTCTCTGAGGTAGCCAGAATCTAACTAGATGCAGACGCTTCCATGTGCCTTCCACGAGTGGCCTGTATCGTAGTACTTGCTTCTGAATCCGGCAAAATGCCCACGCCTGTTTGCTAAGGAACTCGGCTTATTACGGCTTTAAACGGAGAAAATTTGGAATCATTGTCTCAGAAGTTCAAGTTCAGGGACCTGGGCATGATCTTTTCAAATGACTTCAAACCCTCGGCGGAATTTCCACAGGCTGCTAACGAGGCAGATAGAGCCATGTGCTAGCTGCGCGGGAGGCTCAAATCGGAGTACCCTACGGGACAGTAGCCGCTTTATACGACCACTGCCAGGCTCACTTAGAATATTTAGGCGGAACATGGCTTTCGCGTTTCAGAGGAACACTCTCTTTCTAGAGACCTTTCAGGGGGACGGTACTGGGACTGCAGTATAAGGAAGGGCAATCAGGGTGAGTGTTGTTCTTGCTGAAGGGCAAGGGAACGCGGGGCAAATGATCAGAGCAATGAAGCAATTAAGTGGGTTGTCATCCAAAAAAATAGCCGTTGTTAGCCCGTTACGGAAATTCTGCTCTTTGGGGAAACAAAAGGAAACTATCCATGATTAGGGCCAACGAAACCGATGGAAACCAGCCGTTTTCTAGCAGGGTAATTGGCAGCTGGAATAGACTTACCCTTGCGGCGGTGGGAGCCAGCACTGTGGTAGTATTCAGGAGGAAGCTGGACTCTGAGCCGGCACGTCCTTTTGAACTACCTGTGAGTTGGCAGCTTGCGCCCGGTTGTATAGCGTCAGTCCACCTAAGCATTCTCTTTGTTCCTTCTTCTTTTATTCCTTCTTTTCCTCTTCTGCGGTTCTTTTCAGTCTGCTTATGCACATCCCATAAATACTTATTGGTCTCCCTAGAATTTTTTCAATAAATCATGGGTGCCGACCGCTGGAGGCCTTGACCCTTGCCTGAAAGGTGAACTTGCTGAAGTCGAGGCCTACCCCAGTAAAATGTTACTCCTTGCTACTCCTTCGGACGGAGATCCCGGTGTGCCTTGCTTCCAACTACCGAAAGACAAAGGACCCCAGCAAGCTGAGGCTTGGTGCGACCCTTAGATTGCAGGTCCAGGAAACTGGATTATCACTGGCATAGTCCGTCAGTTTTGTGCTCCGATCTGATTTGCGCTAAACCATAACTCTTTGCGGCGTGAAAAATGAGATAAAGAAAAAGGTTTTCTGAATCTAAAGAAACATGCAAACGAACCACAAATCGAAAAAAGAAGAACACCAAGTCGACGAAGAGAAGAACGATCAGTCACAAAGCATGGTGTCTGGCCACAAAACCATAACAAGGTTAGCCGGCTTGTTGCAACATACCAATCGGTCATCCTGGTCATGGGCTTATCTCAATCCAAGATCCGTCTTTTAATTTATCTTCACCTTCTCCTGAACATAATTTTGCTCCCCAGGTTCGGTTAGACTCAGAGTATGGGCAAGGTAGCGACTTAAATATCGTAACCTGCAGAAAACTAGACCGAAAAGACAAGGTAGAAGAATAGCTCTGAAAGCTTCGGTGCTCTGAGAGTAATGTGCCGACAGGAAGTGCCGACGTTCAGTAAGCGGCCTGTCGAGCACGATTCCACACGAAGTGCAGGGTACTCAAGAAGAATTAATAGCAGGTATACTGTGAAATTGGAAAAAAAATAGTTCGGTTTGCCCTTGATGCCAAACGCCTTTCGGGCCAAGTGCTGAGGCCATCAACGGGGCAGAGGTCGTCGAAGAATGCAGAACAAAGTAAAGTCTTAGAAGAACTTTTGGCACCAAATAAAAACGGCAATGGACGTGAATTAGGGCCCCCTTACCCAAAGAAAGCTGGGACAAAGCCAGAACACCGAGCACATGTAGCGATACTGGCTCATAACACAGTAGCGAAAATGAGTGCTATAAACCAGTGGGTAAGTTGGAACAAGACAAGGCTTACATCACCGAAATTGTGACATAGCCGCGAAAAGAGTGATTTAGCCGCGGGAGAGGACCGAAGAGTTGCTATTCACGGTGGCTTTGACTCGTCCAAGTAAACAGGTGATCAAATGGACAGCGAAATCAGATACATTCTGGTCAACTTAAACCGGGCGGTGGAAATACTCGGGCTTGTTGCCGTGAAAAAGGTTATGAGTTTGGTGTTGTGAAACTGGTAGGCCGACCCTCAGGTGAACGAACGAGGACCTTTGCGTGTCACTTTCGTCAACCCTCGCTACAGAGGCGCCATCTTGACCGCATCCAGGAGTATTCGACAATCTCAAAGGGAGAAATAAATGTGGCTCCTGAAGATGCGATGTCGGCAACAGTCATTCGGAGGAGGGTGAGAAAAACCGGATTCCCTGAGGTTTTCGAGGGTGAATGTAAGCTGAACAGAGAAACTTGGCCCCAAAGAGCCATTGGTCATGGTAGAGAAAGTGTTATCCAGCTTCTTTATCAAAGGACTGGACTGTTGCAACTCCGCGAGAGGAGAATCAAGACAACTGGCCCTCACCGGGACCTCAAGGAGGGTGATGTGTAAGGAAACCCAGGAATCGGAAGTCATGTTACTCGACAGTTGTAACAGAAATCCAATGGTAAAGTGATAAAACGGTTCGGTGCTCGGACCCTGAGCTCGATCACCCCTCAGGAAACGTAGGAAAATATAGAAGGGGGTAATGATGGCCGTGGCTTGCAGCGACGCCACTAGTATGAGTAACAAGTGGCCAGTACTCAGGGCTAGGACCAAGGGAGTAGACGTCGTAGCGGTCACTGAATTGCGGCTTAGGTCAAGCAAAAGCAACTGAAGGATTGACCTCAGACTCCCACTCAGTTTTAAGAGTGAATGGGCTGGGCGGTCGAACCGGGGACAGCCTGCTGGTTCTCACGGTTGAGCATTATAACGAGTTTCTCAGCAGTCGACGTTTCAATCCCAATTTGCAAGCGGTGTGAGTTGTAGTAGCCAAGGGTGGACCGGAAGCTCCAGTTCTTGCGAGTATCTGAGCCCAGGGACGGAAACTAATGGAAACGGCGGTCGGCTTGCATCCGTCACTAAGGGCGCCAACGCAGGACAAAGGTTACCTATTGTGAGTAATCCGGACTCACCCGGAATAGACTGCACCTCGAAAACCTCTCCAGAAGGTAAGTTTGGAGAGACGGATCCATCTCATCCGCAGAAAAGCTCCTGCTCAACCAGCTAATTGAGTGACTGGAAAGCGATTCTGTCAGGTATCGGCAATCCTTGATCCGGTGATGACAAGTGTCATAAATGACATGGAACACTTAGAAGTTGGGGCACACAGAGTTGCAAGTTGCTAAAGGCAAACCGTTAGGCGATCTAAACAAAACAGCCTTAGGTCCTGTAGGCAGCAATCTAAGCACTTTTAGAACTGATGCTCAGCTTTCTCTGGGACAGCGTAATGTCGTTTTTCTAGCACGTGGAAGATCGATGGATTGGAAATGGAAAGTGTACAGCATGGTCTTACTAAACAGGTACTAGAAGGGTCCCCACCCCCAAATTATATGAGAGGTGCGAACTATTGCTTTTACAGCCCCTACAGATACCACATCTACGAATAATCCTGTCTTTCCTTTGCAGTATTATGAATAGTACGTTAGACATTCCAGCCCTTGAGGTCAAAACTTCTTCTGACTATTCTTCACAACTTAAGGGCTCCACTGTCTCGATTCCAGCATCTCGGACTGCAGCGTGGCCTAGTTTCCTTTGAAATGAATATTCTCCTGTTTAGAGCAGGCTTTAACCGCAAACTAGGCCGCCATCTGCAGTCACTTTAGTGTACAAAGAAAAACTTCCGGTGGTACAGGGATCATTCCACCTCTACATATCTACTACTCGAGCCGACCAACTTGGTGTCGGACACTAACTAGTAGCTGAACAACTACTGCCCAGTAGAGAGTAGTCACTGATGGATCTTTAGGTTCCTGGAGATTCGTCTGATACTGTGTCAAGCAGATAGTAGCAGCCAGGTCCGTACCACATGATTGTCAGTAACACCTTCCGTGTGTCCCATTATCCCTCTTTGTTTACAGCACCCCTATCGGTGACAAACTTGCTGATCCTTGTTACTTTATTGATTCGTCGATTCACGCTTTTTCATATCAGAATCGGCAACATCTTTCCTCATCAGCCGTTAATAAACATTAAAATACAGCTACTGCCAGAAAATGTATAGTTTCACGTATATTGTCATGTCATCATGATACCAGCCTTATTCACGCCTAAGCTTCCATCGATGATGCCTCATTTCCCCATACCAGATTGAATGCCTCGTTCTGGTAAACAAACCGTTATAGTCCATGTGGCTTGCCTTCCATCTCACACGTAACACCCAGTCTTGCTGGAACTCGATATTTGCACACTCCAAGGCCAGATGTCTGCTGTGGATTATAATGCTGTCACCCGTATTCGGTAACTTATATAGATCGTTATCTTTTTGTCACACGGGGCTGCAGTTCTCGATCTGGTGATAAAACTGCTACGATTTGTTTAGACTTCCGCCCTTCCAACACGGTGCATCAAATCTTGTTAGAATGCCACCAGTACACACACCACTCCTTGATTATCAACTTTACCGAGAGCTGATAACAACCCTCGCCAATGAACTCTGCTCTGTGGTACCTCCATTGAATCTATACGGTATTATTTTGTACTCAGTTCGCTCACTCTATCCTCCCTGTCTCACCGTTATTCACACGTAGCCTCAGAATAGTCCTCTGCCGAAAATAGTTCTAATTTCCTTTCCGTTTTGTCATTCAGTACTGGAATCTCGCCCCTTGCCTTAGAGCTGCCCATTTCTGCTGCGGCCGGTTCCTTTATCGCCGCGAGTTGTTGCATGATATTATTTTTCTGCCCCTCCTAAACGCGCACCTGGTGGAAAGCCAAACTGCAGCCTTTTCCATTTTGCTTCCAGAACTTACATCCCAGAGAAGGTTATCGCTTACTTATCCCATGAATACTAGTTTGGAGTTTTTTTCTCGCTGGATAGATTGGCCGTATTTTCCATACTACGGTGGCTCTAACTCCTATCCCATTTCTCTGGACTAGAAGTCAATATATATCAGGTGAAAAACACGTCTCAAGCACTGTAGATATGTCTATATATTTGCAAATAAGAAAACACATATATATATATATATATATATGTATGGAAGTAAGGTAAACCGCCTGAATTGTTCCTCTTTTCCGTAAGAAAGCGGTATCTCCTAAGTCCTGGCCTCCAACCTAATCCCAAGTTTACAACCCAATCTAACAGCAATCTTCCACATACCAGAGCCAAACACTAACCAGCAGCCTTATACTTGTGAATACCCCCCCCCTTGGATGTGCCATGTATCTTCTGGACCTAATAAACAAACCTGCCATTTAGGCGCTTAGTGATTCCCGGTTGCTCCCTTGCCCAGCCCTCGGACGTATTAGCCGCAATGCACCTCCACGACTCCATCAACCTAGAACTATAATATTTCCGGGTACTCCGACAAACTGGTAATCAATAAACGGGCCTACCATCGCAAGCCCGGTTAGTCCCTACGAACACCGACTTACAGTACCCATGCTTCCCATATCGCCAAGACTATTGTGCCTCGTTTCAAACCTCAGTAACCCTATCTGCTACTTCGTCGGTGCCGGTCGTCATCTTGAGCACCTTCCAGACTGCAGTCCTCCCTTTTTCGATTTTAGGACCACCAGGTCATCGTGTTTCTTGGCTGTAATATATCTCACTGACTACTTGTCTCCCTCTCAGCCCGTTTGCAACCGCGCCCAAGACTGGCTGCCGCGAATACGATCTGGTTGCTGAGTTTCACCTATGCTAAGTCCTGATAATGCTGCATATGCTCTGCTGAGGCTTACTGGGAACTTTCTACTTCAAGACCCTCCCGAAATAGAGGCCAATTAAACCACCGTTCAAGATTCCTGAATAAATACCGGCATCCAACCTTCACCCAGTACGCCAAGCACGGGCGCATTAAAGCCATAGGAAACTCAACAAAATAATATATTTGTAATTTTACCAGCGTAATGTGGCCTATGGAAAGGGTATTCACGCTTATTCATTGCTTTGTTTTGTTCCGCGTGGACACGTATTCAGCTTGTTGACTATTCCCTATTGGAAAGCTATCCTTCTTCCAGTAGTTGCGAATTCCAGGAATTAGATGACACTGTCTGCTTTTCATGGAGATGTTCTCAACTTTTCAGGGGATGCGATTCCCCTCCATGTCTAAAATTTATGAAAACTAGCATCCCTCTGCGCACCTACCTGATATTTTCACCTGGCCACTTGCCTCATCATCAGTTATCTTTTAAATTTAGTTCGAGTGTGCATCACTGACAACTTCCTCGCATCTTCCCTTTGAATATTGTATTTCCTCTCTCTTAAGAAAATGTCCTTCGCAGCACTCTCACATCTAGCTGATTCCATACCATTGCCCGGATTGACTCGAAACTAAATCACATTTATACTGCACTCCGTTGTCACTTTACTTCATTTAAACTCCCCAAAGCCTTGTTCCTCTGTTACTATAATGTGCGACTTCCTCTTTAAAATTGGTGAGCTTTTCATCTTCTTCGGTGATATTGTTGGCTCTGATCACGCCCTTCCGCTTGCCTCTGGACCACAGTTGAGAAATATACCATTATAGTTTTTGTTGAATATACCACTAATGGATTCCGGCCGGTTTTCTAGCGATTTTTGGACTGATTTCTAGCGGCTTTTAGGTTGGTTTGATCGGTTTGTGCTATTTCGACGACCAGCTTCTTAGCGGGTTAAGCGGTTTACAGCCCATCGCTCCAAACATGGAGTGTACTCTCCCACTCCTGCCATATTGTCTTTCCGCTTGTTCCTTCCTTGCATGGCCAGGATGAAATCATTCCAGCACCTTTTTTTACGCCAGCGTCTGCCTTTGTGCGAAAACAACCCGTTATGGAATGGAACAGGAGGAAATGTAATAAAGCAAAACTGAGAGGCAAAAAACTATACACGATTATGCGAAATACACACAGGATTGCCATATTCTGCCGATTTATTTTCGAACAAAGAATGAGTAGGGGAAGTGAAAATCTGTAATATATTATATTGCACTCAAAAATCTAACAATTTACCTGCACCAAGCACATTCATCCGAAGAAAAACGCTTTCACGGAAAGTCAACAACGTTTACATTTAAACCTATTCTCTTCCAAAAGGAAAGTATATTAACGCGTATCCCTTTAAGATCATAGTAACCGAACTGAAAACAGCAAAATACTTCTGTTGTCTGTAGACCATATAGTTACGGATACTGATACATACCATGAATGCTGCAAAAATACTAACTACAACTATCACTATAGCTGTAGTGCTTCAAGGTTAATCAAATTCAATCTTTTCTTCTAGAGACCGCTTTTCCCCCGAGACTGACGGTTCACTTTTGAAAGGGCTTTTCAATATTATGTCTAGCAAATCCCCTAAGAGTCGATTCGCACATACAGTGTGTATATTGAAGTGTATGTTTACAGGTGCTATTTTATCTTTGAAAGCACTTATAATACACAGTTGTGCTGTGGACGCCTTGGCTGGGCTGCCAGGCCAACAAAACTTTATGGTCATATCATCAGAAGAAACGGGGCCAACATTTTTTTTGGCAGATTTAACAGCTTTTTCTGCCGTCCTTTTAGACAAAATGTTAACCTGGCAAGCCATTAGGAATGAAGGATATATTACGGGGTATCTGCAATTGTAAATCGATTTCAAGTCTTCTAATTGCATTAGTTCTTTACACTTGTGCCTTTACCAATCTTTTTATCCCATGGCAAAGCCTAATTATTGCGCCCCGGAGGAACCTGGAAAATTTTGACAATGAAAACTTACAATCTCCGAATTAAACAAAATCACGTGACAAAAAGCAAAACGACCGTTGCCAACGGCCTCCAGCAGCGACAACAACACCTAGGACTCTCCTAAGTTAACTCAAGACCTGCTTTCATTGTCGTGAAGAATGTGTACATGGGCGGAGCAAGTGGCAGCATCCAGATCGGAACTTTCGGATAAATAAATTCGTCAGCTTTTGTGATCCTGTGTCGTGCTGATAGCATTGCAAGCATGGCCAACACTGGTTTATTTACCCAACGTTTCAAGAGAAAGTAACACAGTTTACGTTCATATTTCCGCATTGCTTTTATATTTTCACGAAACTTTCGCAACTTCCGCTTGAAAAGCATAGTTCTTTTGCTGAAACCGCCACCAAACAAACAGATCAAAAATCGGCCGAAAAAACGGTGTTAAAACAAGCTTTGTCCTACTAGGGTTTGCTCAAATCGAGGACACATCGACCTGTGCTTTATTTTTAAACTTCGGTAGGCTATAATGCTTTATTTCACCTTATACCGTTGTTATTGGACTTTTTTATCTTTTGAAGAACTCGGTTTGTGAATGACCTTAAAAGTGAGTTGGCAAGAACAGGGTACTTTCCGATAAAAAATATCCCCATAAAAACATGCATCATGAAAAGCAGAGTAGTACTCCCGTGCAATGAACCAAACTACTGACTGCCTACGGCCCTCACACTGCAATTCACCAAAGGTTCTCCTATTTCAGCATACGACCGTCAGTTTTTCACCCCAGACCAAGGCCTGCGTCGTCCTTTGATGTGAGTTTCGTCGTCGAGTGGCTTAGACTTTGTTAGAAAGACACGGTCTATTATTTGACTCCGGTAAGTGACAGCTAGTGGATCGAGTCAACTCTCACTTCTTTGCTGGCCCCTAACTCAAGCCCAGCCCCCGGCGATTATCTCGCCAATGCCCACTTCCAAACCAGAGTTCGGTAGTTTATTAAGCGAGTACTCGAATGTAGCCAGCCCAAACAACAACTTACCACCAACCGCTGATGTGGCCCATCATGTCGGCACACGAGGGCCCCCGGTCTAAGCTCGACCTCGCGGGTTGACTCCAGTCAAGCCCAGTGTGGCCCATCTCGAGTACCGACATATGCCCCATTTGAGAATTATCTGGTCCTCGACAGTCCGTGGGTATCATCCTTACACCATGTTTTCGAAGAAGTCTCTTGAAGATTGGAAACCGTGCGGGGACTATCGCTCACCCAACCGAGTGACTATGCTAGACCAATACCCTATTTCGCACTTCTTGGACCTCACAGTTGGTTTAGCGGGTAAAGTAATTTCCAGTCGACTAGGTTTAGTGGGGGCATGAAACCAAATAACAATATCTGAGGCAGATATCCTAGAATTAGCCGTAAAGAAGCCTTTTCGTCTTTTCGGGCTTCTGTGAATGCCCTTTGAACTCAGCAAAGCCACGCAAACCGTCCAGCTTTTCGTCGGTATAATGCTTTGTTTTGGATCTCGCTTTCACTTATCTTTGTGATATTACGATTACCAGCCGGTCTAAGCAGGACATCTAGCATATCTACGCATACTTTGCTACCACCCGTTCCGACACAAGGTCACGGTCAACGGAAATAAGCGCGTGATAAGCCCCAACACTATCTAATTCCTGGACCATAATGTCACTTCTACAGGGACTAGTCCTTTGCAGGACAAGGTTTAGACTATCCTTGACCGCTTTGAACTTATATCACTCAAGTAAATAAGGAGTTTTCGCGAGTTGACCGACTTTTGTCGGCGTTCCATTCCATACTGCACTCAGCTAATGCAACCGCTCACAGACCTACTTCAAGGCAGTGCGAAGCAGCTGGTTCCCACAGAAACAGCACGAGATGCTTTCTCTATTCTGGAGCAGGTTAGCAAATATGTATTCTCGTCACCACACCTGAAATCAACTTTCCCAATCGCGTCAGTCACTGGCGCACCAGGCAACGCAGTGGGTGCTGTGCTGCTTTCATACTGAGCCGACACTTGTTAGCCCGCTGTACTCTTCTCCAAAACCTGCAATCGGCTGGATCCAAAAGTAGTACCTTTGGCCGTGAAACTTTCGCTACACACCTAGGCATCAGTAACTTCGGACCAATCTTAGGGGGACGCAAACTCGCCGATGATCCACGCATTGCGTGCCACCACGGACAGATACTCTCCCAGAGAGTCTAGACACCTGGATTACATCGCCCGGTAAACGAGTGGTTTACGTCATATCTCAGGTGTTGATAATCCTTTCGCAGACGCGTTATCTCGCATTCACAACCCGAACCTCAGCACCTCCGGCTCGACCAATCTCGAAGCTATCGCATTCGCTCAAGCAGACCGTTCTGTGATGGAGGAGCACCGTAGAACCTCAGCTCTGCCCCTCCACCCGGTTCTTATTCTTTCAGCCGAGGGTTACGTATTGTGTGGCATGTCATAAGGCAACCCAAGGCCAGCAGTGCCGTCAGCTTTTAAACGAAAGGCTTTCGAAACTTTACACGGTTTGTCGCACCCGGGTACAACGGCCTTTGCCAAACTCGCTGGTAACCGTTGTGTTTGGCAAAACATGAACAGCGACGTCACTGTATGGGCCCATACCTGCATCGAGTGTCAACGGCCAAAAAGGCATGGGCACACAAGAAGCCCATCATACAAAGTTCCGCTATCGACTCGCGTTTCCCACACGTTCATGTTGACCTAGTAGGGCCGTGGCCTCCGTCGAAGGGTGGCATATACCTTATTCCTTGTGCAGATTGCTTCAGCAAATGGCCTTTAGCTGTTACTTTGCAAGAAGCATCTAGCGAAACAGTGACCCGAGCTTTCTAAGAACACTGGGTGGCAGCATTTGGTTGTCCGGTCGTGGTTACCGCAGGCCAAGGCTAGCATTTGAAAGAAGCCTTCAGTAGTCTTCTGAAACGTTTAGGCAACCGCCGCCTTCGTACCGCCGCCTAGCAGCCGTCAGCAAGAAAATGGTGGAGTGTTTTCATCGGCAACTCAAAGCAGCCTTGGCAGCTCACAAAATACAGACAGGTGGGAACTACTGTCGCTGATACTTATAGGTTGCCGCGATGGTCTTTAGGCCAATCTAAAAGTCACATCAACCAAACTCACATTTGGTTGCGCACTTTGACTTTCTGGTAATATCCTTGCCGCTAGCTCCATCGCCATTTGTGACTACACTGGCGACCTCGCCAGGTTTGAGCATCAGATGCATAGATTACATCTTCCATCTTCTCGTGAACAATTCTCGGTTTTTCATATACACCCACACCTCAAAGACTGCACGTACATTTTCCTCAGGACAGGGTCACGCGTTCTTTTACAGCCTGCTTGCTCCGGCCTCTGCAGGGTCCTACTCGGCCTAGAGAAAACATTCCCCATTGACCAGAAAGGCAGAACGGATACGGTTACCGTAGACCGACTTAAACCAGCTTTCCAGACTGAAATCACTCCTTGCTATATCAGCCCAGTGAACTCTTCAGGTCTGGCATCCACTTCTTCTGCGTACTATACGCCGACCGTAAGTAGCCCGGTGGCCCAGTCGCCCGGCTTTCCTGATGAAGCCCTCGACATGGAACCGACTTCCAGCCGCAGGCGGGTGGTCAGGAAACGAGGTCATTTTTCAGATACCGTTTGTTGGATCCCATGAGTGAGCAAAAGTTAGAAAGTAAAAAAATAGATTTTTTCACCTACGGTTGTGGGTGATCATTTGAAGTTGGTTGTCCACACTGAGATCATTCACTACTTCTTTCTTGTCGCCAAGGAGCTTCACTGATGCTCTACTCATCCATTATTTAGGAAGACCACCACTAGAAGCCTGCAGTTTAAGGAAGAACTCGCACAGCTTTAAAGAAACCCGATTACTATCAAGAGGAATCCGACCGCCCCCCTGTACCCTTAGGCCGCATATGTGAATTGCTGGAAAGACCGACCGCAACACCTCGTTACCCAGCTAGCCTGCGTCAGATCATTCACTGGAGTCAGCGGATAGAAAACTCCACTGCCGCTTTCGCCGTAAACACAGGAAAGTCTCACTTCCAGCGTAGAACCTAAGAGGTTTTTCTGGCTGCCTAGCCAGCTGGGTCCGCTCTCCCCAGTGACTCTCTCTGAGAGCCAAGGGCCACGTTCTGCCGAGTGTAATTAATTGTGATTTTTTTTTGTATTTTTGTATTTTCTTCCTTGGGGGACCCATGTTTTTAATCGATTTTTAACAAAAATAACATGGCTCCAATCGGTTGTTTGTGTTTGTTTCCAAAACATTTCATTTATTCCGGAGTAGCCTCAATATTATCCTTCTTCTACGTGCTTGTTCTGTCCGACAGGTGACCGAATATCATCCTCAGCCGGTACCACCAGATTCAGGAACTTCGGGGATGCGGTTCAAAACAACAAATGATTTCAAATTCACGAGGAATTTCGAGGCTCACTTATTTCACTGTCGTTATCGCGCGCGACATACTAGTTCGCTCACCGGACGCCTAAATCACAGCCCTGCTTGCAGGCGGTCTCCTAAGAGGGGTCTCTGCGGCGACAAGCCGATCATACCCTGTCTATCACCTGTTCAACTGTACGTTCCGCGAAAGCTGCAACAGCAAGCGATGCATCCGGCATACTTTGCGGCACTGGTCAGAGTATGATCTCTGTACTCAGGCACTTCGAGAATACATGCGGCTGGCGCTCCAAGTTCTTTCCTCTTTGACTTACTCGACGCGCTCAGCCGTAGAAGCCAAGGGAAGGTCCTCTCCAGTAAAACTGACAGCCGAAACCAGAGCACGGGAGACCTGGGCTGGCGGTCGGGTAAACTGAACCGAACTAGTGCGTAAGAGTTTCGAGACGTTCTTACGATTTTCAAAACTTTATCCGTAACCTGTTTTTCTTTGAATTTGGATCCTGGATCATTTGCAGTCAATAAAACATTCCCAGTGTGGCTCAAACCAGCGCACTGAACTACCGTAGGAATTCGTCTCAGAAGATTCATGGTTCATCCACCGTTCCCGCATGCAAAGCGCCGAAAAAGGTCAACTATTACAGGATTTATTGACTAGTGTTATGTGAGGTAGTCTGCTAACTGTTGCAAGTGCGTGGTACCAAGGAACTGATCAATATTGAATATTATATTGGCTGCCACCCAGTTTAAGAAAGGATCCCGAATTTACTTACCAAGGAATTAGTGCGAACTATCAGTCTGAAGCCAGCAAAATGAAAACTTTCAATAAGCGATAGAGCAAATATTTTGGAGGTGGTTTGTGAGCCCAAGATAACGCAAAAATCAGTAGCAGGACTTTTCAGTTTTGTCGGAAAGATGGTTAAGACCATGGTCATAATAGCATTTCACTTCCAGCATCTGTAAAATGCGCTGCAATCAGCCGGCAGCGGAGCTCCGAAAACATGTCGAAACCAATAAAATAATGAAACAAAACAACTGACGAATGGATAAAATAGTTGATATTTATCAACTTCGGTAACAGGAACGTAAGAAACGTGCTAGTTATAACATGTCAACATTGACAAAATATCCAAAACTTGAAGTGTAGCTGTTCTTTAACGATAGCTCCCCCTCCTGGCCAAAGGACCGCGGAATTTTACAGAATCGACAGACAAATTTAGGATGACTTTGGGTTTCAAATTTACGTGCGTCTCATTGTTTTAGCTGTTGAGGTTTGTATTGGTAAATGATGGTGTTTTAGCGGTTCTTCGCTGCAGCTAAAATACCAAATTGATTCTGAAATCCAGTTTCGAGCCTGGGGCTTGAGTGAGCCTTACTTACTTATATGTGTCTGCATTTAGGTCGGATTTCGGAAACATAGCCGTTTTTTAGGAGTTCACTCAGCTCTGGAATTATATTTTAAACTAATTACAAATAAATCTAAATCACGGCTCGAAACGTGAGGCTGCACAGCAACAAGAAATGTTTTAGGGTCGGACACAAGGTAATTTACTGCATCTAAAGCATATAATCCTGCCACGAAATTCCTACATAACGGAGAAGTAATTTTCTTCAGCCAAACCTTAGCGTAGGTTGCTCGTTGGTTAGTCTCGACCGCAGTTTATTAACCTGGGTTAGCTTGAATCCTGGTGGTCGACTGGCTGTTCTAAGTCTACTTGCTTTAATGAACCTGATGCTGTTTTTATCTTGGCCCACAGCTTTTTCTTTCCAAGGGGCACCTTGGCTCGTAGACTCCGTTGGTTAGATTGCCTAACTTCTCTCCCCTGTGAATCTTGTTGACTATCAACTCAATCGCAAAGACCGTCAAAGCCTAGCATCTTTTACGTTAATCGTGGGACAATTATTACATCAGTGGAGATCGTTCACGAAACTAAGGTGCAATTCGAAGAGTAATAAAAGCTTGAGAATTTCCAACTTTCAGCCAAACCTTTGGCTCCTGACTAATGGCGGTGAGTGCACAATACATATGGAGTATGGGCCACATTGTGGTGACTGAATCACCCAAATTGGAATCGGGTAACAGACTAAATGTAGCTTAAACGTGTTGGTCTCACTCAGCCTTCTCGGATTGCATGTGAATAAAACGAAATCGTCACCTCGTTCCTTCTTTTATTCCGGCGTCATGAGGCCACCGGCTTCGACCTTCCACACAGGGCGGAGGCGGGGTAATCTGTGCGATGCATCTGGCTCAATAACTTTTAGGTTACTTTTCGGTCCATCTGGTTGCTCTCTAACTGGTGTTCTTTCGCGTCACTGATCAGCACGTCATTTGTGAACTACGTGTACTGTTCTGTTCAGACAACAATTAGTCATACTCCGGGTGCGTTGGTTTCGGTTGCCATCTTCTATCGGCAACCTCGAAAGGAAATAATCAAGGAGAGGAGTATGAAAGGAGTAAGAGGAGGACTAAGTTGATGTGATTAGGTGGGTGAGGGAAGTTTATGAAAGCAAGAGCCTGTTGATCGCGGCAGCCAGCCGTATGCCCTAGCCTATCTAACCATTGCGTAGTGGGTGTAAGACATCTTCGAGCAATTTGCAACCTAATTCGCGACGGATCCCGAAATCAAAAGGCAATTATCCGTGACATTCTACGATACAAATTTATTGAATGAACAATGACACGGACCTGATACAAACCTCAGGCATGCGATCAAAAGGACTCGAAAACGAGAACCGCATTGCGGCGTGCGAGAGAGGAGCACATGTGTCACGCAGGTTCAGAGCAAGGATATGACAAAGCGGCGAGCTGGATGAGAACAAACAAACGTTGATCCATAAAAACATACATGATTGAAACAAGTCATTAGTGTAAATACGTGAGTGAAAACATGGAACCGCAGTGGTTTTCAGGGTGATTTTTCACGACTGGTCGTTATGCCGCCCGCCAAAATCCTCTTGAACCTCAGCAGAGTCAAAGATTTAGCATAAGGTTATTGATTCTTCCTACCTGCCTAGACTCTGCTGTCAGTGTCCGTACCTAATGCCTTGTCGTTAACTTTCCACTCATGATCGCGCCTGATCCGGTGGCCACATGAATGCGAAGTTACTCTGCGTCGTCCATTAGAACCGCTGATCGATGGTGGGTGTGAAGGAGAAAAACTGGTGCCGTCCTCGGGAGATCCGTCATGCAATGGCTGTATATGCTTGTGTGAGTGTGTTTGTGGGTGTATTATAGAGCCAAAGCTACTGCCACATATGGGAAATGCCTTCTGTTATGTCTGCGAAAAATAGTGAGCACGGCGACGTGTTTGATGGAGGTCATGAAGTATTCACGTGTATCACGTAAGTGTGTATGCATCAGGGTGTATGATAGTTCAATACGTCAGTATGTCGTATGTGCCGCTACAAATATGGGGTTCCTCGAACCACCTCGAAGACAACTGAGGAACAGTCTACCGGGTTTTCGTGTTACCGGCTTCTCCGTCTTCACCTCCGGAGGGGCTGATACTGCGTACGTCGCGGATTGGCGTTCCGTTGGCGGTCTTCACCTTCATAGTTTTTATCATATTGCCAGAGCTATCGATGGCTTACATAACCACGCCGAAAGGCCAGGTGCTGCAATGCGCGTGTTCATCTGCGATCACCCCTACATTCCCAACCTTGAATGGTCTTGTTTTGATCAGCTATTTCTGTAGAGCTTGCAGAGCCGGTAGGTGCTCCTGCAGCCATTGCCTCCAAAAAACTTTGGGAGATAGTTTGCCTGCTACCGTCGGTGAAGGTAGCTCCCACGTAAGTTTGCCGGTTCCTGGAATCCCTTGTTCGACTTCAAAGTCAATACGTCGTCCGGGATGAGCACCAGATGGGTGAGGTCGCCGTTCATTACTGAAACCAGGGGGCGGTTGTTCAGAATTCTTTCGACTTCAGTCATGACGGTGCTCAAAGTTTCGTCGTCGGGCGACTGTTGCCGGGTGATCGATGGCAATATTCGCATGGTGGACCGGATCAGGAGTTCCCACAGGCCGCCACAATGACTGGCCTACTGGAGCTTGAAGTGCCATCGCATGCTAAGGGCCACGGTTTGATTCTGTTGTTCGTTTCTGTTAATGTTTCTGTGCCGAAGCTGCAGGTCCCGGTGAGCGCTCACGAAGTTTGACCCATTGTCGGAGCATATATTTGCCAGCACGCCTCTTTGGTTGATAAAGAACTGCAAGGCCCGTAAGAGAGAGCCCGTTGTCATCGAACGTGCAACTTCCAGGTGTACCGCGCGTGACTTCATGCACGTCATGATACCCTCGTACAGTTGCTCCAACCTCTTCCCACACTTGATTCACGAGGGCCCGAAGTAGTCCAACCCAGTTTCGCCGAATGGCCAACAGCTCTAAGTCACTGCATTCTGGTAGCGGGGCCATGTTTTGTTTACCCGCTGCGGCGTTGCTTCTCCTGTAATATACACACCGCCGGATTATGCGTTTACAGTCCCTCTACATGGGGTGCTTCATGTCAAAACACAGGTGGGAGTTGGTCAGCCTACCATCTTCCCCTTAGCAGTACGTCAATGATTTTGGGGTTTAAATGCTTCAATTTGCCTCTCGAAGATGATATTCCTCTGTCGATTTGTCCCACTTTTTCCGCCCTCTCAAGTTCTCTAGTGGGAGCCCCCCCGTTGTATCACTTTGAATACATGGTGTTCTGCGGCTCGTAAGTCATCGGGGCTTATCGGACCCGCTCGCATCCGGCAGGAGGTGCGTATCCATTTCATGATTAGCAAATATCTCTTAAACATGGCCAACCAAATTATTGCACGAAGCTTCTTCATCCAGGAAAAAAAATGACCAATCTTGAAAAAATGAATGTCACTTCGATGACTGTGGCCGTCACCCCTACGCCCTTGACCTCCAGTTACAGTTCCAGAGGGGGTTTTCATTCGCACAGGGGCCGGTCCCGTTTAGGCATTTGCAGGAATTTCGGTCCTCCCGTCCACTTGTCGAGTTGCTGGAAGTTGGTCACACCCCGGGAACACAGACCGGCAGGGTTATCGCCAGACTAGACATGTTTCCACGGGTTCATGGCCGATTCGTCGCGGATAATTGTGAGTCGGTTGGCAACGAAAGTACTAAACCGGCTCCTGACGGTGATAGTGTAGTACAGTACAATCTTCAGGTCCACCCAAAAACTAGCCGACCAAATGTAGAAGTCGGAACACCTATTTACCGTTTGTACCGCCCTGAATGCTAACGCGGTTGCTCTGAGTTCAAGGCATAGGATCAAAACTGACTTCAGTGGGGGAACGCGGGCTTTGGCGAACAGGATCTTCGTAGTATATTTTTCATCTCCTGTGCACCACCGTCCGTGCACCACAGCTCCATAACCGACTTCGGAGGCACCGAAAGATACATGTGGTTCTGCTGTCCGTGCTGCATGACCAGGGGACAAACATCGTGGAATCCTTATGTCCACCAATTTATTCAAGGTGTTCAGACATTCTTCCCCGTCGAGCCAGTCCTCTCGGCCCAGTGACTGGTAGTAATGGACTTACTTACAGCAGAGCCGCTGCAGTAGGATCTTTCCGGGTAATGCCCAGGGGGGGGGTGTAAGAAACCGAGCGGATCAAACAGGCTGGAGAGAGCGGACAGTATGCCACGACGGGTTACTGGCAGCTCGGGGACGTTTAGCCCATAACAATGTAGTCCATTTCCGCGTTCCACTGCATCCCTAGAATGCGTTCGGCAGGGAGTGTGGAGCCACACTTGTCTCTTACTCTATCGGCCCTCTCGTGGTGCGGAATGACTTTGAACACTTCTGAGGCCTTCAACATCCTTTTCTTCAGACGATACCTGCCATATTCTAGCAATCTTGTTAGGCCTCTGAACTGCACTGGGGCCGAGTCTACATCACTGAACGTCCCAAGATGTTCGTCGACGTAGGCGTTTCTGCTGGCGCTATCTATCACCGATCGGTGGGCCAAATCTCCATGTTTGTTCGCTGATTTTCAAAGGAGGTAGTTCGCACAGAACGGTGGTGATCTAGCTCCGAAGGGGTGGACAGTCATCCTATAATTTACCACTGCTTTGTCCCGGTCGTTCGCTTCCCACCACAGGAAAAGCAACGCATCTCGTTCTTCTACCGGTATCTTCACCTGGTAAAACATTTCTCTGATATCGGCGGACAAGGCCACTCTACCCAATCTGAAACGGCACAACCCTCCGATTAGTGGTGTGGTCCAGTCAGGCCCTTGTAGTGGGCGATCGTTTACCGACTTGTCCCGGAACTTGGCTGCACAGTCGAAAACCATCCGCAGTTTTTCGGGTTTCTTGGGGGTGATAACCCGATCGCGAGGTAGACACCAGATCCCTCTCCGGCCGTCAGTGGTAACAGGCACCTTTCAACGTAGCCGAGAGCTTCTTTTCGCTTCACTGATTCTGCATATCGTTCTCACAGATCCTGGTCTCGAACGAACCGTTCTTTCTTTTGGAGTGTCCTAGCAGAGCATAGTTCCTGTTATCAATCCAAGGGTCAGCTGGTGTGCGCGATGGGAGGGGAAAGTCAGACTGCTTTATAAGGCCTCTGGTTCCTTGCCCCACTGTTTGTAGAGCGAAGTGGTCCTCTCGAGACAACGATAGTCCTTCGTCTCCAATGTCGTGGAAATCCTTTTCACACAGCTGCTGAAGTTGATACTCCACGCTTTCCTTTTCGGCGGATAAATAATTCACGGAACCAAGTCGTCCGGCTGGACCGTATAATGTTCATCCCAGAGCCGTGAGTACTGCATAGGGGGCCCGGAGGTTGCCCGTTCTTTGGCCAAGTACCCAATATGCCTCTGTAATGAACGGTCATGGAAAATCGCCCTAAAACCTTTGAATTTCCATGTTTTTCTTAAGGTAGCCCACTTGCCTACAATATAAACTTGTCTTTACGCACTGTATATCTTTAAGGACCAACTGTTGTTTGTTCGCGCACGCCACAATTCGGTTTCCCGTTCGGTGAGCCCTTTTGATCTCATTATTGAGGTTTGTATCTGTTTGGTATCATTCTTCATTCAATAATCTAGTATCGTATAATATCACAGATAATCACCTTTGACTTCGAGATCGGTTGTGAATTTGGCTACGCATTTCTCAAACGTGTGTTACAGCCTCTGACACGTCGCAGCCGATGAGAAGGTCCGCTTCGCCGTCTTCCCAGCCTACAACGGTTATGTCCTGCAGGTTGAGCCACCTAGTCAAGAATGCGTTTGCCGACCTTGGCGTTTGCATGGGGAGATCAGCTAATGTGAATGCTTCCCTTGGTCCGATTTGCCCGTTAGTATCTAAGGAGATAAGTCGCAACCTCAACCGGCCGGCAGTCATTACCTGTTTTCCGCCCACCGTGCTCACTACAAATGATGTCGTACTTGTAGCGAGCCGGTGTTTGTTGGCAAACCTCTCTTTACTACGGTAGTGTCCGATCCACTGTCGACAAAAGTCAACTCTTTGAGCGCCCCGGTTGGGGTCACCACTCCCACGGAAACTACTCCAGGACGTACTGGTTTACTGGCAGATCGCGAAGTTGAACAAATCACACCGGGCTTGATGTTCGCCTCGGGTATAGTTTCTGCCGCCTGGTGTAACGACCGATGGTGTCTGCCCCCCGCAACCTTAGTGACCACTCATGGTCCTTGTTCGGCAAGCTGCCGCCCGGTGCGTGGTTTTGAGGCTTATAAAACACGCCCATGTTGTCCTACTCATTCCCCACTGTTCGTCCCTTGTGGCGTTGATGAACTTGGAGCATTCTAGTAGCCCGTGGCTAGCGTCTCAGGACATGCAACTTGGATGCGCCATAGCCTTGCGTGAAATGGCATGTGCATTGGTCCAAAGCTGATATTTCGGGTATCATCGGGCAGAGGTCTGAGCCCGGCTAGTACTAGACTTGTTTGCTCGGTTACTGTCCCGGGTGAGTCGACCAAAGCTACTATCGGCTATCTTGGTTTTCCTGTCCAAATGTTCTGTCAGGACTTCAAAGTTAGCCTCAGGGGCGCCTCGGCTCACAAGTTCCAGCTCTCTCGCCCTCCGACCTTGTAGTTTGAGAGAGGGGTCCCAGACTATGCCCTCCAATGTTTGCATTGCATCGAGGTCAGCCCTGTGACCTAAATGGTCGAGGGCTATTGAACAGTTCTGCATTTTGATCACCAGGTCGGCCATCTTATAGAAGCCGCCCTTGGTTCTTTTGCCTCTGCCCTCACGCCTCTATTAGAACGGGCTACCCTGAAAGGCTGACCGAACAGTTCCCTCAAAATCTTCCTTGCTCGGGTATAGCTCTGTTCCGGGTCCAGCCTGGCCCAACAATCGATGGCTTCCCTTGCTCGGCCTCGACAGTAATAAATCTGGTAGATAAGTTGTTGTCTGGTGTCGGTTACCCTTTTTTCGATGAAAGTTTTGAACTGCCTGGTGAGCGTGCAGTAATTTTCAGATCGCCCGTCAAAAACTGCTAGTTCCACTCTTGGCAAATCGACCGATGGTAGTGTAGATGTTCTAAATTTGACGACCGGCGCGGAGTTTCCTACTGTAATTTTCCTGATCTGCCAGAAAGGCGGTAGTCGTTGGTCCTCTCTCAGGCTCATTCTCTCTACACTTCTCTTCTGCTTTCTGGGCCTGTTGCCTGGCCGATAAGAGTTGCTGTTCTAGGTCTAATATCCTACAGATCATTCTTGCCATCTCTACTACCCTCTATTTATTCCAATGTTCGCTACTTGTTCCACGATGAGTTTTATGCCCTGTTCGCTGACCATCTACTGCAGTGTAGCACAGCCTAATTGCTGAATAATCCCTAGCAAAGAATCCCTCTTTTTCCCCACCGTCTCCCGCTACCACCCTTTCCCATACCAATTTCTAGCCCCTTTCATGAAAGCCTGACGGTTTTCAGATATACCCGATTGGGCCCCAGGCATTTCCTGTGTGCTTTTCAGTTTAGTCTTCTTTTCCATGTTTAACCGAAAGTTAAGACAACGTCATGATGTTCTTTTGCAGTCCCAAATTGTTTGATCTGCCACTACCCGACTCTACTGGTCCGTCGCAACGTCGCACCTGCATTGATCAAATAGTCAGATCCATTCTTACATGTTCTCGTCGATCCTATCCTTCACCTTCACTCCACCATGGACTGCCCCTCACAGTCGTCATCACCTCTGTGCTTCCGCGTTTCTTTTTCACTCAGTTGGGCCGCCATGTGCACCTGTCATGAAGATAATTCACCACGATATTCCAAAGTTATTACTACTACCATCTGATCTGACCTCATTTACTCCTCCCAATGGCTGATAATTCCTTTCCAGGACCACACTGTTGTTGCTTCTTCTCCTCTTATCTCGATATATGTATATATATAAAAATACGTGCACGTTTATGTAAATATGCATTCGCTCTGCAACCCGCAGTTCCTCACAGGCCATTTCTCTTGCTATCTTCCCGCCGACCGTCATGATGTGCATCCATCAATCATACATTTGTGCCCCACTTCTACCGTAACCAACCTATCTAAATCGATTTGTCATCTGATCCACCCCCTACGTCTTGAGTTGCTGGCTTTGCGTTTTACGATGAGTCTTTTGCCCTGTCCGCCGACCATCCACTGCCGAGTACTAATGCTTCATTGATATCTAATCCACCACAGTGCACCTTTGCGTTTTTCTCCATCGTCTCTTGTTACTGCAGTTTCTTATACCAATTTCTTGCCTTTTTCATGTATATCAGTCGATCGCCAGATGTCTCCACCCAGACCAGTCAAACTCCCCATCTCACCTTGACTTTCAAACTCACCAGGCTTCTATTAAAATCCTCCCCCGAGTTCATTTAAACCCGTAAAATCTCTATGTTGTGCATGCACTCACCATATTTACACCCCAATTTATTCCCCCCTCAGAGCCACTTTGTCTTAATTTTTAATGCAAAATTTCCACATTTCCATGAATTATATCAATCCATTCCATCACCTGTATCAACAAAGTCAAGCACATGGCATGCTTCGGGCGTCTCCGAAATAATCCAATATTTTTATTATTATTGTTAAATAAATTGACATTCTCGCAGTCCATATCATCCTCAGTAATACATGAGCTAGCACTGACAGGACTGGGTGACCTAGCAAATACTGAAAAATTAAAAGTACCCAAAACGTCCCCAGGGATCTGCCGTATTACTTATTGCCCAAATTCCAACTGCCCCGATCTTTTTCTTGGCACGTTGCGTATTTTCTCGTTCTAAATTGATGAATTGAGTATTGCAAGACACCTTCTAGCAATGCGTAACCTAATTCGCAACAGGTCCCGGAATCAGAAGGCAACTATACTTGAAATTGAATAAACAATGACACGGACCTGATACAAACCTCAAGCATGCGATCAAAAGGACTCGAAAACGAGAACCGCATTGCGGCGTGCGAGAGAGGAGCACGTGTGTCACGCAGGTTTAGAACAAGGATATGACAAAGCGGCGCGCTGGACGAGAACAAACAAACATTGATCCATAAAAAACATACATGAATGAAACAAGTCATTAATGTAAATACGTGAGTGAAAACATGGAACTGTAGCGGATTTCGGGGAAGCTTCCACGACCGGTCGTTAAAGGGGGGTGTCCTGAACGCAACAACGGTTATTCCGATAGTGAGTAACGCATATCTCGAGTCACTAATCCCAAAGTCAGAACAAGATTGATTCTCTGATTCTACGTTACTGGATTAACAAATTATACGCACATAAATATGCACAAACCTCAACTGTACGGCCCCGACGTCCAGCATCGAGGACCAGATTTCAACTAAAGGTCAATATCAGGTATCACCGTCACGGCAGTCCAAGTTCGAATCAAAAATTATGCCACGGCATAGTGATTGACGCATGCTGTACTTGTTTGAGAGTCAATAAAATGAGGAGCATGGTCTCAAGAATACAAGTATGTGACAACGGCTAGGGGGGATTTTCACACATGCGCGTTACACCGCCCACCAAATCCTCTCGTGAAACGGTCAACATCCAAGGATTAAATAGGGGTACTGATTTGCCCTAAAGTCAGAGGGCTCAACAAGCGGTATTATCACTGTAAACGTATGTTTGACTCACAACTTATATCCAATGGAACATAGATTGGATAGTAATACAAACAGGTCCTGGAAATACAGGTGTTTCTACAAAAGACAAACAACTGCTTGTTTATGAGCTTCCGCTACTTCAAAAACAATGTCATGTCTTGTGCTCAATTAGGGTTTCGACAACTAACTCCATTGTAAATCGTGAACACCGTATGAAATTAGACACAAATATACTTCGAAGGCTGTGTGAAGGGTTGGGACCTACAGGAGAATGCATGAGCGGTAAATAAATAACTTCAGCTTCAGTTGGTATCAGTAGACTTGGTTTCAGCTTGGTCTGTGGCGTCGACCTCGCCCTTGCCATTATCAACTCCAAGCAAACACATCTTACAGATATCTGGCAGTACGTCTCCTTTGTTCGTTCTTACCACCACCGTGCGCACGAGGCCATCGATTTCTGTACGGCAGTCCTTGGTCACTCCAGTCTGCCATTCGTCTTTATGTAAGTGGCTCTCTACGAGGATGACTACATCGCCACGTCAGAACGATCTCTCTTTAGGGGTCCACTTTTACCGAAGCTGCAGGGTTGGTAAGTACTCCCTCGTCCAGCGTTTCCAGAAAGTCCGTACCAGGTAGCTAACTTGCTTTCATCCCATGATGTACGTTCTACGTAAAGTTTTTAGTGTGACTGCTCCTACTTTTGACCGCAGTGATAACAGGTCGTTGACAGAGAGAGCTTGTTCGCCTTCAGGGTCTGGGATGATCGGCATCAGGGGTCCGTTGTTCAGCATGCGTTCTATTTCTGTTAAGAAAGTAATCAGCTTTTCGTCATCGAGGTTTTGTTGTGAGATCAGGGCCGTGAGTATTCTCCTAAACGATCGTATCAGCCTTCCCCAAACGCCACCACGATGACTGGCATAATTTAGGTTAAGGTGCCACTCTATCCACTTTGCTACGGTCTTGTTTTGTATTTTGGCCTGGTCCAGGCAGCTCCACCATTTCTCCAAATCCTTATGAGCTCCAACGAAGTTCGAACTATTGTCTGAGTATACGTTTTTGAGGACTCCCGCCTCGCAGCAAACCTTTGAAAGGCCATTAGAAATGAATCGGTAGTCATATTTTGCACTACTTCGAGATGGAATGCTCTGGATTGCAAACATGTTATCAGGCAGCCATACCTCTTTTGTGTGCTTCTTTGTTGTCGTACAATTGACGGACCAAAGTAATCGACGGCAGCTTCCACGAACGGGCGCCATCCCGATTGAGCTCTCACGGCTGGAAGGGGTGCCATCACTTCTTGGCCTGCTACCGCACTCCGGCAACGAAAAGTGATGCAGTTGCCTATGACTCGCTCGACCGTCGCTGATCCCTTTGCCACCGAAAATGGTCGACGTGTGTTGTTAAGTAAGTGGTTCAAACCTGCGTATTCCTCTTCTTGATGTAAATGGTCTATCAGGCATTACTTTAATATAGTGGTCACCAGGAACTATTATGGTGTATTTTGTTTCGAACTCTAGATTCGAATTCGTCAGCCGCCCTCCAACTTTCTGTAGTTCGTCGGTTTTCACAAGGTTCGATCTTCGGATACTGCCGTACAACAGCCTACTTCCTTTGGCGTTATTATCTATCCTGGCCTGCTCGCGGGTCTCGAACGGGAGAGCGCCTAGTTGAAGCAGGCATAGAAGGTCGAGTTCGGCTTGGTCCAACTCGCCCGGTAGAATCGTTTCACATTTAACGTGTTCTGTGGTCGTGTGCCTTTCAAAATCATAAGGAGCACTTTATATCGCAGCCACTAGACCACGGTTCTTAACATTTTTATCCAGTCGGGGAAGTGGCACAGTTTTTCTATTAGGCTTACGGTTCCCGTGGAGTTTGTAGCCAGTATCAGTCTTTTGATCTCGATATCGCCATCATCAGCCTCAGATATTAGTAGCTTTGGCCACATCTTTTTAGATGCAGTTAGGGAGTCTGGTCCCATTGTCCACACTCGCAGCCTTTCTAGTGTTTTACGCCCCTTGAGCAGAAGTCGGTTGGGCTACTGGCGGATTATACATAGCGCCATTGACCGGTCTCAGTCGACTCACGAATCATAGTGAGTCTATTGGCCACGAATGTGTTAAAGCGGGTGGTAACGTTGTTTATGAAATGTAGTACCGTGGCTGAGTCCGTCCAAAAGTTTGGTTCCCAGTTTATCCAAACAAAGCATATTCTGATCAGCGTCGCGGCCTCCACGGCCACTACTACTGCCGTCAGTTCCAGTCTCGGAATGGACACAGTCTCCAGTGGAGCCACTCTCGCCTCTGCAAATACTACTTGACTGTGCCGCCTAACATTTTCGTCTCCCCAGCAGCCGTAAGCCACTATCCCGTAGCCTACTTCTGGCGCTTCTGAGAACAAGTGGAGTTGTGCATGGTTCGTGCACTTGATTTCTGTCAAGCATCTTCGTATCTTGATCTCGCCTAGTTGATCAAGGCTGTGCAACCAGTCGTGCCAATGCTTGTCATCGTCATCCTGGAGAGGTTCGTCCCAACCCGTCCTTCTCTGGAACAGAGATTGCAGCAAGTACTTTTCCGGTAACAACCATGGCAAAGCAAAACCTGGAGGATCAAAGAGGCTCGAGACTGATGATAGAATTTCTCTCTATGTGGCTGCTAGTTTGGGTAGGCCCAGAGCGAATTCGCCACAAATTCGCCACCCTCGGGCTTCGAATGAACTCGAAGCGTGCGCTTTACTTGTGAGGAGGATCCCGAAATCTCTCTCGCGCACTCTATTTTCCCGAACTTTAGGATAACATTAAGCACATCTTGGCCGTTTGAAGTCCATTTAGTGAGGTTGAATCCCCCGGCCTTTAGAGTGGTGATTGGTTCGGTCATAAGTAGGATAGCAGTATTTGGGTCGTCAAAGGAGCACAAAAGATCGCCCGCGTAGAAGTGGTCCACTGCCTTTCCCAGAAGATTGCTGGTGCCGCCGAAACGCACGAGGATATCCCGGGGGGCAAGGTTAGCACAGAAGGGGGTGATACCGCCCTAAAGGGATGCACGGTCAGCCTGTACTCGTCCGGTAGCTTTTAGGCCACCAGAGAAGGCGAAAGGCGTCCCTAACTTCAACGGGCATCTTCACTTGTAGAAACATATCACGTATGCCCGCAGAGCCGGCCACTTTTCCCAGCCGGAAACGACATAAATCCTCCACTAGTGGTGATGTCCAGCCCGGGACCTGTGGCACATGGCCGTTGAGTGACACAATCTGACATTTCGCGGCACAGTCGAAAACCACCCGGACCTTTCCCGGTCTCCTTTGGTTCACGACCAGGTTATGGGGTAGTTACCACCTCAGGTTTGCGCTGATCGCCGCTGTATCCACTCCTCCTATATAACCCAAGTCTATTTTATGTTGCATGACTCACGTGTATTCTATGCCCAATTGTGGTTCTTTAATTAGCCTGGTTTTGAGGAAGCGTAACCTCTTCAGAGATATTTCTCGGCTGTTTGGCATAGGTTTTATGTTGGGTTTGCACGGAACAGGGACCTCGAAACTATCTGCTTCATACTTGGCGTTCTAGGCTACCATTTCCAAAGCCGACCTATTTTCTCTTGATAGGGCATCTCCATCAATGACTTGGTCGGCGAATTCGGCGTTATACAGCTATTGGAATGCCTGTTCAATGTTCGCCGCTTCCACGGAAGTGCAGTTGATTTGGCTTTGTTTGCCGCATCTCCCATCTGTACTACCATATAAAGTCCAGCCGAATAAATTGCGTACTGCATAGGGCGCTTTGCATGTTCCTATTCTTCAATCCAGGACCCAGTGCGCTTCTGGTACATCACAACCGATCAGAAGATCAATTTCTTTATTCTGCCACTGCTCGAACGTAACCCCGTCGAGATGCGGCCACTGAATCAGAATCAATTGCACTGACTGAGGTGCTCTCATCGGCAGATCTTTTATGGTGAATGCTTCTAGGGTTTCTGCGCTATTAATGTTTACCAATGAAACGAGTTGCAGGTGTAGTGTGGTCCATAGATGATCTGGGTGCC
Organism: Fasciola hepatica; assembly: GCA_948099385.1. NCBI lineage: Eukaryota > Metazoa > Platyhelminthes > Trematoda > Plagiorchiida > Fasciolidae > Fasciola > Fasciola hepatica. The sequence continues at coordinate 1,944,622 of CANUEZ040000063.1, forward strand.
ACTAACTGTACTCAACGCTAACAAAGATTGATCCCCTCCGATCTCATATCTCTCTGCAAACTCCTTCCTCACCAGGGTGGTATCTGAGCCACCATCTACAAAGGCCAACGTTCTCACAATCCCGACTGAGGTTTCTACGCTTACTGCTATCATTCCCAGGCAAATGGGCTCGTTAGTAGAACGAGACACTGAGCAGACGACACTTGGCTTCGGGATTTCTTTGGCATTCAATTTCCTGGGTTTATGCAGTAAGTGATGGCGTTTAATATGGCATCCATCCTGACTACGACTGGGTTTCGTCCGGCACACCGCTGCTCGATGTGAATTGTTGAGAGAGACAAAGAACGCGCCCAACCTCTTAGCCATCTCCCATCGTTCGTCGACATCTACGCTGCGGAAGCAAGGGCATTCCACTAGGCGATTAAGAACCCCACAAACTCTACACCCCTGTCAAGTTTTCACCTTCGCGTGATAGTGCGTGTGTCTGTCCATGGCTGGCATCTACTTGGTTCCCTGGTCCAGCTTTGTGTCGTCTAAAACCTAGGTAGCTTGCCCGTCTTGCGCACAAGTTGACCAGAACGACTGTTTGCTATTCGGGCATGACGGTCTATAAACTGCGTCAGGTCTCCGAACGTAGTTTCCCGCCCAAATCTACTGATCCTCTCGGCTTCCTCAGCCCGTCTACTCCGTAGTTCGGTGAGCAAGCTGCGCACTATGGTCTCTAATGTGTGAAGTGCGTTCAGGTCCGATCGATAATCTAGGTGAGTCAAAGCGATGCTGCAGTTCTGCATTTTTTTTCACTAGACCGACTGGAGAACCCGACTCGTCTTTGGAACGTCTTGCCTCTGATAGTACGTTATCGATCAAATTCCGAGCGAGCTTAAACGGTTGTCCGAAAGGGTCTTTCAAGATTTCACGTGCCCGATTGTAACCTTCTTTGGGATCCAGCATCGAGCACACGTCGATCGCTTTCCCGGCTCTACCACGACAGTAATGTGGCAGATACAAAAATCTCTGTCCTGGGTAGGAGGCTCTTTTTTCTACGAAGTTCTCGTATTGTCTAATGTATTTGCAGTACCGTTCTGCGCTCATGTCAAAATGGGACAATTCCACCTTTGGTAAGTCAACAGCGTGTGTCACGCTGGCACAAGTCGGATTCGGTCGTTCCACGGAATTGCTTGGCTAAATGGCCGCACGCTCCATGGTCTCCAAAATCACCTCTCGCTCCCGTCTTCGAAGTTGTTCGTTCCTGGCTGATTCAGCTCATTTCCTAGTCTACCCAGGCTGGTTTTTTAATTTTACTATTCTCAACCTATAGATATCATCACGTTTAAACTCCATATCACTGGGTCAAGTACATGAAGTTGCACCGACAGGATTGGCAGGCCTAGCAATATATAAGGAATCAGTATCACCCAGAAATACCCCAGGGACTTGCCGGGTTACTTCCTGTCCAGCTTCGGTTTGCCTTTGTACTGTTCTTGGCATTTCTGGTTGATTCCCTCGTGCAGATCCTAAGTTGAGTACTGTAACGGTTATTCCAATCGTGAGTAACGCGTAGCTCGAGTCACGAATCCCAAGGTCAGAACAAGATTGATTTTCTGACTCTACGTTAATGGATTAACAAATTGTACGCATATAAATAAGCACAAACCTCAACTGTACGGCCACAACGTCTAGCAACGAGGACCACAGTTCAACAAAAGGTCAATATCAGGTATCACCGTCACGGCAGTCCAAGTTCGAATCAAAAATTATGCCACGGCACGTGAAAAAAATATAAACAAATACTGAGTTGTAGTGATTGATGCATGATGTACTTGTTTGAGAGTCAATATAATGAGGAGCATGGTCTCAACAATACAAGTATGTGACAACGGCTAGGGGGGATTTCCACGTATGTACGTTACAGACTCTAGCCAGGAAGCCCAACATGCCCTACTCTGGTCAAGTCCGCTGGTTAGAATTTTTATACCTTTCTTCCATATCAATGACTGACCGCCCTTGCCCACCCTCCAACCGGCACCCACCTCAGCGAAAGTATCAAGCCGAGGAATCCTGTCAGAGGACATGTGTGATGCATGTCCCAACCATCTGAGCCTGGTAAGCCTAATTGTTTCATCTAATGATTGGATCTCTAAACCTAAGACTTTCCGCCGAAACTCAGAACTGCTCACACGGTGTTCCCACCAGATTACAGCAATATTAGGAAGACGCCGATGTTCGAATACTGACAATCTTCGTGTGTCATTGACGCACAGTAGCCTTTTCCGGACAAAACAGAAGGACGGGCCGGAGCGCTGCGGCGTGCAGTCGACCCCCGATAGTTAAGTGGATGTCATGTCAAAGCCATAAAGGGCCAAGGCCTGCAAACGTCAAGCGGGCTTTCTGTATACGCAGAGATAATTCATGCGATATCGCATCTCAGGGTGAGATGCAGCTACCCAGGTAACAGAACTTGTCCACCTCGTTTATAGTCTTCCCAGGCACTGAAATATTTGGCGTTGGACCAACCCACACCTGCAACAGCATCTTAAACTTTGAGGGTGCAAAACGCTGCCGAACATTGCTTCACAATCCGTCAACCTTGCAACTTACCTGGATCTTCACTTGGTAAAACCATGCCGTCCGCATGCCCAAGTTCTGATACCTTCCCACCCGGGGGAAAGCTCAACGCCGCTTTCAGCACAAAAGTGTGGTCTCTAGGACTATATCAACTACAGCGTAAGAGAGAAAAGGAGAGAGGGGAGGCCCTGAAGTACACCAACTCTCGTGATGAACTCTGACGAAAGATCAACGTAAGGCCAAACTGAGCTTCGGCTATAATTATGAAGGGATTCTACGACGGGAACGAATCTCTGGCACATTCCCCAGCGAGAACAGCGCCAGAGAACTGGGCGGTTGATTGGGTCGGAGGCCACCTTAGGATAAAGAAAAACGGGCCCACGGGAGGTGCGTCTATATTGAAAAATTTGTTGAAGAGTGAAGATGTGATCAACACAACCTCAACCGGGTCTAAACCCAGCTGGATTCTCACGCGATCACTGTTCGCGACCGTTAGGCAAGCGGTAGAGAATAATACCAGTAGGTAGTTTAGATGCGATGTTAACCAGACTTATTCCTCTGTGACTTTCACGGGAAGACCTGTTGCCTTTCTAATGGATCAGTACGATCACTAATTCACACCAACCCTTTGGAACTTGTTCCTTCTCCTATATCAAGCTGAGGGGTTTCGTCAACTTTAGTGGAAGGGCTGGGCCATGTCCTTTGAAAACAGACGAAGGCGACCCATCCGGTCCGGCAGCCTTATGCCGTTTAGTGTAGCTTATCTCACGAAGAACTTCCGCCTTTGACGGAGCAGTGATATATACAACAGGGGCTGTATCCATCGCGCCAGTGGTCATACCCGGCAAGGACAGAGACAGACCAAGCTACTTCTTAAAATGCTCCTCCCAGCGAATTAGGTGACGCTCCCAAGTTTGATTTGGTGTACCGTTCGCCTCTGTGGTTTATTCGCTGACGCTTGATTTACAAAAACTGGTTTGTATAATCAGACGAAAAGTTTTGCGGCTGTTGCCAATCGCGGAAGCTATTTTCATCTCCCTACACTTCGCAATCCACCACTGCTCACGGCCATTTCCCAGGCTCCGAATCAGTTGGTTTGTAAAGAATCTCTGTGCCTCAGCGTATTTTGAATCCGGAGGAATCCATCTGCGCATGTCTGATAGCCTAACTGGGGAGATAATTATTCGTCGTTTCTGTATGTGTCTGGTTTTGGACCTTCGGTATCACCGGCAACCGCAAGTAGGGCCTGTTTGATCCCTGTCGACTGCTCTTCTGCATCCTGAGCATTTGGCTTCATCGATAACCTGGTGGATAATTCTGTTTGGAAAGCGGATAGCTGGTTATCGTCCATTAGCAGCTACGGAGGACGGTTCGCTGTGGCGTTGTTTTGGCCCCCAACGAGGCTCAAGGCAAAACTCGAGAACAAGAGTGCGATCAGCGTCTACAGACGTGGACCAAAATGACCGACCGTCTTGAAATGATCCGCGCCAGGGGTGACCGATAGAAATGTGGTCGGTCTGGGTCCAGAGATGTGAAGGCGCAGGAGGATGCCAGGTTAGCCGGAGTCGCTTTTTGTTCGAGGAACTTTTACCCTTCAGAATAGTCCACGGTAGGAACACAGTTGAAAGAGTCGATCGCCTTTATCAATTCAATCGGCTGGAACGCAACATCGGCCTTCTATATTCCTCTCCGTCTCGTCTATTCTTCCCACATGAGCACTGAAATCACCAGCGACAACCAAGATGTCCGTAGAGTGAATGTAATAAAGTCAAATTGTGGCAGAATCCGCCTTTAGCCTCAAGAGGGCTACAGTCATTTGGGGCACAAACGGGAAAGACAAACAGTCATCAACGTCTCAGTCTAGTGCCGTTGAAATGCACGGAACCATTCAACCGAACTGCACGCAGGCGGCCGCTGACTGAGATCCATTCGAGCAGTGTGAGCTCGGCCCTCCCACTCAGAGCGATGCCAACGCAAGCCTGACCAAGAGCACCAGTGACCGAATGACCCGACATGTGAGGAGTGAACGGAGAAGCCGAACTTATACCTGAAGAGAGAAGTGTTGGCGCTGAAGTTATGTCTTGTGTGCGTGTTTCGGAGACACAACACACGTGTATGTCAAGGGTTCAAGGATCCTGGCTAGGGTAGCCTGTAACTCCGTTTGTCAAAGCGTGCGGACGTAGAAAGCAGCCCAATGTAGGAGATACTTAGGTCAGGGAATGGATTCACTTTCTTCTCCTGTCTCCAATTTGCTACACTTTCCAAGAGCTACAAGTTCACAGACACGAATCATTGTCGCCACTGGTGCGCATTTAGGGTTGAAACCTGAAGGATGAGGAGCAGAAAGACAAGGAATGTTTTCCTATTATTCACTGGGGATTTTTGGGATTATTATTGTTTGCAGCTGCTCAGACTGCAGAAGGGATTTTCATTTGGGAATCTTAATCGGCGCCTATGACTCAAAAGTCTCACCTACAAGGCAGCGGGGCGTTGACCCAGCACGGCAGCGTAGCCGAAGAACTTGTGATGGCTGGGTAAATATACGCAAGACAAAATAAAAGTACGTTAACGAAATGCTAGTGTACAAAAACGCGTGCAACAGAAATAGAAAAAAAGGCTGACTCAGAGCATGTCCACAGTGTTCATCAATTTAACTTCAAGCCGGCCCCACGGAATTGCTGCTCAAGTCTAGTCCGACTTAGGTTTTAATCGGGAGGTTGTGCGCTGTCTGAATGGATCCTAATAATTCTGAAGTTGGCTGTCGAGTTGCGGTAGGAGCACTGAAATAGCGTTTGGGATTGCAAGAGTTCGATGTTTATTGCCACAGACCACAGAAAGCTCACAAGAAACGTATGGAGAACAATCCGCGGAAACCACTTACGGGACAGATGAAAATGTGTTTTTATCAATTTGATAAAGCAATAAAACGAGTACAATACAGTGAAAATAGAATGGCGGTATTTGAGGAATGTTCAGCGTACCACAAACCCGTTTAAGATCTTCTTATGTTCTGTGATGTGAGATCTGATTGTTGAACTCACTTAGTCTTGTCATCGCTGGTGCTTTGTTGCCGATCCGCTTTTGGGATTCAGTCCCTAGCCCCACGCACCCAATGGAGCAAGCGGATTGCGGATAGGGCAGCATCCTCTGGGACGGGGGCTGACCAGCCTATGCGGGTTATAGCTCCCCAGTGAACAGCGATGACTTCTCCCACCGTCGGGAGGAACCACAGGCACTCCACTACTAAGTTCATCTAGTGGAGAATTTTAGACCGATAAACTGTTTCTCTTCGTGTTTGTTTGCTGGAATGTCCCCTCCAGGGGCATAGTGGTTAGAACGAGATATTACCCATCAACTAGTTCAGAGACGGGACTTTGCCTCTACCCATCGACCTGTCGAGCGTGATGGCACCTGCAGCTGAAGGAAACCATCCTGCAAAGGTCTTTGTGTGATCGAAGCACGCGAGTCATCACTACACACCAATGTGCAGTCTCGTTGTGATGGTTTTAGTAAATGAATCACGTCGTGAATCTGTAGCTTCTAAACTCTCCATCCGATCTGTCGTCTATAACCGCTAGCAGACGGTTGGAGCCGGCTAATAGGAGAATAGAAAATATCTGTTGAATCCGGGGACTTCAAAGAATCTCGAAGCTTACGTGTTCTGTATGGAACCAATGCAAAGTTTGACAAACTCACTTTAACTTCCAGTGTTTTAGCAGAGTACACTGGGACGCCATTTGAACAGCTATGCCGAAGTGGTGTAAGAAACTTGGATCTTTTGAATGGTGCAGATCTTCCGTTGATTGTGGCTTCCAGTGGCCGGGTCTTCCCCTCACTGCATACTGACGCTCGTAAGTTGGTACATGTACTGATTGACATGAAGAATCATCGCTGAGCAAAGTTGGTAATAGATCCATACACTTATTTGACTTCAAACTGACAGTGAATGGACAGTTGGCGAAATTAAAATCTCACACTCACCAACTCACCATTATCCCTTTTATTATACAAATGGCATTCATCGGGATGAAGCCCATGATCGGTAATACCACGTACTGACCATTCTGCTTTCTTAATCCGGAAGTCAGGAAAAAGTATAGCCAAAGCGAATTCAAGAATTATTGCTTTTGCGCATCCCGCGTTCACCTTGAACTTTTGCCTAGCTTCAGATGAAAACACAATAGTCATGCTGGACATCATAACGGAGATGCAGTGATAAAACGAGTGACATAGCATCATCCGGTTTAGTCTCAGTCAGATTACACACCTTCCCACGAGAAACTCTTTTGGTATGACCCGGTTTGCCACAGGCAAAACATAAAGCCTTAGGAAATAGGCGGGTAGAACGCAAATGCAACTTGCCACACGACATGCGTTGGTTGATGGATTGGACAAGCATTTTGGCGTTGGGTTGGTACGTTGGATATATTCGGATTTGTCTGCCATGGCTTTGATGAACCGCCTTGGAAGTAGTTTTGCGAAATAAGATTGTGGTTTTCGTTCCAGAGTCTGGGTTTATGTCGTCTTACTAATCACGAATCCTGTGGTCCTCTGAGGATGCCAAGCCTTTTTGCCCTAACGGCTTGCGTCAAAACGTGATCTTACTGATTCTGACAGTCAGTTGATCACAGAGATGGCCATCCCGATGATCACCATAATTACACCGTGAAGCTTGTTGGTTCAAAAACAGAGTGATTTCTGGACATGGCATATTCTTGCTTCGGACCAGCGAACTGAATTTTACACAGTCGGTAACTTGAACACTAGCTAGGTGAGCATGGTCAAACAGAAGTTTTTCTAACTCTTCAAATGGGAAATTTTGCTAGTGCTTTGAGAAATCTTAGATTCTTCAGCGTTCTAAATTATGTCTGGGAAATTGCCTTCCGATCCGGTATTAAATTACCTGACAACGATCACGAAATAATTGGTTTTACCATGGAAATTCGCCAATTTAGGAAGTGAATTTTGACGAAATATTCACTCGTTAAAAATGGTGTAAAAAGATACAATGATCTCCCAGAATTATGTTTGGTTATATGAAAGCGTTAGGAAAATGGTTTGTAATCAACACATTGGTGGTCAGTGATAGATATTCTCGAAAACGTCCACAGGTATATAGTCAGTCAATTCGCCACGTGATCAATTGGGCGCGTCTTATAATTGCCTCCTCATTCCCCTGCAAAAAGGGTGGTGCTACATCGTGATTCCCACCCTGGTAAGTATTGGTCAGAACTCAGAATCAGATATATGAAAACATACATATCTAAAATCATAAATTCATAAATAAGCTAATGAGCAGAGCACTTCTTCCCCTCAGTTCATAAAACTAAATTTTCAATATTGTATGTTTTAATAAATTATATAATTATGTCACTGTTACCATAATAAAATAACATTTTGGATTGTATTATTATATTTCGCTTAATATTCATTTATTTACTAAAGGTATATCCAAATTCTCTCTATGGGTGTCCATTTTATTGAGCATCACTAACCCATCGCACTTGTGGCAAGATCTTACTCTAGCAGGAGGCCATGTCGAAACAGATATATGGGCGACGGTTATTCACTGTGTACCGGCTCAGTATCAAACTCTCGTAACAGCATTTTGAGGGATGCGTTGACGTAGGAATTGGTGCTGCACCAATTAGGTGGTCTTATTACTGCTCCAGATGTCGACTGCGTCACCTCCGCACCGATAAATTTATTGATGAGTTAGTCGATACCAACAAATTTCACAGCCGCATGTGCCCACGTATGTACGTCATTGTGACTTCACCCTTACCACGGATAGCTTGCCCCGGCTGGTCAGAACCTTGCACACAGCCATACCTGTTTGGCTGTTCCTTGCTGCTGTGGGGCCTGTTTGGCGTGAGCGTGTACGGTCGGCGAAAATCTGAGTGTGTCGAAAGCGAGGTAGACGGAAACCTCTAGAAGGTTAGTTCAGGTAAAATAAGCTCACAAGTTTCCCATTTAAAATTGTCAAGCGTTTCATGAGCAGTAAACCTGTATAAGAGAAAACCACACGAGTAATTTACAGGTTACCGTCCTATGATGAGTATCAAAGTCGGAAATATTTGGTTGTGGACATTGGCGGACAGTCCACCTACATAAGGCCTGTTCATTTGGCAGTAAGCACGCTATTGTCTCCCCAGAATCAGGGGCAAAGTAGGAGACCGCGAGGTAGAGAGAACATCATCGGCTTTCCAGAATCGCAGATAAGAGTGGAACCTGTTGGATCAATGGACCGACCAGCGGCTAACATTTATCTGAACTCACTGGAGCCGAATCAACCAATCAGGGTGCAACCCGACAAACTACTCAAATGGGCAGTTCAAGAAGATCAGGAAACCAATAGGTTTTCTTCCACTGTTCTATCTATGACTGGCGCACAGCTTCCAGTGTTTTAGCGAGAAAAGGAGATGATTCGTAGCCAGAAGATTCTTCTCACTAGGACGAGTAGGCAGCCACAGAACAGCCAGCACTTGGTGTAAGCCGATATCAAATTTGCCGCCGCATCTTATTGAGTTAACTCATCCGTCCAGGGTAAAATAAAGTTAGTACCTTTTTGATCCATTGCCGTAACCAAATGAAGCAAGCCCCCATCGCTTCTTACGGTTTGCACACCTCAAGCAGCACAAACGAAAGAAATATCAAAGCATTTGAACATTTTTCGGTCGGGAAACTTAACTAACTGAAGCGAGCTCCTGTAGCTACCCGAGTGAGTTGATAATAGCATGTTGCCAGCCGACATGAGGTTCACTAAAATCCATGCTCCGCCAACTTCCGTTTCACGTCAAGGCCTGCAGTCAGCTTTGCTTACTACGACTTCGAATGAGGCCATCTTCTCACATTCGGGAAGGCAACCAGAAGGGACTCCTACGGCTTCGAATGAGAATACCGCCTGATGTTCTTATCATTAAAGCATGCCCATAAACCCCTCCCTGAATAAGTCTCTAGTTTCTTTTTCCGTCGGAGGAACTTTGGCCCGGCATGCTTCGGCGACCAGGTCAAAAACGTTCTTTGGCATTGCATTTTGCAGTAATAACTTCTGTGTTTATCGTTATAAAACGATTTGGCATGCATCAGCAGTTATTACTGTATTCTTATCACGTCCATTGAGGTTGCTACACCAGTTTTCAATCTCTTTCTGTTTCACGGTACCTTGCCATTTGGTGCTTTTTGCTGGCTGCACGAAATCTGGAGAATTTGGGTAAGTACATTTGCATTCTAGTTTGGCCATATGGCTGTCGTTTCATTCCCTGACAAGCCTACCGATTTGGCTTCCAGATATCATATTGTTCACCGGTTACCGGAGGCTCGACTTTACTGGTGCTACGTAACTGGACAATGATTCATGTGACCAATATCATTGGCAACAAATCTGATTTACGCTCGACCAACACTATACGGTTCCTGCATACCAATGGTATTGCCCGTCAGCATCCTACCGCAAGTTCTGCAAGCAATAATGCGCACGAATATCGTTTGTACGCCTGCACCTCCCTAACATTTTTTGAAATGTTTCCACGCTTTCCAGCGGGATCTGCTGGATGATGAGGTAATGACCATTTTAAGAACGTCATTCTTATCTTATGCTTGGTTTCGACCACACCGTTTTGTTCGGTTGCGTACCTTTGCCTGAATTAACCTTCTAGAGGTTTCCGTCTACCTCGCTTTCGACACACTCAGATTTTCGCCGACCGTACACGCTCACGCCAAACAGGCCCCACAGCAGCAAGGAACAGCCAAACAGGTATGGCTGTGTGCAAGGTTCTGACCAGCCGGGGCAAGCTATCCGTGGTAAGGGTGAAGTCACAATGACGTACATACGTGGGCACATGCGGCTGTGAAATTTGTTGGTATCGACTAACTCATCAATAAATTTATCGGTGCGGAGGTGACGCAGTCGACATCTGGAGCAGTAATAAGACCACCTAATTGGTGCAGCACCAATTCCTACGTCAACGCATCCCTCAAAATGCTGTTACGAGAGTTTGATACTGAGCCGGTACACAGTGAATAACCGTCGCCCATATATCTGTTTCGACATGGCCTCCTGCTAGAGTAAGATCTTGCCACAAGTGCGATGGGTTAGTGATGCTCAATAAAATGGACACCCATAGAGAGAATTTGGATATACCTTTAGTAAATAAATGAATATTAAGCGAAATATAATAATACAATCCAAAATGTTATTTTATTATGGTAACAGTGACATAATTATATAATTTATTAAAACATACAATATTGAAAATTTAGTTTTATGAACTGAGGGGAAGAAGTGCTCTGCTCATTAGCTTATTTATGAATTTATGATTTTAGATATGTATGTTTTCATATATCTGATTCTGAGTTCTGACCAATACTTACCAGGGTGGGAATCACGATGTAGCACCACCCTTTTTGCAGGGGAATGAGGAGGCAATTATAAGACGCGCCCAATTGATCACGTGGCGAATTGACTGACTATATACCTGTGGACGTTTTCGAGAATATCTATCACTGACCACCAATGTGTTGATTACAAACCATTTTCCTAACGCTTTCATATAACCAAACATAATTCTGGGAGATCATTGTATCTTTTTACACCATTTTTAACGAGTGAATATTTCGTCAAAATTCACTTCCTAAATTGGCGAATTTCCATGGTAAAACCAATTATTTCGTGATCGTTGTCAGGTAATTTAATACCGGATCGGAAGGCAATTTCCCAGACATAATTTAGAACGCTGAAGAATCTAAGATTTCTCAAAGCACTAGCAAAATTTCCCATTTGAAGAGTTAGAAAAACTTCTGTTTGACCATGCTCACCTAGCTAGTGTTCAAGTTACCGACTGTGTAAAATTCAGTTCGCTGGTCCGAAGCAAGAATATGCCATGTCCAGAAATCACTCTGTTTTTGAACCAACAAGCTTCACGGTGTAATTATGGTGATCATCGGGATGGCCATCTCTGTGATCAACTGACTGTCAGAATCAGTAAGATCACATTTTGACGCAAGCCGTTAGGGCAAAAAGGCTTGGCATCCTCAGAGGACCACAGGATTCGTGATTAGTAAGACGACATAAACCCAGACTCTGGAACGAAAACCACAATCTTATTTCGCAAAACTACTTCCAAGGCGGTTCATCAAAGCCATGGCAGACAAATCCGAATATATCCAACGTACCAACCCAACGCCAAAATGCTTGTCCAATCCATCAACCAACGCATGTCGTGTGGCAAGTTGCATTTGCGTTCTACCCGCCTATTTCCTAAGGCTTTATGTTTTGCCTGTGGCAAACCGGGTCATACCAAAAGAGTTTCTCGTGGGAAGGTGTGTAATCTGACTGAGACTAAACCGGATGATGCTATGTCACTCGTTTTATCACTGCATCTCCGTTATGATGTCCAGCATGACTATTGTGTTTTCATCTGAAGCTAGGCAAAAGTTCAAGGTGAACGCGGGATGCGCAAAAGCAATAATTCTTGAATTCGCTTTGGCTATACTTTTTCCTGACTTCCGGATTAAGAAAGCAGAATGGTCAGTACGTGGTATTACCGATCATGGGCTTCATCCCGATGAATGCCATTTGTATAATAAAAGGGATAATGGTGAGTTGGTGAGTGTGAGATTTTAATTTCGCCAACTGTCCATTCACTGTCAGTTTGAAGTCAAATAAGTGTATGGATCTATTACCAACTTTGCTCAGCGATGATTCTTCATGTCAATCAGTACATGTACCAACTTACGAGCGTCAGTATGCAGTGAGGGGAAGACCCGGCCACTGGAAGCCACAATCAACGGAAGATCTGCACCATTCAAAAGATCCAAGTTTCTTACACCACTTCGGCATAGCTGTTCAAATGGCGTCCCAGTGTACTCTGCTAAAACACTGGAAGTTAAAGTGAGTTTGTCAAACTTTGCATTGGTTCCATACAGAACACGTAAGCTACGAGATTCTTTGAAGTCCCCGGATTCAACAGATATTTTCTATTCTCCTATTAGCCGGCTCCAACCGTCTGCCAGCGGTTATAGACGACAGATCGGATGGAGAGTTTAGAAGCTACAGATTCACGACGTGATTCATTTACTAAAACCATTACAACGAGACTGCACATTGGTGTGTAGTGATGACTTGCGTGCTTCGATCACACAAAGACCTATGCAGAATGGTTTCCTTCAGCTGCAGGTGCCATCACGCTCGACAGGTCGATGGGTAGAGGCAAAGTCCCGTCTCTGAACTAGTTGATGGGTAATATCTCGTTCTAACCACTATGCCCCTGGAGGGGACATTCCAGCAAACAAACACGAAGAGAAACAGTTTATCGGTCTAAAATTCTCCACTAGATGAACTTAGTAGTGGAGTGCCTGTGGTTCCTCCCGACGGTGGGAGAAGTCATCGCTGTTCACTGGGGAGCTATAACCCGCATAGGCTGGTCAGCCCCCGTCCCAGAGGATGCTGCCCTATCCGCAATCCGCTTGCTCCATTGGGTGCGTGGGGCTAGGGACTGAATCCCAAAAGCGGATCGGCAACAAAGCACCAGCGATGACAAGACTAAGTGAGTTCAACAATTAGATCTCACATCACAGAACATAAGAAGATCTTAAACGGGTTTGTGGTACGCTGAACATTCCTCAAATACCGCCATTCTATTTTCACTGTATTGTACTCGTTTTATTGCTTTATCAAATTGATAAAAACACATTTTCATCTGTCCCGTAAGTGGTTTCCGCGGATTGTTCTCCATACGTTTCTTGTGAGCTTTCTGTGGTCTGTGGCAATAAACATCGAACTCTTGCAATCCCAAACGCTATTTCAGTGCTCCTACCGCAACTCGACAGCCAACTTCAGAATTATTAGGATCCATTCAGACAGCGCACAACCTCCCGATTAAAACCTAAGTCGGACTAGACTTGAGCAGCAATTCCGTGGGGCCGGCTTGAAGTTAAATTGATGAACACTGTGGACATGCTCTGAGTCAGCCTTTTTTTCTATTTCTGTTGCACGCGTTTTTGTACACTAGCATTTCGTTAACGTACTTTTATTTTGTCTTGCGTATATTTACCCAGCCATCACAAGTTCTTCGGCTACGCTGCCGTGCTGGGTCAACGCCCCGCTGCCTTGTAGGTGAGACTTTTGAGTCATAGGCGCCGATTAAGATTCCCAAATGAAAATCCCTTCTGCAGTCTGAGCAGCTGCAAACAATAATAATCCCAAAAATCCCCAGTGAATAATAGGAAAACATTCCTTGTCTTTCTGCTCCTCATCCTTCAGGTTTCAACCCTAAATGCGCACCAGTGGCGACAATGATTCGTGTCTGTGAACTTGTAGCTCTTGGAAAGTGTAGCAAATTGGAGACAGGAGAAGAAAGTGAATCCATTCCCTGACCTAAGTATCTCCTACATTGGGCTGCTTTCTACGTCCGCACGCTTTGACAAACGGAGTTACAGGCTACCCTAGCCAGGATCCTTGAACCCTTGACATACACGTGTGTTGTGTCTCCGAAACACGCACACAAGACATAACTTCAGCGCCAACACTTCTCTCTTCAGGTATAAGTTCGGCTTCTCCGTTCACTCCTCACATGTCGGGTCATTCGGTCACTGGTGCTCTTGGTCAGGCTTGCGTTGGCATCGCTCTGAGTGGGAGGGCCGAGCTCACACTGCTCGAATGGATCTCAGTCAGCGGCCGCCTGCGTGCAGTTCGGTTGAATGGTTCCGTGCATTTCAACGGCACTAGACTGAGACGTTGATGACTGTTTGTCTTTCCCGTTTGTGCCCCAAATGACTGTAGCCCTCTTGAGGCTAAAGGCGGATTCTGCCACAATTTGACTTTATTACATTCACTCTACGGACATCTTGGTTGTCGCTGGTGATTTCAGTGCTCATGTGGGAAGAATAGACGAGACGGAGAGGAATATAGAAGGCCGATGTTGCGTTCCAGCCGATTGAATTGATAAAGGCGATCGACTCTTTCAACTGTGTTCCTACCGTGGACTATTCTGAAGGGTAAAAGTTCCTCGAACAAAAAGCGACTCCGGCTAACCTGGCATCCTCCTGCGCCTTCACATCTCTGGACCCAGACCGACCACATTTCTATCGGTCACCCCTGGCGCGGATCATTTCAAGACGGTCGGTCATTTTGGTCCACGTCTGTAGACGCTGATCGCACTCTTGTTCTCGAGTTTTGCCTTGAGCCTCGTTGGGGGCCAAAACAACGCCACAGCGAACCGTCCTCCGTAGCTGCTAATGGACGATAACCAGCTATCCGCTTTCCAAACAGAATTATCCACCAGGTTATCGATGAAGCCAAATGCTCAGGATGCAGAAGAGCAGTCGACAGGGATCAAACAGGCCCTACTTGCGGTTGCCGGTGATACCGAAGGTCCAAAACCAGACACATACAGAAACGACGAATAATTATCTCCCCAGTTAGGCTGTCAGACATGCGCAGATGGATTCCTCCGGATTCAAAATACGCTGAGGCACAGAGATTCTTTACAAACCAACTGATTCGGAGC
Organism: Fasciola hepatica; assembly: GCA_948099385.1. Lineage (NCBI taxonomy): Eukaryota > Metazoa > Platyhelminthes > Trematoda > Plagiorchiida > Fasciolidae > Fasciola > Fasciola hepatica. The sequence continues at coordinate 1,959,696 of CANUEZ040000063.1, forward strand.
CTGGGAAATGGCCGTGAGCAGTGGTGGATTGCGAAGTGTAGGGAGATGAAAATAGCTTCCGCGATTGGCAACAGCCGCAAAACTTTTCGTCTGATTATACAAACCAGTTTTTGTAAATCAAGCGTCAGCGAATAAACCACAGAGGCGAACGGTACACCAAATCAAACTTGGGAGCGTCACCTAATTCGCTGGGAGGAGCATTTTAAGAAGTAGCTTGGTCTGTCTCTGTCCTTGCCGGGTATGACCACTGGCGCGATGGATACAGCCCCTGTTGTATATATCACTGCTCCGTCAAAGGCGGAAGTTCTTCGTGAGATAAGCTACACTAAACGGCATAAGGCTGCCGGACCGGATGGGTCGCCTTCGTCTGTTTTCAAAGGACATGGCCCAGCCCTTCCACTAAAGTTGACGAAACCCCTCAGCTTGATATAGGAGAAGGAACAAGTTCCAAAGGGTTGGTGTGAATTAGTGATCGTACTGATCCATTAGAAAGGCAACAGGTCTTCCCGTGAAAGTCACAGAGGAATAAGTCTGGTTAACATCGCATCTAAACTACCTACTGGTATTATTCTCTACCGCTTGCCTAACGGTCGCGAACAGTGATCGCGTGAGAATCCAGCTGGGTTTAGACCCGGTTGAGGTTGTGTTGATCACATCTTCACTCTTCAACAAATTTTTCAATATAGACGCACCTCCCGTGGGCCCGTTTTTCTTTATCCTAAGGTGGCCTCCGACCCAATCAACCGCCCAGTTCTCTGGCGCTGTTCTCGCTGGGGAATGTGCCAGAGATTCGTTCCCGTCGTAGAATCCCTTCATAATTATAGCCGAAGCTCAGTTTGGCCTTACGTTGATCTTTCGTCAGAGTTCATCACGAGAGTTGGTGTACTTCAGGGCCTCCCCTCTCTCCTTTTCTCTCTTACGCTGTAGTTGATATAGTCCTAGAGACCACACTTTTGTGCTGAAAGCGGCGTTGAGCTTTCCCCCGGGTGGGAAGGTATCAGAACTTGGGCATGCGGACGGCATGGTTTTACCAAGTGAAGATCCAGGTAAGTTGCAAGGTTGACGGATTGTGAAGCAATGTTCGGCAGCGTTTTGCACCCTCAAAGTTTAAGATGCTGTTGCAGGTGTGGGTTGGTCCAACGCCAAATATTTCAGTGCCTGGGAAGACTATAAACGAGGTGGACAAGTTCTGTTACCTGGGTAGCTGCATCTCACCCTGAGATGCGATATCGCATGAATTATCTCTGCGTATACAGAAAGCCCGCTTGACGTTTGCAGGCCTTGGCCCTTTATGGCTTTGACATGACATCCACTTAACTATCGGGGGTCGACTGCACGCCGCAGCGCTCCGGCCCGTCCTTCTGTTTTGTCCGGAAAAGGCTACTGTGCGTCAATGACACACGAAGATTGTCAGTATTCGAACATCGGCGTCTTCCTAATATTGCTGTAATCTGGTGGGAACACCGTGTGAGCAGTTCTGAGTTTCGGCGGAAAGTCTTAGGTTTAGAGATCCAATCATTAGATGAAACAATTAGGCTTACCAGGCTCAGATGGTTGGGACATGCATCACACATGTCCTCTGACAGGATTCCTCGGCTTGATACTTTCGCTGAGGTGGGTGCCGGTTGGAGGGTGGGCAAGGGCGGTCAGTCATTGATATGGAAGAAAGGTATAAAAATTCTAACCAGCGGACTTGACCAGAGTAGGGCATGTTGGGCTTCCTGGCTAGAGTCTGTAACGTACATACGTGGAAATCCCCCCTAGCCGTTGTCACATACTTGTATTGTTGAGACCATGCTCCTCATTATATTGACTCTCAAACAAGTACATCATGCATCAATCACTACACCTCAGTATTTGTTTATATTTTTTTCACGTGCCGTGGCATAATTTTTGATTCGAACTTGGACTGCCGTGACGGTGATACCTGATATTGACCTTTTGTTGAACTCTGGTCCTCGTTGCTAGACGTTGTGGCCGTACAGTTGAGGTTTGTGCTTATTTATATGCGTACAATTTGTTAATCCATTAACGTAGAGTCAGAAAATCAATCTTGTTCTGACCTTGGGATTCGTGACTCGAGCTACGCGTTACTCACGATTGGAATAACCGTTACAGTACTCAACTTAGGATCTGCACGAGGGAATCAACCAGAAATGCCAAGAACAGTACAAAGGCAAACCGAAGCTGGACAGGAAGTAACCCGGCAAGTCCCTGGGGTATTTCTGGGTGATACTGATCCCTTATATATTGCTAGGCCTGCCAATCCTGTCGGTGCAACTTCATGTACTTGACCCAGTGATATGGAGTTTAAACGTGATGATATCTATAGGTTGAGAATAGTAAAATTAAAAAACCAGCCTGGGTAGACTAGGAAATGAGCTGAATCAGCCAGGAACGAACAACTTCGAAGACGGGAGCGAGAGGTGATTTTGGAGACCATGGAGCGTGCGGCCATTTAGCCAAGCAATTCCGTGGAACGACCGAATCCGACTTGTGCCAGCGTGACACACGCTGTTGACTTACCAAAGGTGGAATTGTCCCATTTTGACATGAGCGCAGAACGGTACTGCAAATACATTAGACAATACGAGAACTTCGTAGAAAAAAGAGCCTCCTACCCAGGACAGAGATTTTTGTATCTGCCACATTACTGTCGTGGTAGAGCCGGGAAAGCGATCGACGTGTGCTCGATGCTGGATCCCAAAGAAGGTTACAATCGGGCACGTGAAATCTTGAAAGACCCTTTCGGACAACCGTTTAAGCTCGCTCGGAATTTGATCGATAACGTACTATCAGAGGCAAGACGTTCCAAAGACGAGTCGGGTTCTCCAGTCGGTCTAGTGAAAAAAAATGCAGAACTGCAGCATCGCTTTGACTCACCTAGATTATCGATCGGACCTGAACGCACTTCACACATTAGAGACCATAGTGCGCAGCTTGCTCACCGAACTACGGAGTAGACGGGCTGAGGAAGCCGAGAGGATCAGTAGATTTGGGCGGGAAACTACGTTCGGAGACCTGACGCAGTTTATAGACCGTCATGCCCGAATAGCAAACAGTCGTTCTGGTCAACTTGTGCGCAAGACGGGCAAGCTACCTAGGTTTTAGACGACACAAAGCTGGACCAGGGAACCAAGTAGATGCCAGCCATGGACAGACACACGCACTATCACGCGAAGATGAAAACTTGACAGGGGTGTAGAGTTTGTGGGGTTCTTAATCGCCTAGTGGAATGCCCTTGCTTCCGCAGCGTAGATGTCGACGAACGATGGGAGATGGCTAAGAGGTTGGGCGCGTTCTTTGTCTCTCTCAACAATTCACATCGAGCAGCGGTGTGCCGGACGAAACCCAGTCGTAGTCAGGATGGATGCCATATTAAACGCCATCACTTACTGCATAAACCCAGGAAATTGAATGCCAAAGAAATCCCGAAGCCAAGTGTCGTCTGCTCAGTGTCTCGTTCTACTAACGAGCCCATTTGCCTGGGAATGATAGCAGTAAGCGTAGAAACCTCAGTCGGGATTGTGAGAACGTTGGCCTTTGTAGATGGTGGCTCAGATACCACCCTGGTGAGGAAGGAGTTTGCAGAGAGATATGAGATCGGAGGGGATCAATCTTTGTTAGCGTTGAGTACAGTTAGTGGCACCCAGATCATCTATGGACCACACTACACCTGCAACTCGTTTCATTGGTAAACATTAATAGCGCAGAAACCCTAGAAGCATTCACCATAAAAGATCTGCCGATGAGAGCACCTCAGTCAGTGCAATTGATTCTGATTCAGTGGCCGCATCTCGACGGGGTTACGTTCGAGCAGTGGCAGAATAAAGAAATTGATCTTCTGATCGGTTGTGATGTACCAGAAGCGCACTGGGTCCTGGATTGAAGAATAGGAACATGCAAAGCGCCCTATGCAGTACGCAATTTATTCGGCTGGACTTTATATGGTAGTACAGATGGGAGATGCGGCAAACAAAGCCAAATCAACTGCACTTCCGTGGAAGCGGCGAACATTGAACAGGCATTCCAATAGCTGTATAACGCCGAATTCGCCGACCAAGTCATTGATGGAGATGCCCTATCAAGAGAAAATAGGTCGGCTTTGGAAATGGTAGCCTAGAACGCCAAGTATGAAGCAGATAGTTTCGAGGTCCCTGTTCCGTGCAAACCCAACATAAAACCTATGCCAAACAGCCGAGAAATATCTCTGAAGAGGTTACGCTTCCTCAAAACCAGGCTAATTAAAGAACCACAATTGGGCATAGAATACACGTAAGTCATGCAACATAAAATAGACTTGGGTTATATAGGAGGAGTGGATACAGCGGCGATCAGCGCAAACCTGAGGTGGTAACTACCCCATAACCTGGTCGTGAACCAAAGGAGACCGGGAAAGGTCCGGGTGGTTTTCGACTGTGCCGCGAAATGTCAGATTGTGTCACTCAACGGCCATGTGCCACAGGTCCCGGGCTGGACATCACCACTAGTGGAGGATTTATGTCGTTTCCGGCTGGGAAAAGTGGCCGGCTCTGCGGGCATACGTGATATGTTTCTACAAGTGAAGATGCCCGTTGAAGTTAGGGACGCCTTTCGCCTTCTCTGGTGGCCTAAAAGCTACCGGACGAGTACAGGCTGACCGTGCATCCCTTTAGGGCGGTATCACCCCCTTCTGTGCTAACCTTGCCCCCCGGGATATCCTCGTGCGTTTTGGCGGCACCAGCAATCTTCTGGGAAAGGCAGTGGACCACTTCTACGCGGGCGATCTTTTGTGCTCCTTTGACGACCCAAATACTGCTATCCTACTTATGACCGAACCAATCACCACTCTAAAGGCCGGGGGATTCAACCTCACTAAATGGACTTCAAACGGCCAAGATGTGCTTAATGTTATCCTAAAGTTCGGGAAAATAGAGTGCGCGAGAGAGATTTCGGGATCCTCCTCACAAGTAAAGCGCACGCTTCGAGTTCATTCGAAGCCCGAGGGTGGCGAATTTGTGGCGAATTCGCTCTGGGCCTACCCAAACTAGCAGCCACATAGAGAGAAATTCTGTCATCAGTCTCGAGCCTCTTTGATCCTCCAGGTTTTGCTTTGCCATGGTTGTTACCGGAAAAGTACTTGCTGCAATCTCTGTTCCAGAGAAGGACGGGTTGGGACGAACCTCTCCAGGATGACGATGACAAGCATTGGCACGACTGGTTGCACAGCCTTGATCAACTAGGCGAGATCAAGATACGAAGATGCTTGACAGAAATCAAGTGCACGAACCATGCACAACTCCACTTGTTCTCAGAAGCGCCAGAAGTAGGCTACGGGATAGTGGCTTACGGCTGCTGGGGAGACGAAAATGTTAGGCGGCACAGTCAAGTAGTATTTGCAGAGGCGAGAGTGGCTCCACTGGAGACTGTGTCCATTCCGAGACTGGAACTGACGGCAGTAGTAGTGGCCGTGGAGGCCGCGACGCTGATCAGAATATGCTTTGTTTGGATAAACTGGGAACCAAACTTTTGGACGGACTCAGCCACGGTACTACATTTCATAAACAACGTTACCACCCGCTTTAACACATTCGTGGCCAATAGACACACTATGATTCGTGAGTCGACTGAGACCGGTCAATGGCGCTATGTATAATCCGCCAGTAGCCCAACCGACTTCTGCTCAAGGGGCGTAAAACACTAGAAAGGCTGCGAGTGTGGACAATGGGACCAGACTCCCTAACTGCATCTAAAAAGATGTGGCCAAAGCTACTAATATCTGAGGCTGATGATGGCGATATCGAGATCAAAAGACTGATACTGGCTACAAACTCCACGGGAACCGTAAGCCTAATAGAAAAACTGTGCCACTTCCCCGACTGGATAAAAATGTTAAGAACCGTGGTCTAGTGGCTGCGATATAAAGTGCTCCTTATGATTTTGAAAGGCACACGACCACAGAACACGTTAAATGTGAAACGATTCTACCGGGCGAGTTGGACCAAGCCGAACTCGACCTTCTATGCCTGCTTCAACTAGGCGCTCTCCCGTTCGAGACCCGCGAGCAGGCCAGGATAGATAATAACGCCAAAGGAAGTAGGCTGTTGTACGGCAGTATCCGAAGATCGAACCTTGTGAAAACCGACGAACTACAGAAAGTTGGAGGGCGGCTGACGAATTCGAATCTAGAGTTCGAAACAAAATACACCATAATAGTTCCTGGTGACCACTATATTAAAGTAATGCCTGATAGACCATTTACATCAAGAAGAGGAATACGCAGGTTTGAACCACTTACTTAACAACACACGTCGACCATTTTCGGTGGCAAAGGGATCAGCGACGGTCGAGCGAGTCATAGGCAACTGCATCACTTTTCGTTGCCGGAGTGCGGTAGCAGGCCAAGAAGTGATGGCACCCCTTCCAGCCGTGAGAGCTCAATCGGGATGGCGCCCGTTCGTGGAAGCTGCCGTCGATTACTTTGGTCCGTCAATTGTACGACAACAAAGAAGCACACAAAAGAGGTATGGCTGCCTGATAACATGTTTGCAATCCAGAGCATTCCATCTCGAAGTAGTGCAAAATATGACTACCGATTCATTTCTAATGGCCTTTCAAAGGTTTGCTGCGAGGCGGGAGTCCTCAAAAACGTATACTCAGACAATAGTTCGAACTTCGTTGGAGCTCATAAGGATTTGGAGAAATGGTGGAGCTGCCTGGACCAGGCCAAAATACAAAACAAGACCGTAGCAAAGTGGATAGAGTGGCACCTTAACCTAAATTATGCCAGTCATCGTGGTGGCGTTTGGGGAAGGCTGATACGATCGTTTAGGAGAATACTCACGGCCCTGATCTTACAACAAAACCTCGATGACGAAAAGCTGATTACTTTCCTAACAGAAATAGAACGCATGCTGAACAACGGACCCCTGATGCCGATCATCCCAGACCCTGAAGGCGAACAAGCTCTCTCTGTCAACGACCTGTTATCACTGCGGTCAAAAGTAGGAGCAGTCACACTGAAAACTTTACGTAGAACGTACATCATGGGATGAAAGCAAGTTAGCTACCTGGTACAGACTTTCTGGAAACGCTGGACGAGGGAGTACTTACCAACCCTGCAGCTTCGGTAAAAGTGGACCCCTAAAGAGAGATCGTTCTGACGTGGCGATGTAGTCATCCTCGTAGAGAGCCACTTACATAAAGACGAATGGCAGACTGGAGTGACCAAGGACTGCCGTACAGAAATCGATGGCCTCGTGCGCACGGTGGTGGTAAGAACGAACAAAGGAGACGTACTGCCAGATATCTGTAAGATGTGTTTGCTTGGAGTTGATAATGGCAAGGGCGAGGTCGACGCCACAGACCAAGCTGAAACCAAGTCTACTGATACCAACTGAAGCTGAAGTTATTTATTTACCGCTCATGCATTCTCCTGTAGGTCCCAACCCTTCACACAGCCTTCGAAGTATATTTGTGTCTAATTTCATACGGTGTTCACGATTTACAATGGAGTTAGTTGTCGAAACCCTAATTGAGCACAAGACATGACATTGTTTTTGAAGTAGCGGAAGCTCATAAACAAGCAGTTGTTTGTCTTTTGTAGAAACACCTGTATTTTCAGGACCTGTTTGTATTACTATCCAATCTATGTTCCATTGGATATAAGTTGTGAGTCAAACATACGTTTACAGTGATAATACCGCTTGTTGAGCCCTCTGACTTTAGGGCAAATCAGTACCCCTATTTAATCCTTGGATGTTGACCGTTTCACGAGAGGATTTGGTGGGCGGTGTAACGCGCATGTGTGAAAATCCCCCCTAGCCGTTGTCACATACTTGTATTGTTGAGACCATGCTCCTCATTTAATTGACCCTCAAACAAGTACAGCATGCATCAATCACTACACCTCAGTATTTGTTTATATTTTTTTCACGTGCCGTGGCATAATTTTTGATTCGAACTTGGACTGCCGTGACGGTGATACCTGATATTGACCTTTTGTTGAACTCTGGTCCTCGATGCTGGACGTCGGGGCCGTACAGTTGAGGTTTGTGCATATTTATGTGCGTATAATTTGTTAATCCAGTAACGTAGAATCAGAGAATCAATCTTGTTCTGACTTTGGAATTAGTGACTCGAGATATGCGTTACTCACTATCGGAATAACCGTTGTTGCGTTCAGGACACCCCCCTTTAACGACCGGTCGTGGAAGCTTCCCCGAAATCCGCTACAGTTCCATGTTTTCACTCACGTATTTACATTAATGACTTGTTTCATTCATGTATGTTTTTTATGGATCAATGTTTGTTTGTTCTCGTCCAGCGCGCCGCTTTGTCATATCCTTGTTCTAAACCTGCGTGACACACGTGCTCCTCTCTCGCACGCCGCAATGCGGTTCTCGTTTTCGAGTCCTTTTGATCGCATGCTTGAGGTTTGTATCAGGTCCGTGTCATTGTTTATTCAATTTCAAGTATAGTTGCCTTCTGATTCCGGGACCTGTTGCGAATTAGGTTACGCATTGCTAGAAGGTGTCTTGCAATACTCAATTCATCAATTTAGAACGAGAAAATACGCAACGTGCCAAGAAAAGTATCGGGGCAGTTGGAATTTGGGCAATAAGTAATACGGCAGATCCCTGGGGAAGTTTTGGGTACTTTTAATTTTTCAGTATTTGCTAGGTCACCCAGTCCTGTCAGTGCTAGCTCATGTATTACTGAGGATGATATGGACTGCGAGAATGTCAATTTATTTAACAATAATAATAAAAATATTGGATTATTTCGGAGACGCCCGAAGCATGCCATGTGCATGGTTTTGTTGATACAGGTGATGGAATGGATGGATATAATTCATGAAAATGTGGAAGTTTGCATGAAAAGTGGGATAAAAGGGCCCCTGCATTTTTCTAAAATTTCGGTTGGCTGAAATAAAAGGTGTAGTACGATTGCACTCATACGTGAATTCCGCTTTGTTGACTAAGTTGAACCAAACGCCTTATCAACTTGAGATATCCGAATTCCTCTGTCTTTCGATCAAAACTACTTGCAATTGTAGCATTTGGAGTTAATCTATTCCCTACATAGAACAGAACCATAAATACAGTACATCAATTATTTATTGTACCCCATTTACTCTCAAAACAACAGAATGTGAACCACAGTTAGAAAAAGAAGGGAACACGTATTTACAAACAAAATATATCGTAGTGCTCAAGGTGGATATTTTTTCCCGGATTAAGGCATGTTCACCAGCATTATCCTCGAGGATTCACTTTTGCTTTTTGAATATACTGCTCACCAACAAATCAGCTTCCGCGTGCATCATAAATTCTGCAGCATGACTTAATCAAGGCTCCTAGAGAAAATCGTAATAATGGAATCTTTAAGGTGTCCATGTTCCCACTGATTTAGAAATTATTAGGTGTACAAAACTTCGTGAGACATTTCCTGATAGAAATTTAATCTCCTTGAGACAAATTTTGATTTACCAGACTGAAATCGGACATTCTCATAGTCTGATAAATCCTCTGCTATGCAGACTGTCGTTGATAACATTCCCCCGGAAAAATCTGACCACGATTGATAGCAGCCTGTTTCAACTTGTGTAATGAGTTATGCAACTCGGATGTTATTGGAACGAGGTTATCTTTAAGTTTCTTATCACGAATTAGTAATTTTCGAGCCCACCAAGTCTCATTGTACATCACAAAAAGCAAGTGGATAGCTGAAGTGATTTCCGAAGCGATTGCATCATGTGCCCACATTTATCAGGCCAGTGTGATTGCCTCAGATTGGCCGAAACTAAATACAGCATATATTTTTGCAATTCTTCAAAACAGCGTGTATGCTTTTGCTAAGAAATCTTCCTGCGGGAAGGAGTAAGGTCATTCCGATGTTATCTGTATCACAATGCAATCGTAAGCAAAACGTCACAGGGATTTGCTCCTGGAGAGCTCCAAAATTATTTACCTTTTTTATGACGTCATGAAATTTTTATTGCTTTGCGTGCGTCTATCTCCATCAGTGTCGAAACAATATGGTCACATGAAGGAGCTTGCTAACATGGCTCTTGTCAGAATACCATGTCATCGATTTATATGGCATGGTTCTCTACTGAGGCTGAAATAACGGTGACTTCGCAGTTTAACCGAGAGATTCCCATGGCTCTCTACCAAGTATCAGTAATGGTTATGCTCATTCCTACTTGGCACAGATTCGGTCGAAAACAGCGTACAGAATCAATTCTGATAGGATTGGAATTCGTTTAAGAGTATCATTAAATCACTCTGTTGAAGAACGAAGTCGAACTTTCCATAAATAAATGTGGAATGTATTTGATTAATTTTCAATTTCTAAACTTCAGACCCACTGACCATTGTAGCCAAGATTACATAATTTCAGTTGTCTACATTGTCTTAAAAATAATCTTGAGTGTATATAATCATAAATAATTTGTCGCGGTAATCTGGAGCAAATTTTGGGAAAACAAGTTTAAAGCTTGATAAATTAGTCAAACAAAGAATTTCAACAACATCTGCAATTACTACTCTGTTTTATGACTCCCTAGTTGGGATAACCAACAGTCAAAGCATAAATTCAAAGACGTTTTCGTGATCGGCTTAGCAGGTCGTAGTGAAAGCGTGCTTTATGTTGTGTCATGAGAAGCCATGTTTCTTATCTTCCACTTTAGGGAGAAATGAAACAGTTATGTGAGTTCACTGATGTATTAGTCAATACAAATTCACCACTACTGTTCCTTTCAGTGTTCTTCGACACTTCTTAGGCAACTCGATAGTGAATTAGAATGATCTCGCATCATTTTGGACCTAAGTAACGGTTTACATAGAAAACTGAAAATGAGTGTAGAAAAATGGTCTTCTCTCAGACTACATCTGATCTGACGACATTCGAAAATGTGGAAAACTTTACAAACATAAATGATTCAACTTGGGTTGTATCTGATATCATCGCACTGTCACATTGTAATTTACTTCATATCTACCGTGATTTCACTGCAGATGAAAAATCCCTCCTCTGCTGACTGAGAACTGAAGTTATGTGAATAGATGAAAAAAACAAACCAGTACACCAGACGTTTGAGATCAAAACTGTGCAAGAAAACATCGTACGACGCTATCTTTTTAACTCAACTGAGCAAAACGCGACATGGGAACAGCCGTACAAAAACGTGCTCAGATTAAGGTTGTGCAAGTGGGTTAAAAGAAACACCTACATTCTAAAATCCAGGGGATGGGTGGAGGCATGTTCATGTAATAACACCTGTTAATAATAATAACTAAATCGTTTTGCGTAAAAGAACAATGAACATGAACAGAAATACAGGGCGAACAGGTGTCTGATCCGCATGAGTATTTTGTGGCAAAAGTACAGTAAAAGTTTGGCCAATGAATCACGTTTTTCGCTTGCAGTAACTCACAAAGATATAAGGGAGGTGGCTTCAAAAGATTCCCGAAAGATAGATGTTCGAGTGTGTATAACATTTTCGAATAGAAATACCCATGAAAGAGCTCGAGGTCAGAGTTAAAACTGATAAGACAGGTAATGAAATAGTTTAGTCATTGAAGAAGACCGCTGATAGTTTCGCTCACAAAACTGTCAGTTAGTTATGCAATGATCTTTCGTATGGTCATCACGCCGTGTGCGATTTTGTCAAAACCAAGCTAGTTGTAGCCAAATGATTTGATGAACTGGAGCTGAGAATGTCTAACTTATTACTCCGTGTTCTCCCTAAAAGACAAGCATCTGTAACACACTGCTCTGAATAGAGTGCTGTTCAATTTACCAAGGAAAGTCATTTCCATTACTGGTTAGAACAGATATATAGATCAGACCACCGTAAGGCTTTTTGGAGAATATGCTGATCTTTGAAAGTGAAGAAGAGCTATAAGATAGCATAAAAGAGAAGCATATCGTGGCAACCCAACTGGTGTGTACTGTAAGGGATAACAAATTCCCCGTTTACCTAAGGATAAGATACATAATTGCATAACAAAGAGTTAATGAAATAATATCACGTTTGCGTCAAGTACATCCTATCAAGGTATGAAATGATCCAAAATCCAATATTGATATACAGTAAAAAATGTCACTAGGAAGGGGCAAAACATTTCATTATGCGAATGGAACCTGGGGTGATCTAATGATGGATGAGGAAAAATTCATTCCAAATGCTATTATTGCAATTTTACGAATAACAGTAGGAATAACGCCGATTATCTGTAACGGAGAGATGCATGCCTCGACAAATTTAACCCAAACAAAATGACGGTGACTGGTTATCACGGCTTAGACTGATGGTTTGAAATGTGATTCTAATTCAAAAAAGAGTAAACACGGACTAACTTGAGCAATGACAATTTCATCTATCTGTTTGCGGAAGTATTCAGTTAAATGATCATGTCAGCTGTTCCCACTCCTATAAGGTAACTGATACTCGCGTTCCGACTGGTGGATAAACTGAGGAATTACCGAGACCCTCAAGGATTACTCAAATGCATTTCGGACAAATGGGTGACCCAGCTAAACTTTTCAGAAGTAGATAAGCAAAAGGATCCTCAGGATGTTTTTCCTTCCATCGGATGAGTTTGAAGCTCATTTGCATGCCAGACAGTCCGATATGTTTATTAGTAACTATTCACTCGAATCAAGACATACTGTCACCAAGGAATCGTAAACCTTTCTATGAAAAACACTAATGGGAGACAAATATTGTATGACAATAAACGATTGCAATAAGATTCCATGAATCAATTATCTAAGATGAATAGAATCAGTGACGACACTGTGAATAATGGTGTAGAAGTTTAGTTCTTGTAGGTGACCTAGAAGTCTGACCAGATTAGGGGAAAATAACAAGGTATGTGGTGTGCAATTAGCCATTGATGGCTGGCCAGATCATCAGATTATGGTTTCTTTTCACAACGAAAGTTCATATGATCGACTGGATATCTTATTCAAACATAATATTTGACAGCAGAAAGCACGTGCTTAGAGGGATTTGCGATTCAACTGAATAATTGGATCAACTTCTCCTTAATTGGGACAACTACTGGAGCTGTGTTCTGGTCAATTGAAAAGGGGTCAACTTCCATGGCGCTGATCGAGCTAGACAGGTGTACCGTTGAGTGCATTTCGGTTTGTTTATAAAACAGTCAAAAAATATCGCAGAAAATGGTAAAGAAACTCCAGTATTTCTCCAGTATTCTATTTATTTTATCCCTTTAGTCTGAACTACATGACATATCGAGATTACAACTTCAACACAATAGTAAAACCATAAACGTGTGTCAACGGCGCACTCGTAGTTCTCAGGGAGTACGTAGAAACACGGTAACAATACAGGTAAATCCAAATAAACTTACGACTTTCAGTGGAATGAGTAAAACCGTAGTGCACTTGTAGTGTAAGATGTAGAAAAAGTTACCTGGTGAGCACAGAGGAAATCACAGCTGGGGAAAAACTAAATTCCCCGAAGTTTCTCCCATTCAGTTTCGCAACTATTGTTCTGTTATGATCGTTTGAAGTAAAATTCACTAACCTATTACTGATGATTTTAGGATTAACCGTAATCCTACAAACACCTTGTGAAAATGTTCGAAACTGTCCAATGTTCGAAGTCACTAACCCCGCTGGGATGCAAAAGCACGCACACCTACTATCGTGCTCTGCCAGCTGAGGTTCGATGCCATACAATATGTAGTGTCCTTGAGGCAGTACATTCACAATAATTATCAGTGGTGTATAGTTTGAGAGGGAGTAAGGGTGCTCGCACTTTTCATTGTATTTTTTCTATCGTACTCATTAGGTACAAGGTACTGCGACATAAAAACGTAGAATAAAGTGCAACCGACCGAAATCGTGGAATTGCCAAATTATTCTCCCTTCCATCTGCACGACTTTTTTCAACCATTACAACGAACAACTTGATATGGTGAATGCACACTGAATGCTTTCACAAATGATCCGAATCGTTAACCCACATGTTCAATATTTGGACTGCAATATCCAAGTGAATGTGACTAATGTTGGTACGATTTATGAAAAATCACGCTCAGACAAAACACTACTTTGTCTTTTTATGTTCGTAAAATAAGGCTATTCCAAGTAAAACCTGACCAGTTGAATGTTGCTATATGAATCGTGAACCTAATGACTCACAACCGTACTTAGAAGTGTTGTTAAGGGTGAACAAAGATCCAGTCAAATGAATCCTTTTCCTACAATTTAGGAAATAATTCACAGGACTAATCTCGAAGCCAATGAACAACATGATCAAAGTTCTTCCTTATCAGTCAAAGCTCATTAGTCCAGTCCAAAACGTGACCAATCTACATGTGATGGAAATCATGACCCAAAGCCCTAATAACTATGCGAAAAGCTGATGAACAGACACTCTACACCTCTTATGACCAAAAACAACTTGTAACTGCACCCGAGGTCTATTACCATCACGGCGGTGACAAGTTACCCTAGACTTATGAACCTGCCTGTCTCTATTTTAGCAACACACGATGTACTCAAGAATTTCTATGATTATCTAACACAAACACTCCACAGACATTCCCTCAGGAATCTCGTGGCATTTAAAGACTTGTAAACTACCATACACCCATTTCATCTGTGGGGGTACTAGGAATTCCGCAAAACTTACTGTGGAAGTTCACATAAATAATTATGCTACATCAAACCTTTTCGTGCCAAATGGCCTACTTTGCCACGGAAATAAAACTACCTAAATATATGGAAGCTCCTTCGATTAGTACACAACACCTCCCTGAACTGTGCAAGCAGCGCGAGCTCATAATCACTTTGTCATTGCCGTGGTAACCAAGTGCGATATTTGTTCTATATTTATCCCATAGATATGTATGTATGTGTGGATCAGATGATTTTGCCCTTGTTTGTAAACATTTGGATCATTCGTTTTGCTTTGAAACTAATCACTTCGATTGTATTATCCACTTTTTGCAGATGCAGCTAGAAGATCCAGGATATACCGTGCTATCTATGTTTCGAGTTTTGTCCTCAAACTTATGTGGATCTTTTAGAAGTTCCTGTTTGCCTGCTGACGGTATCAATTTGACTTTACACAACTGCCTTCCTCATTTACTATCAGTGTCCGACTCACCATTAAATACTTCAAAGGCACTGTACAGAGTTTTTTCAGCTGGTTTCTTATGATTTGTCAGCAAAGCACACTCAACCATGCCACATGATGAACCCTCTTATATCCTGCTATTTATAGTTGTAATTGTATTTATTCCATCATTTGTTTCATCTGGAAGAGATTTGGTTTGGAATGTAACCTCTAGTTGCATCCATTTTCAAATTAGTAGCTTCGAAATAATCTACTGTTGAATGAACTGATTAATAATTCCTAACTCACAGTGATGGCATTTTTTATTCTGTTGAGAATCTCGGCACTTATGTGAATAGTTTGTTGATTTTCGGTATCATTTAGTAATAATATGCTGTCTGCATTTTGTAAATATATCAAAACCAGACAGGCTTGATAACATAATTGATGCGAAGATGTTATATTTTCATGTCGTATTCTACGTTTCCGTATTTCTCGGTCTATTGAAGAGGTCTCCGAGAATCAGCATCTGCAAGCACGACTGGATGGAGTTCGCCACGGTCGTGAACAATGAACATGTCGATTTTTAACTGGCATGTGGAAACCAAGGAACACACCTCGATTTCGACCAACCAGTTGCGGAACGTTGATGTAGACAATAATATTTTTAGATTAGTTCATGTTTTAAAATGCATTGATCCTAAGCACATTTCGAAATAACTCCCATAGAACTTGTAACAGATCAATGTATGCGTCTTTTTCCGTAATAATTGACGCGAACGTGAGAGAATGTTGCCGTTTAGAACGCGAGCGTGTGAACAATTCCTCATTCTTAGATGTCACGTGAATGCGTCTAGTAAACTACCTGTCCTTTATTGTATCAAGCGGAAAAATTTTGGCGTTCACGGACGGGTCAAAGGTTTCGTGTATATTTTTGTGCCTCATTCGACAGGAATCCGTTTTACCGAGGTGGTCAGTACGGATGTATTGGATACAAAGGTGGACAGACATCAAACCTCATTTCTAATAGCTGAGCTTCAAATTGTGTTCGCATCCGGGCCGGCTGCAACTTGCCGCTGAAATTAAGAGTATCCGATTCTACAGTTTCTTTCTGACAAAAAGTATACTTGTTCGTTCATAACAAACGACATGAACCGCACATCAAGGGGCTTACCTCAATGCATCCGCTGGACATTTGAACACCGCCGTAATTAGGTTACGCATTGTAGAAATGGCTTTACACAGGCCAGGCCCATCACACTTCAGGGATGGCCGAGGCTTTTGCATCCTCTATAAGGTCAAAATGTTGCATCCCGATTAATTTGGAAGCTGTCAGAGTACCCTTCCACAACACCCCATCCAATGTGCCCAAAGGTAATTTGTGGGCCGTTCAGGTCCAATCAACCCAACTTCATTCCATCAACAGGGCTCTGAAAAGACAAAAACTAAAAACGAATGAGTGAAGGTATCCGCATCTAGTTCACAGTTAAGACCGATCCAAAGTTTCCGTAAAAAAATTCCGCAGAGCCTCCGCACGTCTGTAATTGTTCTGATGCCTTAGTTTATGATAATCTGTTGTGAAGGCATGGTTAAGAATCATGGAAAATTGGCTTTTTCGCCAACTTGTTTTCTTCAGTTGTACTGAATAGAATTTTCTACAAAACATGGAATCTCATGTGTACAATCAAGGGAAAGATGAGTAGGAAAATATTCTGTTGAAAAGAAAGGAGAAATACGATTTTCAGGTTTGTCCGTATCTAGGTGACTGATTAGACTCACCCTGCCTCGTGTAAGCCGAGGATAAAAAACAAACGTCCACCGCACCTATCCTGAGAAGTTCAAAGTAAAATAGGTATGAAATGAACTGGTTAAAAAATATACTCGCCTCTTGGGTCTCCAATGTCTCCAGAAATCAAAGTCATACTGGTCAAGCAAATCCTATGAGAACGTAGCCGAAAGGATAGAAATCTTTCCAAACAGGAGTAACATAAAGGTTCTTTGTCGTCGAATTTTTTGCATGGGACACAAAACTCTAAGATTTTTAAGAACCTTTTTCACTATTGTCTACAAAATACAATCTGACGAATCCGGATTAGTCACGCTTTGCTACTTGCCTTAAATACCCATGCTAGAATACTGGTAAACTATACGTGGATCACGTGAAGACCATCAAAGTACATTCACTTGATCACATACTAATTTGTATCTGGTGAATTGATCCAGAAGTTGAAAAATCCTAGTATGAAAACTGCTGGTCATAGCAGATGTAGTCTAGTAGTACATAACCTCTGAATCACTGAATGTGGACAGCTATTAGTTTAACTTCGTCAGCTGTATCACTACGGAATATAAAATAGTTAGCACCATTGAAAACCGGGAGGAACAAATGAAAGAATTTGACAATTTGTTCCCTTCCTTTGACTTGATGGTTATATTCATATGAGTTCTCGTATTTCTATTTTAGACTGTCCTCTAGTGGAACAGATGGAGAAGAACTTTTAATAAATCAAACGGTGTGCAACAATATACAGTAACGAAAGTTTGAAGTAATCATTATACAAAAAATTACATAACTCAGCGGTCGTTCATAGGTATTCTGTTGATTTACCGGTACACTTCTGAGCCTTGAGATTGATGAGTGGAAATACTGCTCTCCGATTAAATTGTCTCTTATTGTATCTACGGGTCTATGATGATCACTACTTTCTCCGCATGGCGGTACAAATGCAAACTGATATAATCAACCTGCTAAATGCTAAATGTAAATCAATGTTTTTGGCTTCTATGGTGGTCAAAGCGAATAACTGGGAAAATCCAAACATAAACCAGATAGTGTACCCGACAGTGACAATTGTTCCTCTTTAAACACGAAAACAAAGCTGGGACAACAGTGGAATGAACGAGAAAAAATAAAGCGAAACGGATCATATGCGAAAAATATTGGAAACTATTGGTTGCCTGTTTTCTCATCTGTATGCCTAGACAACGCGGTAAGGAATCACGGTAGAGATTCGGATAAAAGAGTAACACTCCCACACAAGTTGGATGCAAATATCAACAGCATTGGATTACAGAATGTATTCCGGAACATTTCACTGCATCTTCCCTAGTGCGTACTGCAGTTAAGGTGAACACTCATAGATGGGAAAGCGAACTTTCTCATGGGAATAAACGCAAATATAAACATTTACACACACATGTACAGTATGTGTTAGCCGGTAGAAACACAACTAGAAACAATTAGATCGGAATAATGGACCAAGCAGTAAGTCACAATCATTGCTGATCTGATTTCCAAACTGACAAGAATAGCAGCTCAGTGTATTTATAAGGGGTATGCTAGTCAACCCGGATGGTAGATTTATCATGGCAAATAACTTTTTCTAGGCAGTATTTACACTTGACTACCCAGGTAATTACCCTCTTGATATCTTGTCTCTCATTGCAACATAAATCATAGACACTGAATAAAAGGTGAATGCAATTCGGAACATAAACGCCCAACGGCCTCTCGTTTTTGCAATGCATAGTTTGTGTTGTTCCAAAGAGTAAGGGCTTTCTAATTTTACTCATAAAACTGCTTTTCACTTCGGTGAAAATTTCGCCGATATCTAAAGAAAGATTGGTAAAACTACATCTATTTCTATCTGTTGGGTATCACGATCGAGAGATAGCAGAGATGAATCGTTTCCTACCAAAGCTTCGATCAGTCTATCCATTGTGCAAGTCGCGGCTTAGGAACTAAACAGATATGATGATCTGTGATGAAAGAAAAGCTTCAAACACGCAAACGCAAACAAGAAGAAAGAAAAGAGCGGCACAACTTGTCCAAGCTTGACATTTGATTGCCAACTATTGCTGGCATCCCCACCAGGATGTATTGTGGAACGTCTTCTCAGTTTTACCTTCTTATCCTTCCCCGAAATAATGGAACAATCATTACGCACCGGCCATTCTCCAGTTTGTACCATTTGTTACGACCTCTGTCAGTTCAGTTTGTAATGCACCACACTAACGCGAATTACGCGCCTGCAGTTTGTCCGGTAAACGGAATCAGTACAAAAAATATATAATTGAGGTAGAAATATTGAACAGATTGATGCTGATGAAAGACTAGCAGCTATAGAAATTGCTACAAAACTTGTGAGATAATGAATGTAGCATTCGTCACCGACCTATGATACAACAGTTTTGGTGTATATTTGTGTCACCTAGAAGATGTCGGATCAAAGACGAATACTACTTATACTAGATCGACAATTTGCCCTCTCTGGCAGCGAAACCGGTCCAGGAGTGAGTGGTATTCATTAGAAGAAACAGAACTAGTATTTTAAAACACAAATCAGAACACACAGATACCATGAAACATCCATGATCATTTCGTTACAGCTTTAAGTATTGCTTACTGTAGTAAAATTGGCCCAGGAAAACAATAGACAACGAAGTCACCACAATTGTGCCATCAACCGAACAACGGTTAATCAAGTTATCGATTTCTCGATTTATTACAAGACCGAGCATTACGTCGTTTCAAGTCGGGCCTTGGAAGTGATCCACTCGACTACAAGCACAAACCGTGTAAAGTACATGGAACCCTCGTTGACCTCTACTCTCCACCTTAAAATGTGCAAACAATGAGAACCTGTAATTAACTTATCAATATCATGATAGCAAATTTGGTTAATAGGTGTGTGTTTATCCAATGGATCTGTGCGTATGTGCGTCATATGGTATTTTCTGTGCTTCTGAACATCCATTCGTCGATTTTGTCACGGAAATTATCAATTTGGCTGCAGTTAGCATTATGTAAACATGCGGCAAAGTGATATTGATTAAATGGTGTTGTCCGTGTTTCCGTCTTCTGGCTTCAATATATTATTGGGGAAAACTTGTTTCGTGTCTCTCAGAACTGGAATTGGTGCCGATAAACCACACCATGACTTGAAACATCAGGAAAGGTCACAAAAGAGCGTGTATTGATGGCCCTGAAAGTAAGTATCCCAAACATCATCTTTCAATGACTGTTTCAGTCTCTAGGATACTGGGACTTCTGGTTCCACGAAAAATCTACCTAGATAATATAAATATATGTTGGTAATTCATTTTTGTTATAAATCTCATCAATGTGTACATTACGCTGATCATTACCACACGTTTTTAATATTGTGATGAATCCACTTGACTCACCTTACGAGAAGCTCTTTCAATGGGATCATTTATACCAATGTTTTAACTATCTGTATCTCCCTCCACCCATTCCGTTTCACTGAAAGCATATTCATAGATTTCCCACATCAGATTCGATATTACATTTAATTATGGTAACGAAAGAGTTACATGCATTCAAAGCCTTGTTTCAAATAATACAAGTCATCCCGTTTACATTTGGAACTTCAAAAGAGTTGCCTGACAAAACTTCAGTCAGTTTAGGGATAATTGGTTGACTTCGTCTGCTGTTACGGCTTATCTTGTACCGGTTTCATCACAATGTGATATTTTGTCGGTACACACATATTTGAAACGTCTAAGCACTCATGACACCCGATCGAAAATTTCAAATCTTCAACTCCACCTCATTTTGGCTTATTTGAGTGAAAATCAAAACACCCCCTGGTCAAACATGATGAAGACAAATATAATTCATCCATACATAAACATACCGTTTCACATCGTGTTGTGACTGAAATGAGTACCAATTGAGGCACTTGAAGTTTTCTTGAGTGGGGCATCATAAAATTATCATTTTCATGCGAAGTTACCACGTTTTCGACAAGTTATTTCAAACTCTCATTGGTTGGATACTTCATTGTAATATACGACTACGAACAATGTAAATGAATATCCCATTCAGGTAGAGCATTTCATATATTTATTCAAAAGGTGACATCATTTTCCCTTCAAAATCATTATATTTTAGTCAGAGTTATTCATTTACTTCAGCAGAATTTATCATTTAAAACACAGAACATGAGTTGATGAGAAATGAATGATTGCTCTATGTTTTTAGTTGCAAATTAGCTTGGTTTCCAGTGGTCACTTCGAAACCCCTGTCGAGCGTAGGGGTCTGGTGTTCAGCTAGCTAGTAGTCATAGCAACCCAATCTGGGCAACATGGAACTGTCGTATAACCTGGGGGGGGGGCTTGACTGTGAAATGTCAAATTTCAAAGTTGCTAAGGCTTTGTTCAGAGGTTGGAAGTTAGATTTACAGGCATAATAAGATACAGGAGACTTTGCTTAGCAATTATATGAATAGCATAGAACGCGGATTTGCCGTCTAGTCTGTGGGAATCCCATTATGATTCTGCTAAGCTTGGCCATAGAAATCAGAAGATTTGGAGTGAGATGATATAGGATCCATGAAGATGATTTGTATGAAAATTGGAAGATATTTCTGAATGTGAATCTGCCTAGATTCGAAGTTTTCGGAATGACAAACATCTCATGGTTAGTCAAAGTATTTAGTACTTGTGTAGCAGCAAGAATTACCGTTTCACAGTATGACTGTACTGGTGACTGAGGTGGTACCATACGAACCACGCGGAAAATTATTCTTTCAACAAAGCAGAAATAAAATGCATTCAAATCATTTCGTTCTGAAAATCCAAACG
The DNA here is from genome assembly GCA_948099385.1 of Fasciola hepatica. NCBI lineage: Eukaryota > Metazoa > Platyhelminthes > Trematoda > Plagiorchiida > Fasciolidae > Fasciola > Fasciola hepatica. Next base: position 1,981,384 of record CANUEZ040000063.1, read on the forward strand.
GTTTACAAATGTTGTTAAAAGTACAGAGTATGGATGCAGTGTGTTGTAGTTTATCGTCGGAGGAATGGACTAATACCCGAGGGAGATAGTGTGCTCAATCAGATGAGACAATGATCCGTTCATATTCTTGACTCAGATGATGGTTCTCTATTTCGTAGACAGATAAATCAAATTTATTTTACTATGACTTCACAAATCCCTCAATATGGTCGGAGTGGATGTCTCAGTTTCCGAGATAGTCACTTTCCCCGAACGCCTCTTTAGGTGCTCCCAAAGGACCACGTGTCTCAAAAAGCCTCTGCTGATCTATTTCTCCTTGCTGCCTTCACGTGGCCGAGGTGTTCCCACCAAAGTGAGAGGGCGGACGTGATTGCTCGGCGCTGTTGGCCGTTGGTCAATTTACGGGGTTGGCTAATCCTAGATTCCAAAGCAACCTTGTGTGGTGTATAAGGCGCATAACACTATACTCACCGGTATCTGTGGTGGAGGGGTGTACTGTACACCCAAAATGTTTGACCTCCTCCGAAAGGCGAATGAGATGAGCAATCAGTCACCCGCCCCCAGGGAGTAACACACCGAAAACTTCGTCCCACTGTCCTGCAGGTTAGGCTTTGGATAGCTAAAGGCTCCGGTTGAGGAACCCTAAGAAAATCACCTCCTTTGGCTTGAGCAACTTGACAGTTTTCTCTCTCAACCAAATCATGTAATCTATCTTTTTATCTGGTTGTACTACGTTTTGTTGGGCAAACTGCCTCAAGTCAGTGGAAGCGGAAATTGATCGATGCATCCAGGATGTCACAAGTCTACGTAGCCATCGCAGTTAGAGACTTCCCGAGATACACCAAGCAGTCATGAGATGGTAATTTGCAGTTCTTTTCTACAGAGTAAGTATATTTCTCCAACTGAATATTCATAAAGGCATGCTAGTGAATTCATTCAGCCGTGTGTAGTCTGTCTTATTAGGAAGTGACCGACGAGGTTGTGATAGCAAATGTCCGACTCGAAGCGTGTACCACTAGACGAGACTGATCGAAATGAGCTGCCTGTTTTCTATATGATTCAAGTTATTCTTATTGGACAATGTCTATAAAATTGTGTACGGCCGATATGGATACTGTTACACCAGCACATCGTACACAAAGGAATTAGCACCGATAGAGTCATTAGGAGAAGACTTCAACCAATGACTAACTAACTACATGTGTTCCCTCGTTCTCCTAATTTGCTTGCACATCCGTGTGATTGTGATTGGATTGAGAATGAAAGTACCGAAAACATATTTTACCCTACGCCTTATTTTCTGATATTAGTACAATCCTTGAAAGCAGTCAGAACGTGAATACTGGAAATCGACCTTTGCTTAGATACGCCAGATCTATAAAGCACGTCAACATACAAACCAATCCTGAAAAAATATGTTCTTATTTAAATCCACAGCAAAAATGTACAACGGCCAAACGCAAACTTCAAGGCTCTAATTATTCAAAGGGATCACCATATCTGCCAAAATATAACCTACAAATCTACCAATCGAATTTCTACATGTGTGTAGAACAAAGAAAACTCCTTCTTTCAACTACGCCGAGAAAAATCTCAATGATTCCGCAAATATTTTCATCTCAACCTGAAAAGGTTAACAACGTAGATATATATTTTGCAAATCTGCTTTCTGGCATTGCCATACAAATGTTTATAAATGAACGGATGCACAGGCAGCTTTGGGGATGGTATTATCACCGGGGATGTATATCATCTGCTGGTGCGACAACAAACAAATTGGAACACACTTAGCAATCTTACAGAAGGGGTACAATTTTCTCTCACTCCTAAGTGGCGAAATACAATTAGCATGTGCGACTGTGTATAAGTGAGGAGATCCCTTGAACTGGAATGAAACGGTTGCACAGGGTTGGGCTGTCTTCATAAATCAGACTCTAATATTTCCGTCGTTGTCGTTTTAGATATGGTCAGAGGTCTTACTGTTGCTATCACTTTCTTCGGTTGGATGTCCCGTATTGACAAGTTATTTCACGGTTTACATTACAGATAACCCGATCTGTACCCTGTATCATCAAGAAAAAAAGGAACACCTATTTAGATGGGATATTTTAGCCATGGTACACAATTGTTTTCATTTAGCGAGTGTTTTTTTGACTACTAAGGGCATCTGATGAAATTATGACAGTGCACAGTAGGGGAAGAATTATCTTCGTCTGTGGATCCAAACAATTTTACCTTAGTGTTAATATTATACTAGTTTCTTCATTGGTGTTTCATGTGACTGGAATAATTCGATCAGTTTGCTGCATCATGGATTGCTCTGTTACTCTCAGCTGACAAGTTATTGTTACACCACTGTCGATTTCTGTTTATCTATCCTGTACTTTGTCGCCGTGCCTCACCAGCTAGTATAATTCGTTTGTTCTTCACAGCAACAGTGAAAACAAGTATCTGACCATAACTAATTCAAATACTTTCCTCACTACAACTAGTTCATTGATTATTCACTTGTGACTGATTCTCGTTCGTAGGAGTTCTTGTGTGGTATGATGATGATATCGGAGTTTAAAATCAAATTCATTTGAATTTAACATCGAAAATGGACATTTTCCAGTTACTTATCTTGCTGAAGAAAATGCACTTCCATGCTACCATATTTTGCCATCCGACCACGAAGCACCAGAAAAACTGTGATTGCGTGAGTCAAATTACTAACCATTATCTTATTTTATGTTCACATTCAATCTCAATTAACCATTTCCCTTGGCCATACAACTAAGCCTTCTGCTTAGTCTGGATTGCTACTTAGTAAATATCTGGTGGCTGCCTGTCTTGAAGCGTCTTTAGAGGTTTTCGGCTCAACCATTTTACATCAAATGTTTGCATCCTTAAGAGGTTCGTGCATCAGTATTGTCCATCTGCAATGGATTCTATAAAGCTCCCAAGGGATAATCTTTTGAAATACGAGTTAAATCGAACGGAATTCAGCTTAGACGTTCATGCTGCCATTTGTTTCATTTATCATTAACCATTCCTTTAAACTTGTTTCCCTTGTTCTTCAGTTGGATTGCATTTATTCTATCCCCCAGCAGCCCACTAACGTCATGGAATGTCCCACTTGATTTTCGATAATATTTATTTCTATGGATTCGGAGATATCTCAGATCAAAGTAACCATCTCAATATCCGAACTTTTCTTGGATCGATTTATTTACTTCCCGTGAGGGAATTAAATATATCCTCGCATGACCGAAATGAACACCTTAATCATATGAACTCACTTTCAGGTCAACTGACTGAACAGACTACCAATACACACTGAAATCCTACCACACATTCAGTACCCAAATCAGCAGGTATCGGACAGATCGCTCGATTAAAATCTGATTTCGGGATATTGAATGTCGACTAATCATAAATATATCAGTTACTCCATGTTCATTAAATATACTGTGGTTTAATTGGCACTTAAGCATGATGGAGTAAGTGAAAAGAATGCTTCCAGAGAGACGTTACCAGTGAGCATTTATTAACAGTGCCGAAACGTATATGCCCCCATGTGTTCAACTTTTGTAGGGAATACAAATTAAGTCAGGGGCCTAAAATAGTTTGGCATACAAAGGTAGATCTGGAAGAGAAGCCGAGAGCAAAGAATTCTAGTATGGCAGTTTTACCATTCAACACTATGTAACCAAAGATATCACGAATCTCAGAATAGGTTATAGCACTTGTGTGGGATTTCTCCTAATGATTGCATACCAAACGTGGATGTGGAAGTACTCAATCACAGTTTAAATAGGGCCATATGTCCGTTGTCCACCGTGGTTGCGCAAGACAAATTTTCATAGGATGCACTCACATATATTTTGGACTGCTCTGAGGTATACACAGAAACAATCCAGCTGAACTCCTGGAAACTCAGTGGACCGGATGGTGCATCTCCGATGGCACTTAAATAAGCAGCATCAATCTTATTTTCGGTTTTATTTGAGTTATTCAGTTGGGCCTGCACTAGAATCACATCCCTGACTGCTGGATAGTGGCTTCATTTACTTTAATTTTATGCGGCTAGCTCCTGCGAAAGGATGAGCCCACCGCTTGGATTTCCCAAAAGTCACGTGCTATTAGCAGTGTGTGTAGAAGAGCTGCTCAAGAACAGCCTATGGACTTCGGTAAGAATTGGCGTCCCCAGGATCATAAGGCTTTTTGTTTGAGGTAGCAACTCGAACCGGTGCACAACGACGAGCGGCATTTTCGGCACCAGGAATTTCGCGTTAGGAGCCAGTCATCGAAAGATCGATTCATACTCATTTCGGATGCCAGCTCGCCAAGCGAGGATGCCCAATGCGTCCTAGTGGACCATACTTCAATCAGGATAGCTGAGTAATAAGCTACAGCCAATTACCTTATTTAGCGGCGGACCACTCCTGGACGTCACAAATGCTGTCTACGGGCTTCTGAAAGTTTATTGTAGAGAGTTTAATGTAGAGAGTTTACTACCAGCTGAAAAACCTGCCACACTTTTTGGCAACGCCGCCTTGTTTTCTCTGGTTACTTATCATCGAACTATTTGATACCCATGACCGCGAAGGAGAGCTTTTGCTCCAATTCGCGTGGCCCTCGGTGTTATCCTAGTACGCATACTCGATCACTACGGTAAGTCAGCAACATGGATCATAACCATACCAAAGAAGTACATATCCAAGTTCTGGTCTATAGTTTTTATATCCTGAAGCCTAAAAATAAGTGAAATTATTCTATTAAGAAAAACTGTACCACAACTGAACGCGCCTGATCTGAACCGTCGATTAATCACTGAGGATGCCCTTGAGTATTTGTACCAATACAGCCCGTCATTACTGGATAGGAAGAAATTATCTGTCAACGCCTTCCTTCTACACTTTATTTACGCCTCCAATTGTGCCGAAAGAAGGGAGGTACTCCAAATTATGGCTACGGAGTGTTCTAATATGGAACATTGCCTAGCTGTCTCTTTACTTCGCTGAAAGACAATAATTTACGTGCTACTTTGGCAGGGCTAGCTCTTTCGCAACTTCAGTCTTTAGTGTTCTTCAACATGATATTATATCCCCTCTTTTAATTTGTACGTATGGTAGCTACGAGCACTGACAATTCAATATTTAGCTTCTCTTACCAGAATGACTCAGCTGTCTGCATTCTACGGTAGGGTGTCTTGGACATAGCCGAGTAATCTTCGAACGTCATCATAGCAGTAAGCTCTTTCAAATATTCACATATATTTGTCTCCATTCTGTTAGGTACCAAGCAAGTAAAAACTGTCGAGACTAATTCATCGTTGTATACAAATAAAAATGAAATAATCCGGCTTACGTCTATGAAGTACCTTGACGTAATCCTAAAGCAAAACCTGATATTTTCCGACCATATTTATTGAAAATGCTTGCGACGTTGCTCATGCTGTACCTTGCCCAATGAGCACGAGTGCTTCGTATTATGTAATAATGTATCTTGGATATAGCCGCGTGGTATTCAAAGCACAACCTTGTCGTAAACTTTCCAACTGTGCGTGTTTATTTTCATCTTCTAAAGGTTGACGGGTACACTAACAATGTAGAATCTCCGGGTGCTTATAAATAGCCTTGGTGTGACCCTGACTGCTTCAGTGAAGTACCTTGGCGTAATCCCTAGCACGAAACCTACTACGATCGGACCACATTGCCTTCTTTTTATCAAGGTTAAAAAGATTAGCTTTTATGTTTTATCCAGTAAGGAGTTCTTTATTCATCTTTCTTCAATTAAATTTGTTGTACTCGCTTACATTCTGCCACACTGACCTAATGGATCCCTGGTATCTTTCTCAGTCTATCTGAAAAGTACTTCTATCTTATTTCCAATCGATCAAGAATAATTCCCGGTACAGCGGCTTACCGTACCAAAACCTTTCTCAGTATATGGTAACACAACATCCTAGTGTATGCCACAAATGGTCCCCAAGGAAATTAACTAACACCGTATATTCATTTCGTTGTGATCTGATCACAAGTTTTTCCAATTTTTCTACTCGTTCAAACTGCAAACATCTGTGTGCTCGCACAAAAACGTACGGGTGCTTTGTTGTAATGTATCTGGCGAGATTCATCAACAAATCTAACTAAACTCTATATATGAGTGGTACGCCATGCTTCCTGGGATTTTAGATTTTGTCATGTGATTGTGTGAATTTTCAGTAATCACCTTGAGAGGGTTATATGTTATTTAGTCAAATTGATTAGATATAAATCAAAAGCTTTATGTTACTGAAAAATCTGAATTTGACCATTGTGGAAGAATCAGGTATATCAGTGAATGTTTTCGGAGAAGCTACTCCAACGAAATACTCATAAATATCAGATATCTGGCTGGTTAATTCTCACCCAGAATGTTAGATGGATTCCACTCTTAATGTCTCTTGTATGGTCAGTTATCTCGACCGATCACTGTTATTCGCACGGCGGAGGGTTGTTCACCCATAGATTTGCTGATAAGAGTCTTCCTCGATATGATTCATCATTCACTGTGAACGTTCAACTCATCACTGAAAACCACTAAAGCACCGTATGGCAAGCTCATCCTAGTTGTGACTCATTATCGTCAGTGGGTATCTACTGACACCCCACTGGGATTCGGACCTGGGATGAATGACTGTGAGTCGAACAGCTAACCCCCAAGCTATCCGTGCCAGCTCCCAGCGGTTCCCTAAACTCATACATATACATGAATCAGCAACCTCCAGCCACTGGATTTGAATGTCACGAGAGCACTCTCCGAACAGCTATCAAATCATGCAATGGATGCAACGTGAATCGTGGAAGATCATTACGTAAAAATCGAATCTACAACCCACACTGTCAAGAGGTTAGTTGTGACTGAAGCACCTATCAGCTAAAGAATGGAACAGATTTTCATGAGGAATTATTTAAAATCTACAAGCTAATACCAATTGGCAACACCTTTGTATTTGGTTCAATCTTTTGATTGTTTATCGTGATACTTCACAGTATCATCCTTATGGAATTATGACCGATCCAGTACCGCTCTCACCGATGGTGAATAATCACGTACACCGGAAAAAAGGGTATTTTCACTCCCGAGTTATTGAATTTTCGGCTAAAGGTGCCGGAATGGAAATACTTATTGCAACCACTAGTATCATACTGCTGGAGCGCACTGATGATACACGATCGATTCCATCCACTCTGTGTAATTTTGGAACCAGTTTTCATACTGTGAATATTCTCAAATCAAGTAGATCATAGCGATCAAAATTGATCAACGAGAAACTGGCGTGAATTGCATTTTACCGAATCTCAGCTAGATTGATTCTTGTTGTGTGAATGAGGACAAAGTACATCAGTTTTCTGGGAGTGGTTATAAGCTGAATCCGGTAAGCGTGTGTTGATTGCCTTACGTCATTCCCACGAACACGCACACCGTTTGAGGACATTTGAGGAGCTATCGACAGCCCACCTAAACCCCGTCACACGTGTTCACTTTGTTGAGACTGGCTCTAAACAAAACTTCGCCCTGTACAACCAACCAGAAGTGCTCACACCCAAACGCAAATGATTTCGTGTCTCCAACAATTCAGTTCCCCTTGTTGCCATTTTTCGTGAAATACAATTTCTCACTTGCACTGAGGCGCTGAAGATGTGTTTCAATATACTCACTCGAACTAAGTTCAAAATAAATATTTTATTTGAAAAATGCTTTCAGGAAAGATGTAAAATAACTTAATAAAGGTGGTTGCTTATATTCATGCTTGATATTAAGTAAGTTCATAGCAACTCTTCACCATGTTGGAGTAAAAGATATAATCCAATAATATATCGATTTTCCATGATATAAATCTCCAGTTTTATCCCCTACCTGTTCCAGTTGATAAAAAATAAATGTTTGACGGATGTAAAATCTTAGAGTAGCCCAAAAATGGGCCGCAGTATTTCGCGGACTCATCTATCTTCTCCCGGATCGCTACAAAATGTTTGCACTAACAGGAAGCCGAGCAAAGCAATCTGCTCAAACCACCAGGTTAGAAGTACCACTCCTTGTCAAAGTAAGAACTGAAAACATGCAAAAGGATCAAAATCAAAAGAAGCCAAAAATACTCCAAAATCAACCTTCGATATTGCGACAGAGCAAGGGAATTAGCGTGGTTTGAACGGAAGACAGAAGACTCTCTTGACACTTTCGAAGCAATATGACAATAAAAAGAAGAAAAACAAACAAATCAAAGTGTGATGGATTTATTCCCGACAATGACAATCCCACGTGTTACTTCAGTAGTTCCAGCTGCACTGCAATCAAATCTATTTCCCATCACTAACCAGTTGTGGTCGTCAACAGCATTGTTTATCGACTTCTGGTTCACCTGTTTGAATTCTGCGATTACCAGACATCATTCTGGCTTGCCTTTTCAGTCATGGTCACAATGCACGAAAAATCATTCACACCTTACGGAGCTTACTGCAGTGGTGTGGAATTTTCAATTTTTCTGCAGTCCAAAATACGTGGGAGAGGTGTCTGCTGAGCAAAAATGAAGTTAGCCCGTGAGACTTACAAGTTATCTTGATTGATGACAACAGTTGACCTATCACAAGGAACATAAAACCCGAGTTGGTAAGAACCCGTGGTCACCTCGTTTTCTGTAGCATCAACAAATAAATAAATCAGTTGGTTTCCAACCAAGCGGATCCATCTTACTGACAATTTCAATTTGAACTGACTATACTCTCCTCTATTTCTCTTGAATTTTGCTAACGACTACAAATAATATGTCATTGAGAATCGCAATATTTTCAAAATGAACCTCAATTGTCAACAGTCTTATCTCACACAGCTTTAATTGTCTCCGTTTGGGGCATATTATCCAATGACTGTGACACATAAGAAGCAAACGCATTCCTTGTCACTTATCCAGTGGACTTTTTTTGAAAATGATAGATTTGGTCATCATAAGTGGGTCAGTTACATTTACCGATTAGCCGTTTAGGTTTTGATTACTTGATTACGGTGAAAATTAGGGACAGTTGTTGATTTTTCATCTCTGTTACGCGCTTAATATATAAATATATATATATATACCAGAATTCATCTAAGGCTAAAATTGCATAACCCGTCCTTGAGTATCATGACTGAGAACGCACATTGTGCATCCTTCGTCGGGGCCACATTGAAAGATATAGATGAGCACGCTCAATTCATTTGCCCTGAATTAGAATACGTCACAAAAGTCATACTCGGCCGTTCAGGCCTTGTCAGTATAACCCAAGTCGAGTCATAGTAATTAAACTTTGGCCAACAAAAGCCTCGGGTAACTGCAATTCTCTCTTTCATCAATACGGTAGTCCAACAACGATGAGTTGTTTCTAATTCCTAAACAAATGACAATGGAAACAACGTCCCAACTCGTTCCTTCTCGGCCACCTTGACGAATGCGCAGCCCACTTACCAAATGTGCACCATCATCAGTAATTGGTCTGTGACGTCAAAACCAGTCACACAGAATCGTCTCATAACCGGTCTTGCAATGGATATGGTCTAGCAGTCTCAAGGCGAACATTTCCAACAGCTAATACAACAAAATAAATCATGTTAAATACCAATAAAATCTTCTGTATTCTTAAAACATGGGCAAGTGATGTTCACTTTTACAACCAAAATTTATTGTTTTCCCCGTTCCCGATAATATGATTCCCGTAAGAAACGTACAATCTAAAATCCCACACCAGTTTAACATCATTAAATAATCCCTTGCTTTTTTTGCACCGCACTGGTCCATCACGGTAGCTCGGGTTGTAGAGACACTGTTTGATAAGATAAATATCGCTTGTTCCATTCCAAGGTGTGGCATGGATATTTAGGGGCGAGGCGTGCAAGTTTACCTCACATAATCCACTTGTCCTAAAAGTTACCTACTACAATCAAACCCATGTGTAGTTTTCAAAAGAAGGGTACATATTGCCTGAATCTATTTTGAAAATTTGTTGACATTTTGTTCCATGTAATACTACTGATTGTATTCTCACAAAATGAACGAAATAGGAAGCATCCAATATCGGTATTATCCTGACGAACATCTACAAATGAATATTCATTTTTCAGTCATAGTAGTACAGAAGGCTTTCACACTGAAACCACTATATGATAAAACTCAGTTCATCTCCTACAGCAAACTGATTTACTAAGTAATTGTTTTCGAATATCACACAAACATAGGTGATACCGACAAGAGTGAATTAATTTTTCCCGTTTTTATTAACACAATTTGTTCTGTTTCGTATGCCAGGATAGGGTCAGATATTCTGCCGTCAATGCCGTAAGCACACGAGGCTTCATCATGAGTTCCTCCTGCTTAGCAAAGGAATATCACTGATGCACCAGTTCCAACGGTGTTAATTCTTCCAAGACCAAAGTCTTTTGTTACGCAATTCAGTCTACTCAAAATCAGTACCAGCCCCCCTGGAATATTTTACTCTAACCGCATGTCACAGATTCTGAGAAAAATGATCACAACTTATCTTACTATTCTGGTTGTGAGAAAAAGATGCGCAGGAATTTTAGCCTCCAAGGCTAAATTTCTTACCTACAAACACACCGGTCACTCGCCAAGAAGAGTGTTTGAGATCTGAACAACTATTGTATGAGCGAACACATAATGCCAATGAATAAGGTTTGTACTGCCCAGCTTATTTTTAGAAGAGCTTTGCCGGAGGAAACGAAATTTACCAGCTTCGTAACGAATAGAAGCTGCCCCTAAAACTTGAATGGTTAGCCATTATGCTCTATTTTCAAGGTGTCTGAAATAACTAGTGTGGTCGCAGTTCAACAGGTAGCGCGTAAACGACAGAAAGGTTTGTTGTTATCTATGTGTGAGCTTGAAGCACAACAAGGCCTACTGAATTCAACATTTGGGTCCGTGTCATCTCTATCAAATAACTTGGAGCCCAAACGCATCAGTCATTCATTTAGCATGGAGTTTCTGCTAGTTAATACTATTGGTTGACTGCCTAAAGCAAGAGCCTGGGACTACTTTTGAAAGTATCTGTTGACACCGTACCGAACCTGCGCATTCGAACTACCAAAGGTGTATTGCAAACTGGAGTTTGATATTTGCTGAAATATCAAATTTATTAAACAGTACCAGAAAATCAGTGACCCACGAGATAGATCACTGTACGTGGTTTCATTGTGAACAAATGGATATAACCGATAATATTGTGAACAATGCCATCTCAGAGATTTTCTAAACGCCAAAATCAGGGAAGTTGTCTGAATCTTTGTGGGGTATGTTCTGCATGTATTATGCAGTCTGAAGGACGACTGTGGAAAAGTGAACTGTCTTAAAAACTGTGATAAACAAACACTTCCTTTTACAAACCAAACGACATGATTGCCCATGAAACAGTAAATGGCCAAGCTGTTCAACACCCTCTATGGGTTGATTTATACTCAAAATTATTATGGTCGAAATGGGAAAAAGGAACGGCAAGGTTTGAGGATCTAAGTTGGTGAAATCGACCCAGAAATGTAAAGTGCCAGGCTAATGGAATCTTCTCTTGTTCCGTTTAAGGACTACGTGATGCATATATTCTCAGACGCATGCTGTTCTGTTCCATCCCACTGACTCCAATGAGAAAACGTTTCTGGCTTCAAGCCATCCCATTTTATTAAAAGGAAATAGACAGTTTAGACAGCGTGAAGGAGTCCATGTCACCAGTCGTTGCACCACAAAAATGATTGGTCTAAACTGGTATCAGCAAGCGTCTCTTCCAAATGGTCAGTTGATGGTATGCCCAACCACCACCTGATGGGAATCCTTTCTCGTCTAATCAATCCATTGTCCTGTAGTTCATGGTTCCGTTCACTCAAACCTTGACCTAGATTTTGTACAGGCGCCGTCGGGTTGACTACTCACGAGACTTGGCTGTCTGTCAATGATGAAATAAACCATACGCCCACATCCATTTTTTGATAAAGACTGGTGCTCCTGAGTCTCTCTTGGTCGTGCGAGACTTTACCATTCTCTGTAATACTGTCATTTCGCTTGGGTATATTCCTTCTGCTTCTTTGACTAATTGACTTGTCCACCTGAAACTCACACGAGCCAGCATCCCAAAAACCGTTGAAACTGTCGCTGTCTCCATCGACGGCATTTTTCCCGAACATTTCGAACCCACGTGTATTCCTCTTCTTTCAGAGCTGGTAGGTTCCGTACTCCTTTTGTGGGCAGTATCACCGTGGGTTTTACGGATGATTTCATCACCTAATACTCTTCTATGTTAAACTGTTTCGTTTGTCTTAAACAGGCTCAGGATTCTCTGTGTTTGTTTCGCTAACGACTGCTTCTGTGAGAACATTTGCCAAATTGAACGGTGGATGGTTGCACTAGGTTCCTGCAACACCAAGTTCTGTTCCTTCCCACTAGCTCTAGTAAGAAGACTCCTCCGGCATTGAATTATATGTTGATTCATTTTCGACCCAATGCAATCACTTTTGTTTGTCATGACTTATGGAGAATGGTAGGATGACAGTCAATAGGTCTCTCAGTCTGTTTTTAATTAGATCGGTTAGTCGGCCGATCGACTGAGTGATAAAGGGAGAGCTGAAGCAATTAGTATACCTGCTTTAACTTTTATGCGGCAAGCTCCTTCGAGAGGATGAGCCGGCTTCATGCATATCCTGAATGGCACCTGCCAATAAGCAGCGATCGGATGCGAGTTGTTAAAACAAGGGAATGCAGTTCTGCTTCCAGTTGCAAACACTATAGACTGACTGGAGTCTCTGTGCTTCTAAGTCCGATTTGATGGTACTGACCCAGGTTTCCAGCTGTCCTCCGAGGCGAAAGTGCCATCCTGGAAATAGGACAGGAAAGAAGCAGTATCTTGATAAATCTGTATCCGGACGTTGTGGGACATATCCAAACCATTGCAATCGTCGTTAGTGGAGGAACACTGACAGCATTTCGATGCCAAAGCACCGTTGTACCATTGTCCCTTTTGAAAGCTTTTCGTGCCACGCCACTTCCAGTACCCGTCTCAGACACCAATGGTCAAACATTTTTAGCTTTCGGATTTTCTCGACGCAAACGTAGGTCAGTATTGGACTGATAGCAACCCGGAGAACGCGGAGTTTGGTGTGGAAGTTGATCTTGTAGCGTGCCCAGATTACATTGCCAGGGTGGAGAAATACAATGCTGGTATGAGTAATGTGCAACCTAACTTCGTCTTTGGATTCACCGTTCAGGAGTAACGTACAGCCCAAATGTTTGAACCCCAGGATGTGTCAACTTATTCGCCGTTCAAGTATATCGGGAGAATGGATTGTGTAGTGCACGTCGAAAGGAATCGGGTCTTCTATGTACTGATCTCTGGTCCCATGAATTTCGCAAAATATGCTACGCGATTGTAAACCTGCTGTAAGACAGCTGGGCCATCTCCGAGGATGACCATATCCTCTGTGAATTTTAGGTCGGTGAGGAAATCAATGGTGCTCAGCTGAATACCAGGGTAATCGGTGAGCTCCTGAAGCATTATATAACCGATGGTGTAGTTGAAAAGTACCGGCCACATAAGACAGTCTTGTCTTGAGGGAGAAGTCATTGTACTGCCCACATTTTTAAACATGTTTCGCGTTTGGTATTTGTATCACGCAATAGCTTGCCAGTAGAGTGTGGCAGTCATAAAGGACGACATCTGAACAAGCTTAACGTGATGATCCAGATCATCCCAAACGTCAGTGGCGTGGCACAGTGGTAACACACACACCTCCGAGGCGAAAGAGCCCGGATTCAAACCTTGGGTGTGGTGGAGGATGTGCTCTAAGAAGATGGAAACTCGAGTCTGATGCTTCCGAGTGCAGGTTGGCCTAATGGCCTGATATTTGTGTGTGAAATGTGGAGTCCAAAGGACAGTTAACCAAACAAAGATTCATCAATCCCACAGGCTATCAGCTAGCCAATGCTTGATATGTAAGGAAGAATACTTTAAAATAATACTCCTTTTGGGTTGTTACAGTTCCTTTTGCATTTTGATTGCAGTGTTTCTCCTGACATTTTTCACGTTCGAAGAGTGTCACAACATAGCAGGATAGTACGACAGGGTACTCTTTCACTAAAAAACACGTGGCGAACTTTTATGTCCTCACTGGGCAGATAGTATAAACATGAAGTTGCTATAAATCCGGATAAGTGGGTATTTTCTACTTCTTCGTTCTCCCGTTTTGGTTGCGGTCAATGCACACGGTTTTCATCCCAATCCCACGCGTTTTGAACCTTTATCACATAACTATCCTTCAAAGTATTTTGCTGAATTACCTTCACTTCTGGGTACCTTTCAGTATTATTCCCGTTGAATCCTAAATTTCTCAACCGAAATTGCCCCGTTGCTTGACCTTGTCATTCAACAGACATTTCATTGATCGTTTGTACATGAATAGTGCTTATAGAGCCTACTTCGTCGACTGTCAACAGACGCTCTTCTTAGTTCCTTCTCGCCGCATTTATCTTCTAACGTTATTATTGACACATCACCCTTCGGCATTAGAGCCACTTAGAACAGGATGGTCGGCCGGTTTTCAGTATTTCCCATTTCTCGATTTTGCTGAACGTGGATATTGCCAAACCCAACATGAAGCGTTAGGTGTATTTTTGACTGTTACTTGCATGAATAAGTGTGTTTTGTATCCACTACTCTGAAAGACCATGAAGCTTTGAAATCTATTCAGAGTCCGCACCTTTTGCTAGCAAAATAGTCAACAGCTAGTGTTCATCGACGGAGTGTTGCGTTAGCCGCATATTCATATGACACTAAGTACAGGAAAGAGCAGTCCATTCCTCATGACGACTACTTATCTCGTTACACACAGTCACGGGAAACTCCCACTTCCGACCTTATTCGTGACACGAAGAAGTACCACCATGCAACCATCTTTTGTATTAGACGAAGATGGCGAGCTGATGCGAAACGCAAATTCCTGGAATCCAACAAACTTTGTCAGGAAGTTCCTTTTACATGGGACGGCAATTTGTCTTATTAGGAGAATTATTGTGTCTCCATCATTGCGCTGAGGATTTTTAAAAGATTTGCATTCTGAATATGTGGGTACCGAGAAGACAAAGTCCCTAGCTCGACTTAATTGTTGGTGGCCGGATTTGGCCGGTGATTTGTGTCTTTTTGCTAGATCACGTGGCAATTGCATGCATTAAGTTCATTCGTGGCCATCAAAGTAGACCCCATGGCTGATGTCCTCAGAGCTTTGGCAACATATTCACGCCAACTGATGTGGTCTCTTCTAGTGCAAGTTGAATGTCTTCGTCATTACTGATTCATACTCTCGTTGATCAGAAGTTTATTTTATGGCCCCTCTAACCAGTAATTTTACCATTACGGCCCTCTGTAAAACTTTCAGTCAAAAAGACTTTCCACTTGCAATGGCCTCCAAATGTATACTTCTTCCCACAGGCATCCTAGTGTTTGAGATGTTGTCAGGTAAGTAAACTGGTCTGCATATCAAGCAACAGTTAGGCGTGTCTTAAGATGCAATAGGTATTACTTTACAAAAAATCAGTCACAGTTTGACTAACACCCAATTTCTCTGAGCTGTCATTTCAGTTTTATTGAGTTGTAAAATTAGTCTTGAAAAAAGTTACCCGTTGTGACCGAAACGTCGACAACCTACCAACTATTTCGACTACGCTGTGTTATTAAGCAATAAAATTCTACCATAACATTTCACAAGGCGCATCGATTTTTCGATACTCGCCGAACCAATCTCGGTTCTGACACAGCAATCAGTTACGTATTTCTAAAACTCCGGGAGGTTAGAAGAACCATAAAACTACCTTGGCAATTTTCATGTAAAAACAAGTTTCGCATTTCTAGAGATTTGATGACAATGTATCAGTGATGTCGTGGTATAGTAAGTTACAACACAAGAGCCAAATCACAATACAGGGATGGAGGTCATTTAGTGAACAGATGATGATACTGGACTGGGAAAGCCCCAGTGCACGCTTTATGGTTGACATATCCCGAGCAGCACAACTGACTAATGAGCAACCAATGACTGATCAGATAAACATATATTTAGCAGTTATAGACTAATTGACGTACCCAGATTAGGCAAGTCCAGTAGTGTTTACCAGCTGATCGAGTGGGCCTAACACGTAGTATGACCAAATGACCCCAACTAGTCAATTCTGATCAGTCAACTGAACATTGTGTTGCTTGTGGGCTCGGTATGACGATTTTATTAGGTTCCTGTAAGCCGAACTTGGCATCGTATTCAGCAACTCATGTGGTATGCAAATTCATTTCGCAGTGAAACTGCAGAGCACTTTCATTTTAGTCACAGAGAGTGTGTGTACATTATTGAGGCAAAAATACGCAGAACACTAATTACGTCTCATTTGAGGTGTGTCACTTGAGCTACGCATTTCGCAACTTGAGAAAAAATGAATGAAGAGCAGCTGGGTGATCAATCATTTCCTAACCAGGGAGATTTCACAGCGCCGAATGATATAAGCGAAAGTTTATCTGCCAGAAAGATGTAAAAAACTCAAAAACCAAACACGCTCACCGTTGGGTGCTATGTATGCGGTCACAATAATTCCCATGCATATCACCGATTGAGATCTCGATTGATGGGGAATCACTTTGATGACTTCAGTAAGAGACGTGACTCTGAGCTTTTGCGAGATAAGACCGTCTTGCTTCTTTTTGTTGTAAAGCCATACTTGAATATATCGTTTATGCCAAGCAGTGCACATATTTGCATACGGAATTTTCACATCAGTTCTGCTCTTTGATAAAAATGCTTGGGAACATTTATCAAAGAAACTTTAAGGATATTGTTTTATTTCCATTTCATTCTCATGTCTGAAACAAGAGAGAATGTGCATTTTTTACTATTTGGTCCCACCCGTGTCCCACTCACATATTTCCGTTTTGCCCTAAATCAATATTTCGCATAATTCACGGTAACTGTAAACGACTCATACTTATTCGGTGTGATTTTGAAGGATTTTTGCAAAAACTGAGTTTCTCTGTCCACTTCTGTCCGTCAGTGTGTGTTACAGCTCTGAATATTTCACAATCTTTTCGTATTTCACAAAATCACTGAAGTATTCCTGTGCATCCAACATCTGTCTGAGCACAGTAAAAAATTAACATTCGTGGAGTAATTGAACTCCATTACCAGATTATTAATAATTGTAACCAGCTTTGCTTCATTATGATGCACTGGTCCTTGGTTGAACGCATGTAGCACATCTAATCAGGAAATGTAGAAATCTGAACAAAATCTATCGACTGAAGCAAACAGCCTTGATGTTATCCATTAGAAAGATAATAATAAACTACTCGCGAGTGCACCAGGGTTTCAGTCACAATGTTCCCCATCATTTCTAAAAGGCTTTTCTGTGTCTACTCTACAGCTGAAAGCCATTTAAGAAAGGAATATCAAAACCAATGTGGTCGTATTAAGTAAACTAACAAATAATCACTGGAATGCTACTAAAGGGTTATCGGAAAGAAATAAGTACGGATTATACAGATTGAGGTTTGAAGAAAACAGATTGGTTTTGGAAAAAATTATCAAGGCGAATCCATGCTTTTATGGCACTGAGACTTGTATTCGCACTACTGCCAACGTTACTGGCGAGTGAGAATTTAGAATTGTTCGGATATTTCGCATTGGAAGTGAAGAAACAAGTATATTGTCAAAAATAACGAGGGTTTTAAAATTGGTGGGACGAATTAGCCGTCCCCAAGGAGATACAGCACCCAGTGTTATCAAAAGTGAATAATCAAGGAAAGCCAAAAATCACAAATTTAGCTGTAGTAAACGGATACTTAATACTCTGGCTTTTTCACGGTTGAATTTGAACGATTGCAGTTTACAGCTGAGACTAAGCACAGAAGAAGATGTATATGTGTGTTGCTGATGAGTCCTCAAATCTGTACATTTCGTCCAAGGACTTTAGTGATGAGTTGAGCCGTAGTAACTTATGATGAGTAAGTTGAAAAGTAAATAATACACTAAGTTGGATTCTTTTTGGCAAAATTAGCCGTAGATAATGAAAACCTTCAGAACATGGACCATTGTCGAAGTCTAATAGTTTCGGTCATGCCTCAGAAAAATACCAAAAGGTACTCCCCAGCATTTTCAGCCACTATTCTCTGTTTGAATATAGCAAAGAAGTGGAATACATTTGGTGTAGAATAATCGCATGAAAATCAAAATTCATTGTATTAAACGACCGGTCAGTGGAAGTGGTAAAAAGAACATTTAATCACATTTCGGATTGAAGAATATCAACGTTCCTCAAGGAGTGATTGAGAAATGCTCACTCTTGGGTCGATGCCTCAAAGACTGAAGGGAACAGGCTCACACGGGAACTCTTCCTCTCTGAATCTAACTTTTACGTTACATATATATATATATATATATATATATATATAAATTTATAGTAAGTACTATGTGAAAGAATGGGCTAAACGTCCCCGGAAGCACACTACCGTTTTCGCGGATGTTGTTGTTTATCAGGTATGCGTACCCCGTACTCATCTACCCAATTCGTCTTCGAACTTGTATACTCCGAAGTTATATCTTCAAAGGGATCTAACTTAACCGTCTGGAGAGTGAATGGATGCTCTTCAATCAAGAGTCTACAAATGAATCACAACTGTGATTTCAGTTAGTCATTCGTGCATAACAGAAATCACAATTGTGATTTATTTGTAGACGCTTCAATGAAGAGTATCCATCTACACTCCAAACGACGCAAATTACATCCTAGTGAAATATATATATATATATAAACTTACATAAATATAAATAAAGGTATATATCTATACGTATGTATGCATGTATGTATGTATGTACTCATGTATGTATGTATATATCTTCGTTGTTATTCGACATATCTGACATAAGCGCATCTATGACATTGGAGGTTACAATGAGATGTCCCTATAATTTTCCGACTATACACTTAATCTCAATTCTGAAAGTTTCCTTCGCACATAATAAGTCAACGGAACTTAGTTGTTGTTATAATTTGACCTAAAATTGTGGAAACATCGTCAGAGAGAGCAGTAAATGACCCTGTGCGGCGTTTACGCGGAACTATGGCTTGTCTCAACTCATATTTTGTTTCATCATGTAACCCGGATTACTTGACTGGATGTTCCAGTTCGACCGGGTGCTTGTTTTTGGTAACATTCTCCAGGATGAAGTTCAGTTCCCGTCTGAGAATATCCTGTTCTTCTCCAGATGGTCTTCGAGGTGATAGATTTTTGACCCACGGTTTGCTCCCGCTTTCTTCCGTGTTCCTTTTAAGTTCTTTCTATTTTCTAATTAAGCTTAATCGTTTATCTTCCCGCAATCAACTCCCCTGTTTTTTTACTGTCACATTCAATTTGTGTAGTTATTTCTTTATCAATCATTGACCAAATAAAAATTGTTATTTCTGTATTATGCTCTTGTATTCATTCAGACGATTGGGAACATGTGTAATTAGCATGCTTATATCACGTCTTCTATTTGGTCTTGCAGTTATCCATGTCCGTGAAGGATTTATGGGTTATCTGTGGTCTATGGCGTGCGATCGGATGTTTCGTCTTAAGTATTTGAGAAGAAAGAACACTTGTTCACGTGTAGAACCATGTTTGCAGGCAAGAAACTCCTATAATCAAGTAGATGTGAGCACATCATGCCCCAAAGATTTACTCATTAGTGTTGGATATTGGCGTTATTTGTAGCTCATTTTGATGGTCCATATAGATTCTTGATTGTTGATCCTGACAATTAGATGCCGAACGTTTCATCACCAGTCCAGCTTACATCATTGGTGCGGAGGTGACGATACTTGTACTCGTCGGTATTTATAGGAAATGTGCCCTATGATTTGATCTGAGACTCTCCGAAAACTTTGAAAGTCTGGTAAATGAGTGTGAGAAAATGTCCTTTTGAACTTTCGCCATTGCATCGGAATTGGGCAACTGGACCTGTTAATTTTTCATGCCCTATGATCAACGACGGAAGAATGAGACCAGAGGTCGGGTTTGTATCTGGGAGTCGAAGTGGTAACACTGAAGTAGGGTCTTGTATGCATGTTTTGGAGACGCAACATGTATCTATTTTATAAGTTTCAACAGTTCGTACTAGGATAGCCCTTTCCCCTTTCTTGCAGTATGCGGGTGACGAAAACAGCTTAGTGAAGAGAATGATTAGGTCGGGAAATCGGTCTTCTTTTTTCTCTTGTTGCTCAGTTGTTACCCTGACCGAGAGTTGTGAGTTCCCAGTCATGACTTATTGTGGTCTCTCCTATCCATTTAAAACTGAAATGTGAATGATGAAGAGCAGAGAGACAACAAATGTTTCCGGAGGTGCTGCTGGATACTTCTGGGCAAGTAATACTTCGCGGCTGCCCACACCACAGAAGGGGTTTTTATTTTGGCACCCTGATCGGAGTCTTCGATTAAAAAGTTTGACCTACAAGTCAGAGGGGCGGTAACCCAGCACGGAAAAGTGACCTTGAGGCAACTGGTTCTGGTCTGCCTCATGAAGCCTATCGTTTCTTTGCTGGAGCTTTTTTATCGATCTGCTTTTCAGGTTCAGTGTTGAGCTCCGTGCACCAAAAGAAGCAAGTGGAACGTGGAAGGAGCAGCATCCTTTGGCCTTGGGGCTGACCAAACTGAGCAGGCGATAGCTCCGCATTGAACAGCCATGACTTCTCTCACCGTCGGGAGAAACCACAGGTACTCCATTCCTAAGTTCATCTGTCGGAAATCTTTAGACCGGCAAACTGTTTCTCTTCGTGTTTGTTTGCTGGAATGTCCCCTCCAGGGGCATAGTGGTTAGAACGAGATATTGCCCATCAACTAGTTCAGAGACTGGACTTTGTCTGGCCTCTACCCATCGACCTGTCGAGCGTGATGGCACCTCCGGCTTAAAGTAACCATCCTGCATAGGTCTTTGTGTGATCGAAGCATGCAAGTCATCACTCCACACCGAGGTGCAGTTCCGTCGTGATGGGAAGAACACGTATGCTATTAGTGAGGTCTGAAACAGTGTCAAACAGGAAAACCTCATCAGGTTAATGCTGACGAGGATTTTTATACAACAATTCTCTAGAAATTCCCCGGAAACGTAAAGTAGAATCTGTTTCGCCGAGAGCACGCCGGCCTAACTGAATGTTTGCTGGAGCCATTTTATTGCCTGAAACCGAAGAATTCCATTATAATCCGGAAGCTGTCTCTTAGAATACCAACCTCAACAAGTATTCAATGAAGTGTGATATAATGACCCTCGGTTGCGAAA
Organism: Fasciola hepatica; assembly: GCA_948099385.1. Classification (NCBI taxonomy): domain Eukaryota; kingdom Metazoa; phylum Platyhelminthes; class Trematoda; order Plagiorchiida; family Fasciolidae; genus Fasciola; species Fasciola hepatica. The sequence continues at coordinate 2,002,726 of CANUEZ040000063.1, forward strand.
TGAATTAATATTTAGAATCTAGGGTCCTGGAGCAATCTTTCGAATTTACAGTCAATTCACATTATTGAGTGTCACTCACTTCATGGAATCATGAACTACAGGAAATGGATCGATGAGATGAGAAAGGATTCCTGTCAAGTGGTGGCTGGGGGTATCACCAGTCAACCAACCAGAGATGTTAGCTGATGACAGTTTAGACCAATTATTTTGTGGTGCAACAATTGGTGACAATGCCTCTTTCATTCTTCAAAAACTGTCTTTTTTCTGGGTATATTAAGAGGCAATTTGTAATACTTTGTAATGACCCCAGGAATACGTGATGCACTGGAATCACGCAATAAGCTCCAACTCTGAACGAGTAATCGTTCGATAAATAGAACACGAAATGATAGAGCTGAAATTGACTTGTACTCAGCTGAAAATGCAAAGATACAAGGAATCTGTTGAATAAGACTTTCGCAGTTCATTCGCAATCACTACAATCGCAGCAGCTTCAATGAACTTCCGGAATTTCCATATGAGTAGTATGGCACTGTCTCTAGATATTAAGACGAATTCCCTCGGAAGCACACAACCGGTTTCGCAGTTGTTGCCAGTCATCAGGTATGCGTACCCGGCACTCTTCTGCCCAATTTTCCTCATACTTGAGCAATCAGACGAGATTACAGCTGTAAATTCTGGACTTCTCTAATTTGATGATTCTTTGTTGAGCAATATTTCGGAACTACGAAATTGCGCTGTTTGATAGCTGTAACCATTATTTTCTGAAATGGACTCAGAAACACTAGAATTAGTGCAATCAGTCTAAGGTTAGGAAACGGACATGGTATATATATATATATATATATATGTATGTATGTATGTATATGTATATATATATATATATATATATATATATATATATATATATATATATATTGACTCTTAGACTGACTTTCAGCCAGCCAACCCGGTGGAAAGATACGGGCATTTTCTTTCGTCCTCTCACTTCGGTGAAAGCGCTAAGCTGCGAGAGGGCAGCAAGTTAAAATTGCCTAACAGAAGCTGTAGCAGACTTGCCGTCATTTGGAAACATATCGAGAGATGTTTAGGAAAAGTAACCATCTCGGAGCTTGAGATATATACCAGGACCATACAAAGGCATTTAGAGGCCAATGCAAGTGGAAAGTCTTTTTGACTGAAAGTTTTACAGAGGGCCGTAATGGTAAAATTACTGGTTAGAGGGGCCATAAAATAAACTTCTGATCAACGAGAGTATGAATCAGTAATGACGAAGACATTCAACTTGCACTAGAAGAGACCACATCAGTTGGCGTGAATATGTTGCCAAAGCTCTGAGGACATCAGCCATGGGGTCTACTTTGATGGCCACGAATGAACTTAATGCATGCAATTGCCACGTGATCTAGCAAAAAGACACAAATCACCGGCCAAATCCGGCCACCAACAATTAAGTCGAGCTAGGGACTTTGTCTTCTCGGTACCCACATATTCAGAATGCAAATCTTTTAAAAATCCTCAGCGCAATGATGGAGACACAATAATTCTCCTAATAAGACAAATTGCCGTCCCATGTAAAAGGAACTTCCTGACAAAGTTTGTTGGATTCCAGGAATTTGCGTTTCGCATCAGCTCGCCATCTTCGTCTAATACAAAAGATGGTTGCATGGTGGTACTTCTTCGTGTCACGAATAAGGTCGGAAGTGGGAGTTTCCCGTGACTGTGTGTAACGAGATAAGTAGTCGTCATGAGGAATGGACTGCTCTTTCCTGTACTTAGTGTCATATGAATATGCGGCTAACGCAACACTCCGTCGATGAACACTAGCTGTTGACTATTTTGCTAGCAAAAGGTGCGGACTCTGAATAGATTTCAAAGCTTCATGGTCTTTCAGAGTAGTGGATACAAAACACACTTATTCATGCAAGTAACAGTCAAAAATACACCTAACGCTTCATGTTGGGTTTGGCAATATCCACGTTCAGCAAAATCGAGAAATGGGAAATACTGAAAACCGGCCGACCATCCTGTTCTAAGTGGCTCTAATGCCGAAGGGTGATGTGTCAATAATAACGTTAGAAGATAAATGCGGCGAGAAGGAACTAAGAAGAGCGTCTGTTGACAGTCGACGAAGTAGGCTCTATAAGCACTATTCATGTACAAACGATCAATGAAATGTCTGTTGAATGACAAGGTCAAGCAACGGGGCAATTTCGGTTGAGAAATTTAGGATTCAACGGAAATAATACTGAAAGGTACCCAGAAGTGAAGGTAATTCAGCAAAATACTTTGAAGGATAGTTATGTGATAAAGGTTCAAAACGCGTGGGATTGGGATGAAAACCGTGTGCATTGACCGCAACCAAAACGGGAGAACGAAGAAGTAGAAAATACCCACTTATCCGGATTTATAGCAACTTCATGTTTATACTATCTGCCCAGTGAGGACATAAAAGTTCGCCACGTGTTTTTTAGTGAAAGAGTACCCTGTCGTACTATCCTGCTATGTTGTGACACTCTTCGAATTTGAAAAATGTCAGGAGAAACACTGCAACCAAAATGCAAAAGGAACTGTAACAACCCAAAAGGAGTATTATTTTAAAGTATTCTTCCTTACATATCAAGCATTGGCTAGCTGATAGCCTGTGGGATTGATGAATCTTTGTTTGGTTAACTGTCCTTTGGACTCCACATTTCACACACAAATATCAGGCCATTAGGCCAACCTGCACTCGGAAGCATCAGACTCGAGTTTCCATCTTCTTAGAGCACATCCTCCACCACACCCAAGGTTTGAATCCGGGCTCTTTCGCCTCGGAGGTGTGTGTGTTACCACTGTGCCACGCCACTGACGTTTGGGATGATCTGGATCATCACGTTAAGCTTGTTCAGATGTCGTCCTTTATGACTGCCACACTCTACTGGCAAGCTATTGCGTGATACAAATACCAAACGCGAAACATGTTTAAAAATGTGGGCAGTACAATGACTTCTCCCTCAAGACAAGACTGTCTTATGTGGCCGGTACTTTTCAACTACACCATCGGTTATATAATGCTTCAGGAGCTCACCGATTACCCTGGTATTCAGCTGAGCACCATTGATTTCCTCACCGACCTAAAATTCACAGAGGATATGGTCATCCTCGGAGATGGCCCAGCTGTCTTACAGCAGGTTTACAATCGCGTAGCATATTTTGCGAAATTCATGGGACCAGAGATCAGTACATAGAAGACCCGATTCCTTTCGACGTGCACTACACAATCCATTCTCCCGATATACTTGAACGGCGAATAAGTTGACACATCCTGGGGTTCAAACATTTGGGCTGTACGTTACTCCTGAACGGTGAATCCAAAGACGAAGTTAGGTTGCACATTACTCATACCAGCATTGTATTTCTCCACCCTGGCAATGTAATCTGGGCACGCTACAAGATCAACTTCCACACCAAACTCCGCGTTCTCCGGGTTGCTATCAGTCCAATACTGACCTACGTTTGCGTCGAGAAAATCCGAAAGCTAAAAATGTTTGACCATTGGTGTCTGAGACGGGTACTGGAAGTGGCGTGGCACGAAAAGCTTTCAAAAGGGACAATGGTACAACGGTGCTTTGGCATCGAAATGCTGTCAGTGTTCCTCCACTAACGACGATTGCAATGGTTTGGATATGTCCCACAACGTCCGGATACAGATTTATCAAGATACTGCTTCTTTCCTGTCCTATTTCCAGGATGGCACTTTCGCCTCGGAGGACAGCTGGAAACCTGGGTCAGTACCATCAAATCGGACTTAGAAGCACAGAGACTCCAGTCAGTCTATAGTGTTTGCAACTGGAAGCAGAACTGCATTCCCTTGTTTTAACAACTCGCATCCGATCGCTGCTTATTGGCAGGTGCCATTCAGGATATGCATGAAGCCGGCTCATCCTCTCGAAGGAGCTTGCCGCATAAAAGTTAAAGCAGGTATACTAATTGCTTCAGCTCTCCCTTTATCACTCAGTCGATCGGCCGACTAACCGATCTAATTAAAAACAGACTGAGAGACCTATTGACTGTCATCCTACCATTCTCCATAAGTCATGACAAACAAAAGTGATTGCATTGGGTCGAAAATGAATCAACATATAATTCAATGCCGGAGGAGTCTTCTTACTAGAGCTAGTGGGAAGGAACAGAACTTGGTGTTGCAGGAACCTAGTGCAACCATCCACCGTTCAATTTGGCAAATGTTCTCACAGAAGCAGTCGTTAGCGAAACAAACACAGAGAATCCTGAGCCTGTTTAAGACAAACGAAACAGTTTAACATAGAAGAGTATTAGGTGATGAAATCATCCGTAAAACCCACGGTGATACTGCCCACAAAAGGAGTACGGAACCTACCAGCTCTGAAAGAAGAGGAATACACGTGGGTTCGAAATGTTCGGGAAAAATGCCGTCGATGGAGACAGCGACAGTTTCAACGGTTTTTGGGATGCTGGCTCGTGTGAGTTTCAGGTGGACAAGTCAATTAGTCAAAGAAGCAGAAGGAATATACCCAAGCGAAATGACAGTATTACAGAGAATGGTAAAGTCTCGCACGACCAAGAGAGACTCAGGAGCACCAGTCTTTATCAAAAAATGGATGTGGGCGTATGGTTTATTTCATCATTGACAGACAGCCAAGTCTCGTGAGTAGTCAACCCGACGGCGCCTGTACAAAATCTAGGTCAAGGTTTGAGTGAACGGAACCATGAACTACAGGACAATGGATTGATTAGACGAGAAAGGATTCCCATCAGGTGGTGGTTGGGCATACCATCAACTGACCATTTGGAAGAGACGCTTGCTGATACCAGTTTAGACCAATCATTTTTGTGGTGCAACGACTGGTGACATGGACTCCTTCACGCTGTCTAAACTGTCTATTTCCTTTTAATAAAATGGGATGGCTTGAAGCCAGAAACGTTTTCTCATTGGAGTCAGTGGGATGGAACAGAACAGCATGCGTCTGAGAATATATGCATCACGTAGTCCTTAAACGGAACAAGAGAAGATTCCATTAGCCTGGCACTTTACATTTCTGGGTCGATTTCACCAACTTAGATCCTCAAACCTTGCCGTTCCTTTTTCCCATTTCGACCATAATAATTTTGAGTATAAATCAACCCATAGAGGGTGTTGAACAGCTTGGCCATTTACTGTTTCATGGGCAATCATGTCGTTTGGTTTGTAAAAGGAAGTGTTTGTTTATCACAGTTTTTAAGACAGTTCACTTTTCCACAGTCGTCCTTCAGACTGCATAATACATGCAGAACATACCCCACAAAGATTCAGACAACTTCCCTGATTTTGGCGTTTAGAAAATCTCTGAGATGGCATTGTTCACAATATTATCGGTTATATCCATTTGTTCACAATGAAACCACGTACAGTGATCTATCTCGTGGGTCACTGATTTTCTGGTACTGTTTAATAAATTTGATATTTCAGCAAATATCAAACTCCAGTTTGCAATACACCTTTGGTAGTTCGAATGCGCAGGTTCGGTACGGTGTCAACAGATACTTTCAAAAGTAGTCCCAGGCTCTTGCTTTAGGCAGTCAACCAATAGTATTAACTAGCAGAAACTCCATGCTAAATGAATGACTGATGCGTTTGGGCTCCAAGTTATTTGATAGAGATGACACGGACCCAAATGTTGAATTCAGTAGGCCTTGTTGTGCTTCAAGCTCACACATAGATAACAACAAACCTTTCTGTCGTTTACGCGCTACCTGTTGAACTGCGACCACACTAGTTATTTCAGACACCTTGAAAATAGAGCATAATGGCTAACCATTCAAGTTTTAGGGGCAGCTTCTATTCGTTACGAAGCTGGTAAATTTCGTTTCCTCCGGCAAAGCTCTTCTAAAAATAAGCTGGGCAGTACAAACCTTATTCATTGGCATTATGTGTTCGCTCATACAATAGTTGTTCAGATCTCAAACACTCTTCTTGGCGAGTGACCGGTGTGTTTGTAGGTAAGAAATTTAGCCTTGGAGGCTAAAATTCCTGCGCATCTTTTTCTCACAACCAGAATAGTAAGATAAGTTGTGATCATTTTTCTCAGAATCTGTGACATGCGGTTAGAGTAAAATATTCCAGGGGGGCTGGTACTGATTTTGAGTAGACTGAATTGCGTAACAAAAGACTTTGGTCTTGGAAGAATTAACACCGTTGGAACTGGTGCATCAGTGATATTCCTTTGCTAAGCAGGAGGAACTCATGATGAAGCCTCGTGTGCTTACGGCATTGACGGCAGAATATCTGACCCTATCCTGGCATACGAAACAGAACAAATTGTGTTAATAAAAACGGGAAAAATTAATTCACTCTTGTCGGTATCACCTATGTTTGTGTGATATTCGAAAACAATTACTTAGTAAATCAGTTTGCTGTAGGAGATGAACTGAGTTTTATCATATAGTGGTTTCAGTGTGAAAGCCTTCTGTACTACTATGACTGAAAAATGAATATTCATTTGTAGATGTTCGTCAGGATAATACCGATATTGGATGCTTCCTATTTCGTTCATTTTGTGAGAATACAATCAGTAGTATTACATGGAACAAAATGTCAACAAATTTTCAAAATAGATTCAGGCAATATGTACCCTTCTTTTGAAAACTACACATGGGTTTGATTGTAGTAGGTAACTTTTAGGACAAGTGGATTATGTGAGGTAAACTTGCACGCCTCGCCCCTAAATATCCATGCCACACCTTGGAATGGAACAAGCGATATTTATCTTATCAAACAGTGTCTCTACAACCCGAGCTACCGTGATGGACCAGTGCGGTGCAAAAAAAGCAAGGGATTATTTAATGATGTTAAACTGGTGTGGGATTTTAGATTGTACGTTTCTTACGGGAATCATATTATCGGGAACGGGGAAAACAATAAATTTTGGTTGTAAAAGTGAACATCACTTGCCCATGTTTTAAGAATACAGAAGATTTTATTGGTATTTAACATGATTTATTTTGTTGTATTAGCTGTTGGAAATGTTCGCCTTGAGACTGCTAGACCATATCCATTGCAAGACCGGTTATGAGACGATTCTGTGTGACTGGTTTTGACGTCACAGACCAATTACTGATGATGGTGCACATTTGGTAAGTGGGCTGCGCATTCGTCAAGGTGGCCGAGAAGGAACGAGTTGGGACGTTGTTTCCATTGTCATTTGTTTAGGAATTAGAAACAACTCATCGTTGTTGGACTACCGTATTGATGAAAGAGAGAATTGCAGTTACCCGAGGCTTTTGTTGGCCAAAGTTTAATTACTATGACTCGACTTGGGTTATACTGACAAGGCCTGAACGGCCGAGTATGACTTTTGTGACGTATTCTAATTCAGGGCAAATGAATTGAGCGTGCTCATCTATATCTTTCAATGTGGCCCCGACGAAGGATGCACAATGTGCGTTCTCAGTCATGATACTCAAGGACGGGTTATGCAATTTTAGCCTTAGATGAATTCTGGTATATATATATATTTATATATTAAGCGCGTAACAGAGATGAAAAATCAACAACTGTCCCTAATTTTCACCGTAATCAAGTAATCAAAACCTAAACGGCTAATCGGTAAATGTAACTGACCCACTTATGATGACCAAATCTATCATTTTCAAAAAAAGTCCACTGGATAAGTGACAAGGAATGCGTTTGCTTCTTATGTGTCACAGTCATTGGATAATATGCCCCAAACGGAGACAATTAAAGCTGTGTGAGATAAGACTGTTGACAATTGAGGTTCATTTTGAAAATATTGCGATTCTCAATGACATATTATTTGTAGTCGTTAGCAAAATTCAAGAGAAATAGAGGAGAGTATAGTCAGTTCAAATTGAAATTGTCAGTAAGATGGATCCGCTTGGTTGGAAACCAACTGATTTATTTATTTGTTGATGCTACAGAAAACGAGGTGACCACGGGTTCTTACCAACTCGGGTTTTATGTTCCTTGTGATAGGTCAACTGTTGTCATCAATCAAGATAACTTGTAAGTCTCACGGGCTAACTTCATTTTTGCTCAGCAGACACCTCTCCCACGTATTTTGGACTGCAGAAAAATTGAAAATTCCACACCACTGCAGTAAGCTCCGTAAGGTGTGAATGATTTTTCGTGCATTGTGACCATGACTGAAAAGGCAAGCCAGAATGATGTCTGGTAATCGCAGAATTCAAACAGGTGAACCAGAAGTCGATAAACAATGCTGTTGACGACCACAACTGGTTAGTGATGGGAAATAGATTTGATTGCAGTGCAGCTGGAACTACTGAAGTAACACGTGGGATTGTCATTGTCGGGAATAAATCCATCACACTTTGATTTGTTTGTTTTTCTTCTTTTTATTGTCATATTGCTTCGAAAGTGTCAAGAGAGTCTTCTGTCTTCCGTTCAAACCACGCTAATTCCCTTGCTCTGTCGCAATATCGAAGGTTGATTTTGGAGTATTTTTGGCTTCTTTTGATTTTGATCCTTTTGCATGTTTTCAGTTCTTACTTTGACAAGGAGTGGTACTTCTAACCTGGTGGTTTGAGCAGATTGCTTTGCTCGGCTTCCTGTTAGTGCAAACATTTTGTAGCGATCCGGGAGAAGATAGATGAGTCCGCGAAATACTGCGGCCCATTTTTGGGCTACTCTAAGATTTTACATCCGTCAAACATTTATTTTTTATCAACTGGAACAGGTAGGGGATAAAACTGGAGATTTATATCATGGAAAATCGATATATTATTGGATTATATCTTTTACTCCAACATGGTGAAGAGTTGCTATGAACTTACTTAATATCAAGCATGAATATAAGCAACCACCTTTATTAAGTTATTTTACATCTTTCCTGAAAGCATTTTTCAAATAAAATATTTATTTTGAACTTAGTTCGAGTGAGTATATTGAAACACATCTTCATCGCCTCAGTGCAAGTGAGAAATTGTATTTCACGAAAAATGGCAACAAGGGGAACTGAATTGTTGGAGACACGAAATCATTTGCGTTTGGGTGTGAGCACTTCTGGTTGGTTGTACAGGGCGAAGTTTTGTTTAGAGCCAGTCTCAACAAAGTGAACACGTGTGACGGGGTTTAGGTGGGCTGTCGATAGCTCCTCAAATGTCCTCAAACGGTGTGCGTGTTCGTGGGAATGACGTAAGGCAATCAACACACGCTTACCGGATTCAGCTTATAACCACTCCCAGAAAACTGATGTACTTTGTCCTCATTCACACAACAAGAATCAATCTAGCTGAGATTCGGTAAAATGCAATTCACGCCAGTTTCTCGTTGATCAATTTTGATCGCTATGATCTACTTGATTTGAGAATATTCACAGTATGAAAACTGGTTCCAAAATTACACAGAGTGGATGGAATCGATCGTGTATCATCAGTGCGCTCCAGCAGTATGATACTAGTGGTTGCAATAAGTATTTCCATTCCGGCACCTTTAGCCGAAAATTCAATAACTCGGGAGTGAAAATACCCTTTTTTCCGGTGTACGTGATTATTCACCATCGGTGAGAGCGGTACTGGATCGGTCATAATTCCATAAGGATGATACTGTGAAGTATCACGATAAACAATCAAAAGATTGAACCAAATACAAAGGTGTTGCCAATTGGTATTAGCTTGTAGATTTTAAATAATTCCTCATGAAAATCTGTTCCATTCTTTAGCTGATAGGTGCTTCAGTCACAACTAACCTCTTGACAGTGTGGGTTGTAGATTCGATTTTTACGTAATGATCTTTCACGATTCACGTTGCATCCATTGCATGATTTGATAGCTGTTCGGAGAGTGCTCTCGTGACATTCAAATCCAGTGGCTGGAGGTTGCTGATTCATGTATATGTATGAGTTTAGGGAACCGCTGGGAGCTGGCACGGATAGCTTGGGGGTTAGCTGTTCGACTCACAGTCATTCATCCCAGGTCCGAATCCCAGTGGGGTGTCAGTAGATACCCACTGACGATAATGAGTCACAACTAGGATGAGCTTGCCATACGGTGCTTTAGTGGTTTTCAGTGATGAGTTGAACGTTCACAGTGAATGATGAATCATATCGAGGAAGACTCTTATCAGCAAATCTATGGGTGAACAACCCTCCGCCGTGCGAATAACAGTGATCGGTCGAGATAACTGACCATACAAGAGACATTAAGAGTGGAATCCATCTAACATTCTGGGTGAGAATTAACCAGCCAGATATCTGATATTTATGAGTATTTCGTTGGAGTAGCTTCTCCGAAAACATTCACTGATATACCTGATTCTTCCACAATGGTCAAATTCAGATTTTTCAGTAACATAAAGCTTTTGATTTATATCTAATCAATTTGACTAAATAACATATAACCCTCTCAAGGTGATTACTGAAAATTCACACAATCACATGACAAAATCTAAAATCCCAGGAAGCATGGCGTACCACTCATATATAGAGTTTAGTTAGATTTGTTGATGAATCTCGCCAGATACATTACAACAAAGCACCCGTACGTTTTTGTGCGAGCACACAGATGTTTGCAGTTTGAACGAGTAGAAAAATTGGAAAAACTTGTGATCAGATCACAACGAAATGAATATACGGTGTTAGTTAATTTCCTTGGGGACCATTTGTGGCATACACTAGGATGTTGTGTTACCATATACTGAGAAAGGTTTTGGCACGGTAAGCCGCTGTACCGGGAATTATTCTTGATCGATTGGAAATAAGATAGAAGTACTTTTCAGATAGACTGAGAAAGATACCAGGGATCCATTAGGTCAGTGTGGCAGAATGTAAGCGAGTACAACAAATTTAATTGAAGAAAGATGAATAAAGAACTCCTTACTGGATAAAACATAAAAGCTAATCTTCCTAACCTTGATACAAAGAAGGCAATGTGATCCGATCGTAGTAGGTTTCGTGCTAGGGATTACGCCAAGGTACTTCACTGAAGCAGTCAGGGTCACACCAAGGCTATTTATAAGCACCCGGAGATTCTACATTGTTAGTGTACCCGTCAACCTTTAGAAGATGAAAATAAACACGCACAGTTGGAAAGTTTACGACAAGGTTCTGCTTTGAATACCACGCGGCTATATCCAAGATACATTATTACATAATACGAAGCACTCGTGCTCATTGGGCAAGGTACAGCATGAGCAACGTCGCAAGCATTTTCAATAAATATGGTCGGAAAATATCAGGTTTTGCTTTAGGATTACGTCAAGGTACTTCATAGACGTAAGCCGGATTATTTCATTTTTATTTGTATACAACGATGAATTAGTCTCGACAGTTTTTACTTGCTTGGTACCTAACAGAATGGAGACAAATATATGTGAATATTTGAAAGAGCTTACTGCTATGATGACGTTCGAAGATTACTCGGCTATGTCCAAGACACCCTACCGTAGAATGCAGACAGCTGAGTCATTCTGGTAAGAGAAGCTAAATATTGAATTGTCAGTGCTCGTAGCTACCATACGTACAAATTAAAAGAGGGGATATAATATCATGTTGAAGAACACTAAAGACTGAAGTTGCGAAAGAGCTAGCCCTGCCAAAGTAGCACGTAAATTATTGTCTTTCAGCGAAGTAAAGAGACAGCTAGGCAATGTTCCATATTAGAACACTCCGTAGCCATAATTTGGAGTACCTCCCTTCTTTCGGCACACTTGGAGGCGAAAATAAAGTGTAGAACGAAGGCGTTGACAAATATTTTGTTCCTATCTAGTAATGACGGGCTGTATTGGTACAAATACTCAAGGGCATCCACAGTGATTAGTCGACGGTTCAGATCAGGCGCGTTCAGTTGTGGCACAGTTCTTCTTAATAGAATAATTTCACTCATTTTTAAGCCTATGGATATAAAAACTATAGACCAGAACTTGGATAAGTGCTTCTTTGGTATGGTTATGATCCATGTTGCTAACTTACCGTAGTGATCGAGTATGCGTACTAGGATAACACCGAGGGCTACGCGAATGGGAGCAAAAGCTCTCCTTCGCGGTCATGGGTATCAAATAGTTCGATGATAAGTAACCAGAAAAAACAAGGCGGCGTTGCCAAAAAGTGTGGCAGGTTTTTCAGCTGATAGTAAACTCTCTACATTAAACTCTCTACAATAAACTTTCAGAAGCCCGTAGACAGCATTGTGACGTCCAGGAGTGGTCCGCCGCTAAATAAGGTCATTGGCCGTAGCTTATTACTCAGCTATCCTGATTAAAGTATGGTCCACTAGGACGCATTGGGCATCCTCGCTTGGCGAGCTGGCATCCGAAATGAGTATGAATCGATCTTTCGATGACTGGCTCCTAACGCGAAATTCCTGGTGCCGAAAAGGCCGCTCGTCGTTGTGCACCGGTTCGAGTTGCTACCTCAAACAAAAAGCCTTATGATCCTGGGGACGCCAATTCTTACCGAAGTCCATAGGCTGTTCTTGAGCAGCTCTTCTACACACACTGCTAATAGCACGTGCCTTTTGGGAAATCCAAGCGGTGGGCTCATCCTTTCGCAGGAGCCAGCCGCATAAAATTAAAGTAAATGAAGCCACTATCCAACAGTCAGGGATGTGATTCTAGTACAGGCCCAACTGAATAACTCAAATAAAACCGAAAATAAGATTGATGCTGCTTATTTAAGTGCCATCGGAGATGCACCATCCGGTCCACTGAGTTTCCAGGAGTTCAGCTGGATTGTTTCTGTGTATACCTCAGAGCAGTCCAAAATATATGTGAGTGCATCCTATGAAAATTTGTCTTGCGCAACCACGGTGGACAACGGACATATGGCCCTATTTAAACTGTGATTGAGTACTTCCACATCCACGTTTGGTATGCAATCATTAGGAGAAATCCCACACAAGTGCTATAACCTATTCTGAGATTCGTGATATCTTTGGTTACATAGTGTTGAATGGTAAAACTGCCATACTAGAATTCTTTGCTCTCGGCTTCTCTTCCAGATCTACCTTTGTATGCCAAACTATTTTAGGCCCCTGACTTAATTTGTATTCCCTACAAAAGTTGAACACATGGGGGCATATACGTTTCGGCACTGTTAATAAATGCTCACTGGTAACGTCTCTCTGGAAGCATTCTTTTCACTTACTCCATCATGCTTAAGTGCCAATTAAACCACAGTATATTTAATGAACATGGAGTAACTGATATATTTATGACTAGTTGACATTCAATACCCCGAAATCAGATTTTAATCGAGCGATCTGTCCGATACTTGCTGATTTGGGTACTGAATGTGTGGTAGGATTTCAGTGTGTATTGGTAGTCTGTTCAGTCAGTTGACCTGAGAGTGAGTTCATATGATTAAGGTGTTCATTTCGGTCACGCGAGGATATATTTAGTGCCCTCACGGGAAGTAAATAAATCGATCCAAGAAAAATTCGGATATTGAGATGGTTACTTTGATCTGAGATATCTCCGAATCCATAGAAATAAATATTATCGAAAATCAAGTGGGACATTCCATGACGTTAGTGGGCTGCTGGGGGATAGAATAAATGCAATCCAACTGAAGAACAAGGGAAACAAGTTTAAAGGAATGGTTAATGATAAATGAAACAAATGGCAGCATGAACGTCTAAGCTGAATTCCGTTCGATTTAACTCGTATTTCAAAAGATTATCCCTTGGGAGCTTTATAGAATCCATTGCAGATGGACAATACTGATGCACGAACCTCTTAAGGATGCAAACATTTGATGTAAAATGGTTGAGCCGAAAACCTCTAAAGACGCTTCAAGACAGGCAGCCACCAGATATTTACTAAGTAGCAATCCAGACTAAGCAGAAGGCTTAGTTGTATGGCCAAGGGAAATGGTTAATTGAGATTGAATGTGAACATAAAATAAGATAATGGTTAGTAATTTGACTCACGCAATCACAGTTTTTCTGGTGCTTCGTGGTCGGATGGCAAAATATGGTAGCATGGAAGTGCATTTTCTTCAGCAAGATAAGTAACTGGAAAATGTCCATTTTCGATGTTAAATTCAAATGAATTTGATTTTAAACTCCGATATCATCATCATACCACACAAGAACTCCTACGAACGAGAATCAGTCACAAGTGAATAATCAATGAACTAGTTGTAGTGAGGAAAGTATTTGAATTAGTTATGGTCAGATACTTGTTTTCACTGTTGCTGTGAAGAACAAACGAATTATACTAGCTGGTGAGGCACGGCGACAAAGTACAGGATAGATAAACAGAAATCGACAGTGGTGTAACAATAACTTGTCAGCTGAGAGTAACAGAGCAATCCATGATGCAGCAAACTGATCGAATTATTCCAGTCACATGAAACACCAATGAAGAAACTAGTATAATATTAACACTAAGGTAAAATTGTTTGGATCCACAGACGAAGATAATTCTTCCCCTACTGTGCACTGTCATAATTTCATCAGATGCCCTTAGTAGTCAAAAAAACACTCGCTAAATGAAAACAATTGTGTACCATGGCTAAAATATCCCATCTAAATAGGTGTTCCTTTTTTTCTTGATGATACAGGGTACAGATCGGGTTATCTGTAATGTAAACCGTGAAATAACTTGTCAATACGGGACATCCAACCGAAGAAAGTGATAGCAACAGTAAGACCTCTGACCATATCTAAAACGACAACGACGGAAATATTAGAGTCTGATTTATGAAGACAGCCCAACCCTGTGCAACCGTTTCATTCCAGTTCAAGGGATCTCCTCACTTATACACAGTCGCACATGCTAATTGTATTTCGCCACTTAGGAGTGAGAGAAAATTGTACCCCTTCTGTAAGATTGCTAAGTGTGTTCCAATTTGTTTGTTGTCGCACCAGCAGATGATATACATCCCCGGTGATAATACCATCCCCAAAGCTGCCTGTGCATCCGTTCATTTATAAACATTTGTATGGCAATGCCAGAAAGCAGATTTGCAAAATATATATCTACGTTGTTAACCTTTTCAGGTTGAGATGAAAATATTTGCGGAATCATTGAGATTTTTCTCGGCGTAGTTGAAAGAAGGAGTTTTCTTTGTTCTACACACATGTAGAAATTCGATTGGTAGATTTGTAGGTTATATTTTGGCAGATATGGTGATCCCTTTGAATAATTAGAGCCTTGAAGTTTGCGTTTGGCCGTTGTACATTTTTGCTGTGGATTTAAATAAGAACATATTTTTTCAGGATTGGTTTGTATGTTGACGTGCTTTATAGATCTGGCGTATCTAAGCAAAGGTCGATTTCCAGTATTCACGTTCTGACTGCTTTCAAGGATTGTACTAATATCAGAAAATAAGGCGTAGGGTAAAATATGTTTTCGGTACTTTCATTCTCAATCCAATCACAATCACACGGATGTGCAAGCAAATTAGGAGAACGAGGGAACACATGTAGTTAGTTAGTCATTGGTTGAAGTCTTCTCCTAATGACTCTATCGGTGCTAATTCCTTTGTGTACGATGTGCTGGTGTAACAGTATCCATATCGGCCGTACACAATTTTATAGACATTGTCCAATAAGAATAACTTGAATCATATAGAAAACAGGCAGCTCATTTCGATCAGTCTCGTCTAGTGGTACACGCTTCGAGTCGGACATTTGCTATCACAACCTCGTCGGTCACTTCCTAATAAGACAGACTACACACGGCTGAATGAATTCACTAGCATGCCTTTATGAATATTCAGTTGGAGAAATATACTTACTCTGTAGAAAAGAACTGCAAATTACCATCTCATGACTGCTTGGTGTATCTCGGGAAGTCTCTAACTGCGATGGCTACGTAGACTTGTGACATCCTGGATGCATCGATCAATTTCCGCTTCCACTGACTTGAGGCAGTTTGCCCAACAAAACGTAGTACAACCAGATAAAAAGATAGATTACATGATTTGGTTGAGAGAGAAAACTGTCAAGTTGCTCAAGCCAAAGGAGGTGATTTTCTTAGGGTTCCTCAACCGGAGCCTTTAGCTATCCAAAGCCTAACCTGCAGGACAGTGGGACGAAGTTTTCGGTGTGTTACTCCCTGGGGGCGGGTGACTGATTGCTCATCTCATTCGCCTTTCGGAGGAGGTCAAACATTTTGGGTGTACAGTACACCCCTCCACCACAGATACCGGTGAGTATAGTGTTATGCGCCTTATACACCACACAAGGTTGCTTTGGAATCTAGGATTAGCCAACCCCGTAAATTGACCAACGGCCAACAGCGCCGAGCAATCACGTCCGCCCTCTCACTTTGGTGGGAACACCTCGGCCACGTGAAGGCAGCAAGGAGAAATAGATCAGCAGAGGCTTTTTGAGACACGTGGTCCTTTGGGAGCACCTAAAGAGGCGTTCGGGGAAAGTGACTATCTCGGAAACTGAGACATCCACTCCGACCATATTGAGGGATTTGTGAAGTCATAGTAAAATAAATTTGATTTATCTGTCTACGAAATAGAGAACCATCATCTGAGTCAAGAATATGAACGGATCATTGTCTCATCTGATTGAGCACACTATCTCCCTCGGGTATTAGTCCATTCCTCCGACGATAAACTACAACACACTGCATCCATACTCTGTACTTTTAACAACATTTGTAAACCGTTTGGATTTTCAGAACGAAATGATTTGAATGCATTTTATTTCTGCTTTGTTGAAAGAATAATTTTCCGCGTGGTTCGTATGGTACCACCTCAGTCATCAGTACAGTCATACTGTGAAACGGTAATTCTTGCTGCTACACAAGTACTAAATACTTTGACTAACCATGAGATGTTTGTCGTTCCGAAAACTTCGAATCTAGGCAGATTCACATTCAGAAATATCTTCCAATTTTCATACAAATCATCTTCATGGATCCTATATCATCTCACTCCAAATCTTCTGATTTCTATGGCCAAACTTAGCAGAATCATAATGGGATTCCCACAGACTAGACGGCAAATCCGCGTTCTATGCTATTCATATAATTGCTAAGCAAAGTCTCTTGTATCTTATTATGCCTGTAAATCTAACTTCCAACCTCTGAACAGAGCCTTAGCAACTTTGAAATTTGACATTTCACAGTCAAGCCCCTTCCAGGTTATACGACAGTTCCATGTTTCCCAGGTTGGGTTGCTATGACTACTAGCTAGCTGAACACCAGACCCTTATGCTCAACAGGGGTTTCGAAGTGACCACTGGAGAGCAAGCTAATTTGCAACTGGAAACATAGAGAAATCATTCCCTTCTCATCCACTTATGTTCTGTGTTTTAAATGATAAATTCTTCTGAAGTAAATGAATAACTCTGACTAAAATATAATGATCTTGAGGGAAAAATGATGTCACCTTTTGAATAAATATATGAAATGCTCTACCTGAATGGGATATTCATTTACATTGTTCGTAGTCGTATATTACAATGAAGTATCCAACCAATGAGAGTTTGAAATAACTTGTCGAAAACGTGGTAACTTCGCATGAAAATGATAATTTTATGATGCCCCACTCAAGAAAACTTCAAGTGCCTCAATTGGTACTCATTTCAGTCACAACACGATGTGAAACGGTATGTTTATGTATGGATGAATTATATTTGTCTTCATCATGTTTGACCAGGGGGTGTTTTGATTTTCACTCAAATAAGCCAAAATGAGGTGGAGTTGAAGATTTGAAATTTTCGATCGGGTGTCATGAGTGCTTAGACGTTTCAAATATGTGTGTACCGACAAAATATCACATTGTGATGAAACCGGTACAAGATAAGCCGTAACAGCAGACGAAGTCAACCAATTATCCCTAAACTGACTGAAGTTTTGTCAGGCAACTCTTTTGAAGTTCCAAATGTAAACGGGATGACTTGTATTATTTGAAACAAGGCTTTGAATGCATGTAACTCTTTCGTTACCATAATTAAATGTAATATCGAATCTGATGTGGGAAATCTATGAATATGCTTTCAGTGAAACGGAATGGGTGGAGGGAGATACAGATAGTTAAAACATTGGTATAAATGATCCCATTGAAAGAGCTTCTCGTAAGGTGAGTCAAGTGGATTCATCACAATATTAAAAACGTGTGGTAATGATCAGCGTAATGTACACATTGATGAGATTTATAACAAAAATGAATTACCAACATATATTTATATTATCTAGGTAGATTTTTCGTGGAACCAGAAGTCCCAGTATCCTAGAGACTGAAACAGTCATTGAAAGATGATGTTTGGGATACTTACTTTCAGGGCCATCAATACACGCTCTTTTGTGACCTTTCCTGATGTTTCAAGTCATGGTGTGGTTTATCGGCACCAATTCCAGTTCTGAGAGACACGAAACAAGTTTTCCCCAATAATATATTGAAGCCAGAAGACGGAAACACGGACAACACCATTTAATCAATATCACTTTGCCGCATGTTTACATAATGCTAACTGCAGCCAAATTGATAATTTCCGTGACAAAATCGACGAATGGATGTTCAGAAGCACAGAAAATACCATATGACGCACATACGCACAGATCCATTGGATAAACACACACCTATTAACCAAATTTGCTATCATGATATTGATAAGTTAATTACAGGTTCTCATTGTTTGCACATTTTAAGGTGGAGAGTAGAGGTCAACGAGGGTTCCATGTACTTTACACGGTTTGTGCTTGTAGTCGAGTGGATCACTTCCAAGGCCCGACTTGAAACGACGTAATGCTCGGTCTTGTAATAAATCGAGAAATCGATAACTTGATTAACCGTTGTTCGGTTGATGGCACAATTGTGGTGACTTCGTTGTCTATTGTTTTCCTGGGCCAATTTTACTACAGTAAGCAATACTTAAAGCTGTAACGAAATGATCATGGATGTTTCATGGTATCTGTGTGTTCTGATTTGTGTTTTAAAATACTAGTTCTGTTTCTTCTAATGAATACCACTCACTCCTGGACCGGTTTCGCTGCCAGAGAGGGCAAATTGTCGATCTAGTATAAGTAGTATTCGTCTTTGATCCGACATCTTCTAGGTGACACAAATATACACCAAAACTGTTGTATCATAGGTCGGTGACGAATGCTACATTCATTATCTCACAAGTTTTGTAGCAATTTCTATAGCTGCTAGTCTTTCATCAGCATCAATCTGTTCAATATTTCTACCTCAATTATATATTTTTCGTACTGATTCATTTTACCGGACAAACTGCAGGCGCGTAATTCGCGTTAGTGTGGTGCATTACAAACTGAACTGACAGAGGTCGTAACAAATGGTACAAACTGGAGAATGGCCGGTGCGTAATGATTGTTCCATTATTTCGGGGAAGGATAAGAAGGTAAAACTGAGAAGACGTTCCACAATACATCCTGGTGGGGATGCCAGCAATAGTTGGCAATCAAATGTCAAGCTTGGACAAGTTGTGCCGCTCTTTTCTTTCTTCTTGTTTGCGTTTGCGTGTTTGAAGCTTTTCTTTCATCACAGATCATCATATCTGTTTAGTTCCTAAGCCGCGACTTGCACAATGGATAGACTGATCGAAGCTTTGGTAGGAAACGATTCATCTCTGCTATCTCTCGATCGTGATACCCAACAGATAGAAATAGATGTAGTTTTACCAATCTTTCTTTAGATATCGGCGAAATTTTCACCGAAGTGAAAAGCAGTTTTATGAGTAAAATTAGAAAGCCCTTACTCTTTGGAACAACACAAACTATGCATTGCAAAAACGAGAGGCCGTTGGGCGTTTATGTTCCGAATTGCATTCACCTTTTATTCAGTGTCTATGATTTATGTTGCAATGAGAGACAAGATATCAAGAGGGTAATTACCTGGGTAGTCAAGTGTAAATACTGCCTAGAAAAAGTTATTTGCCATGATAAATCTACCATCCGGGTTGACTAGCATACCCCTTATAAATACACTGAGCTGCTATTCTTGTCAGTTTGGAAATCAGATCAGCAATGATTGTGACTTACTGCTTGGTCCATTATTCCGATCTAATTGTTTCTAGTTGTGTTTCTACCGGCTAACACATACTGTACATGTGTGTGTAAATGTTTATATTTGCGTTTATTCCCATGAGAAAGTTCGCTTTCCCATCTATGAGTGTTCACCTTAACTGCAGTACGCACTAGGGAAGATGCAGTGAAATGTTCCGGAATACATTCTGTAATCCAATGCTGTTGATATTTGCATCCAACTTGTGTGGGAGTGTTACTCTTTTATCCGAATCTCTACCGTGATTCCTTACCGCGTTGTCTAGGCATACAGATGAGAAAACAGGCAACCAATAGTTTCCAATATTTTTCGCATATGATCCGTTTCGCTTTATTTTTTCTCGTTCATTCCACTGTTGTCCCAGCTTTGTTTTCGTGTTTAAAGAGGAACAATTGTCACTGTCGGGTACACTATCTGGTTTATGTTTGGATTTTCCCAGTTATTCGCTTTGACCACCATAGAAGCCAAAAACATTGATTTACATTTAGCATTTAGCAAGTTGATTATATCAGTTTGCATTTGTACCGCCATGCGGAGAAAGTAGTGATCATCATAGACCCGTAGATACAATAAGAGACAATTTAATCGGAGAGCAGTATTTCCACTCATCAATCTCAAGGCTCAGAAGTGTACCGGTAAATCAACAGAATACCTATGAACGACCGCTGAGTTATGTAATTTTTTGTATAATGATTACTTCAAACTTTCGTTACTGTATATTGTTGCACACCGTTTGATTTATTAAAAGTTCTTCTCCATCTGTTCCACTAGAGGACAGTCTAAAATAGAAATACGAGAACTCATATGAATATAACCATCAAGTCAAAGGAAGGGAACAAATTGTCAAATTCTTTCATTTGTTCCTCCCGGTTTTCAATGGTGCTAACTATTTTATATTCCGTAGTGATACAGCTGACGAAGTTAAACTAATAGCTGTCCACATTCAGTGATTCAGAGGTTATGTACTACTAGACTACATCTGCTATGACCAGCAGTTTTCATACTAGGATTTTTCAACTTCTGGATCAATTCACCAGATACAAATTAGTATGTGATCAAGTGAATGTACTTTGATGGTCTTCACGTGATCCACGTATAGTTTAACAGTATTCTAGCATGGGTATTTAAGGCAAGTAGCAAAGCGTGACTAATCCGGATTCGTCAGATTGTATTTTGTAGACAATAGTGAAAAAGGTTCTTAAAAATCTTAGAGTTTTGTGTCCCATGCAAAAAATTCGACGACAAAGAACCTTTATGTTACTCCTGTTTGGAAAGATTTCTATCCTTTCGGCTACGTTCTCATAGGATTTGCTTGACCAGTATGACTTTGATTTCTGGAGACATTGGAGACCCAAGAGGCGAGTATATTTTTTAACCAGTTCATTTCATACCTATTTTACTTTGAACTTCTCAGGATAGGTGCGGTGGACGTTTGTTTTTTATCCTCGGCTTACACGAGGCAGGGTGAGTCTAATCAGTCACCTAGATACGGACAAACCTGAAAATCGTATTTCTCCTTTCTTTTCAACAGAATATTTTCCTACTCATCTTTCCCTTGATTGTACACATGAGATTCCATGTTTTGTAGAAAATTCTATTCAGTACAACTGAAGAAAACAAGTTGGCGAAAAAGCCAATTTTCCATGATTCTTAACCAAGCCTTCACAACAGATTATCATAAACTAAGGCATCAGAACAATTACAGACGTGCGGAGGCTCTGCGGAATTTTTTTACGGAAACTTTGGATCGGTCTTAACTGTGAACTAGATGCGGATACCTTCACTCATTCGTTTTTAGTTTTCGTCTGTTCAGAGCCCTGTTGATGGAGAGAAGTTGGGTTGATTGGACCTGAAGAGTCCACAAATTACCTTTGGGCACATTGGATGGGGTGTTGTGGAGGGGTACTCTGACAGCTTCCAGTTTGTTCGGGATGCAACATTTTGACCTTATAGAGGATGCAAAAGCCTCGGCCATCCCTGAAGTGTGATGGGCCTGGCCTGTGTAAAACCATTTCTACAATGCGTAACCTAATTACGGCGTTTTTCAAATGTCCAGCGGATGCATTGAGGTAAGCCCCTTGATGTGCGGTTCATGTCGTTTGTTATGGACCAACAAGTATACTTTTTGTCAGAAAGAAACTGTGGAATCGGATACTTTGTATTTCAACGGCAAGTTGCAGCTGGCCCGGATGCGAATACATTTTGAAGCTCATCTATTAAAAATGTTTTGTTGATGACGTCTGAGCACATTTTATGTCTCGTCTACGCCAATGGGCCACATCTGAACGGGAATAAGATGTATGCTTGATTTTCTTTCATTCATTCATTCTTTCATTTCAACTGATTGGTTGAATTGGAAGTGTGTTCCTTGGTTTCCACATGCCAGTTAAAAATCGTTATGTTCATTGTTCACTACCGTGGCGAACTCCATCCAGTCGTGCTTGCAGATGCTGATTCTCGGAGACCTCTTCAATAGACCGAGAAATACGGAAACGTAGAATACGACATGAAAATATAACATCTTCGCATCAATTATGTTATCAAGCCTGTCTGGTTTTGATATATTTACAAAATGCAGACAGCATATTATTACTAAATGATACCGAAAATCAACAAACTATTCACATAAGTGCCGAGATTCTCAACAGAATAAAAAAATGCCATCACTGTGAGTTAGGAATTATTAATCAGTTCATTCAACAGTAGATTATTTCGAAGCTACTAATTTGAAAATGGATGCAACTAGAGGTTACATTCCAAACCAAATCTCTTCCAGATGAAACAAATGATGGAATAAATACAATTACAACTATAAATAGCAGGATATAAGAGGGTTCATCATGTGGCATGGTTGAGTGTGCTTTGCTGACAAATCATAAGAAACCAGCTGAAAAAACTCTGTACAGTGCCTTTGAAGTATTTAATGGTGAGTCGGACACTGATAGTAAATGAGGAAGGCAGTTGTGTAAAGTCAAATTGATACCGTCAGCAGGCAAACAGGAACTTCTAAAAGATCCACATAAGTTTGAGGACAAAACTCGAAACATAGATAGCACGGTATATCCTGGATCTTCTAGCTGCATCTGCAAAAAGTGGATAATACAATCGAAGTGATTAGTTTCAAAGCAAAACGAATGATCCAACTGTTTACAAACAAGGGCAAAATCATATTATCCACATAACAGAACAATAGTTGAGAAACTGAATGGGAGAAACTTCGGGGAATTTAGTTTTTCCCCAGCTGTGATTTCCTCTGTGCTCACCAGGTAACTTTTTCTACATCTTACACTACAAGTGCACTACGGTTTTACTCATTCCACTGAAAGTCGTAAGTTTATTTGGATTTACCTGTATTGTTACCGTGTTTCTACGTACTCCCTGAGAACTACGAGTACGCCGTTGACACACGTTTATGGTTTTACTATTGTGTTGAAGTTGTAATCTCGATATGTCATGTAGTTCAGACTAAAGGGATAAAATAAATAGAATACTGGAGAAATACTGGAGTTTCTTTACCATTTTCTGCGATATTTTTTGACTGTTTTATAAACAAACCGAAATGCACTCAACGGTACACCTGTCTAGCTCGATCAGCGCCATGGAAGTTGACCCCTTTTCAATTGACCAGAACACAGCTCCAGTAGTTGTCCCAATTAAGGAGAAGTTGATCCAATTATTCAGTTGAATCGCAAATCCCTCTAAGCACGTGCTTTCTGCTGTCAAATATTATGTTTGAATAAGATATCCAGTCGATCATATGAACTTTCGTTGTGAAAAGAAACCATAATCTGATGATCTGGCCAGCCATCAATGGCTAATTGCACACCACATACCTTGTTATTTTCCCCTAATCTGGTCAGACTTCTAGATCACCTACAAGAACTAAACTTCTACACCATTATTCACAGTGTCGTCATTGGCTCTATTCATCTTAGATAATTGATTCATGGAATCTTATTGCAATCGTTTACTGTCATACAATATTTGTCTCTCATTTGTGTTTTCCATAGAAAGGTTTAGGATTCCTTGGGTGACAGTATGTCTTGATTCGAGTGAATAGTTACTAATAAACATATCGAACTGTCTGGCATGCAAATGAGCTTCAAACTCATCAGATGGAAGGTAAAACATCCTGAGGGTTCTTTTCCTTATCTACTTCTGAAAAGTTAAGCTGGGTCACCCATTTGTCCGAAATGCATTTGAGTAATCCTTGAGGGTCTCGATAATTCCTCAGTTTATCCACCAGTCGGAACGCGATTATCAGTTACCTTATAGGAGTGGGAACAGCTGACATGATCATTTAACTGAATACTTCCGCAAACAGATAGATGAAATTGTCATTGCTCAAGTTAGTCCGTGTTTACTCTTTTTTGAATTAGAATCACATTTCAAACCATCAGTCTAAGCCGTGATAACCAGTCACCGTCATTTTGTTTGGGTTAAATTTGTCGAGGCATGCATCTCTCCGTTACAGATAATCGGCGTTATTCCTACTGTTATTCGTAAAATTGCAATAATAGCATTTGGAATGAATTTTTCCTCATCCATCATTAGATCACCCCCGGTTCCATTCGCATAATGAACTGTTTTGCCCCTTCCTAGTGACATTTTTTACTGTATATCAATATTGGATTTTGGATCATTTCATACCTTGATAGGATGTACTTGACGCAAACGTGATATTATTTCATTAACTCTTTGTTATGCAATTATGTATCTTATCCTTAGGTAAACGGGGAATTTGTTATCCCTTACAGTACACACCAGTTGGGTTGCCACGATATGCTTCTCTTTTATGCTATCTTATAGCTCTTCTTCACTTTCAAAGATCAGCATATTCTCCAAAAAGCCTTACGGTGGTCTGATCTATATATCTGTTCTAACCAGTAATGGAAATGACTTTCCTTGGTAAATTGAACAGCACTCTATTCAGAGCAGTGTGTTACAGATGCTTGTCTTTTAGGGAGAACACGGAGTAATAAGTTAGACATTCTCAGCTCCAGTTCATCAAATCATTTGGCTACAACTAGCTTGGTTTTGACAAAATCGCACACGGCGTGATGACCATACGAAAGATCATCGCATAACTAACTGACAGTTTTGTGAGCGAAACTATCAGCGGTCTTCTTCAATGACTAAACTATTTCATTACCTGTCTTATCAGTTTTAACTCTGACCTCGAGCTCTTTCATGGGTATTTCTATTCGAAAATGTTATACACACTCGAACATCTATCTTTCGGGAATCTTTTGAAGCCACCTCCCTTATATCTTTGTGAGTTACTGCAAGCGAAAAACGTGATTCATTGGCCAAACTTTTACTGTACTTTTGCCACAAAATACTCATGCGGATCAGACACCTGTTCGCCCTGTATTTCTGTTCATGTTCATTGTTCTTTTACGCAAAACGATTTAGTTATTATTATTAACAGGTGTTATTACATGAACATGCCTCCACCCATCCCCTGGATTTTAGAATGTAGGTGTTTCTTTTAACCCACTTGCACAACCTTAATCTGAGCACGTTTTTGTACGACTGTTCCCATGTCGCGTTTTGCTCAGTTGAGTTAATAAGATAGCGTCGTACGATGTTTTCTTGCACAGTTTTGATCTCAAACGTCTGGTGTACTGGTTTGTTTTTTTCATCTATTCACATAACTTCAGTTCTCAGTCAGCAGAGGAGGGATTTTTCATCTGCAGTGAAATCACGGTAGATATGAAGTAAATTACAATGTGACAGTGCGATGATATCAGATACAACCCAAGTTGAATCATTTTTGTTTGTAAAGTTTTCCACATTTTCGAATGTCGTCAGATCAGATGTAGTCTGAGAGAAGACCATTTTTCTACACTCATTTTCAGTTTTCTATGTAAACCGTTACTTAGGTCCAAAATGATGAGAGATCATTCTAATTCACTATCGAGTTGCCTAAGAAGTGTCGAAGAACACTGAAAGGAACAGTAGTGGTGAATTTGTATTGACTAATACATCAGTGAACTCACATAACTGTTTCATTTCTCCCTAAAGTGGAAGATAAGAAACATGGCTTCTCATGACACAACATAAAGCACGCTTTCACTACGACCTGCTAAGCCGATCACGAAAACGTCTTTGAATTTATGCTTTGACTGTTGGTTATCCCAACTAGGGAGTCATAAAACAGAGTAGTAATTGCAGATGTTGTTGAAATTCTTTGTTTGACTAATTTATCAAGCTTTAAACTTGTTTTCCCAAAATTTGCTCCAGATTACCGCGACAAATTATTTATGATTATATACACTCAAGATTATTTTTAAGACAATGTAGACAACTGAAATTATGTAATCTTGGCTACAATGGTCAGTGGGTCTGAAGTTTAGAAATTGAAAATTAATCAAATACATTCCACATTTATTTATGGAAAGTTCGACTTCGTTCTTCAACAGAGTGATTTAATGATACTCTTAAACGAATTCCAATCCTATCAGAATTGATTCTGTACGCTGTTTTCGACCGAATCTGTGCCAAGTAGGAATGAGCATAACCATTACTGATACTTGGTAGAGAGCCATGGGAATCTCTCGGTTAAACTGCGAAGTCACCGTTATTTCAGCCTCAGTAGAGAACCATGCCATATAAATCGATGACATGGTATTCTGACAAGAGCCATGTTAGCAAGCTCCTTCATGTGACCATATTGTTTCGACACTGATGGAGATAGACGCACGCAAAGCAATAAAAATTTCATGACGTCATAAAAAAGGTAAATAATTTTGGAGCTCTCCAGGAGCAAATCCCTGTGACGTTTTGCTTACGATTGCATTGTGATACAGATAACATCGAAATGACCTTACTCCTTCCCGCAGGAAGATTTCTTAGCAAAAGCATACACGCTGTTTTGAAGAATTGCAAAAATATATGCTGTATTTAGTTTCGGCCAATCTGAGGCAATCACACTGGCCTGATAAATGTGGGCACATGATGCAATCGCTTCGGAAATCACTTCAGCTATCCACTTGCTTTTTGTGATGTACAATGAGACTTGGTGGGCTCGAAAATTACTAATTCGTGATAAGAAACTTAAAGATAACCTCGTTCCAATAACATCCGAGTTGCATAACTCATTACACAAGTTGAAACAGGCTGCTATCAATCGTGGTCAGATTTTTCCGGGGGAATGTTATCAACGACAGTCTGCATAGCAGAGGATTTATCAGACTATGAGAATGTCCGATTTCAGTCTGGTAAATCAAAATTTGTCTCAAGGAGATTAAATTTCTATCAGGAAATGTCTCACGAAGTTTTGTACACCTAATAATTTCTAACTCAGTGGGAACATGGACACCTTAAAGATTCCATTATTACGATTTTCTCTAGGAGCCTTGATTAAGTCATGCTGAAGAATGTATGACGCACTTGGTAGCTGGTTGGTTGGTGATCAGCATATTCAATAGACCAAAGTGAATCCTCGAGGATAATGCTGGTGAACATGCCTTAATCCGGGAAATAATATCCACCTTGAGCACTACGATATATTTTGTTTGTAAATACGTGTCCCCTTCTTTTTCTAACTGTGGTTCACATTCTGTTGTTTTGAGAGTATATAAGGTACAATAAATAATTGATGTACTGTATTTATGGTTCTGTTCTATGTATGGAATAGATTAACTCCAAATGCTACAATTGCAAGTAGTTTTGATCGAAAGACAGAGGAATTCGGATATGTCAAGTTGATAAGGCGTTTTGTTCAACTTATTCAACAAAGCGGAATTTAGTTATGAGTGCAGTCGTGCTACACGTTTTATTTCAGCCAACCGAAATTTTAGAAAAATGCAGGGGCCTTTTTATCCCACTTTTCATGCAAATTTCCACATTTTCATGAATTATATCCATCCATTCCATCACCTGTATCAACAAAACCATGCACATGGCATGCTTCGGGCGTCTCCGAAATAATCCAATGTTTTTGTTATTAACAATAAATAGATTGATATTCTCGCAATCCATATCATCCTCAGTAATACATGAGCTAGCACTGACAGGACTGGGTGACCTAGCAATTACTGAAAAATCAAAAGTACCCAAAACTTCCCCAGGAATCTGCCGTATTACTCATTGCCCAAATTCCAACAGCCCCGATCCTTTTCTTGGCATGTTGCGAATTTTCTCGTTCTAAATTGATGAATTGAGTATTGCAAGACACATTTGAGCAATGCGTAACCTAATTCGCAACGGGTCCCGGAATCAGAAGGCAATTATACTTGAAATTGAATAAACAATGACACGAACCTGATACAAACCACAAGCATGCGATCGAAAGGACTTGAAAACGAAAACCGCATTGCGGCGTGCGAGAGAGGAGCACATGTGTCACGCAGGTTCAGAACAAGGATATGACAAAGCAGCGCGCTGGACGAGAACAAACAAACGTTGATCCATAAAAACAAACATGAATGAAACAAGTCATTAGTGTAAATACGTGAGTGAAAACATTGCACTGCAGTGGACTTCGGGGGATCTTCCACGACCGGTCGTTAAAGGGGGGTGTCCTGGACCAAACAACGGTTATTCCGATCGTGAGTAACGCGTAGCCCGAGTCACTAATCCCAAAGTCAGAACAAGATTGATTCTCTGATTCTACGTTACTGGATTAACAAATTATACGCACATAAATATGCACAAACCTCAACTGTACGGCCACAACGTCTAGCAACGAGGACCGGAGTTCAACAAAAGGTCAGTATCAGAAATCATCGTCACGGCAGTCCAAGTTCGAATCAAAAATTATGCCACGGCACGTGAAAAAAATATAAACAAATACTGAGGTGTAGTGATTGATGCATGCTGTACTTGTTTGAGGGTCAATAAAATAAGGAGCATGGTCTCAACAATACAAGTTTGTGACAACGGCTAGGGGGGATTTTCACACATGCGCGTTACACCGCCCACCAAATCCTCTCGTGAAACGGTCAACATCCAAGGATTAAATAGGGGTACTGATTTGCCCTAACCTACCTAGACCGCAAGGTCGGTGAATACGTAGGTCGCCATGGACTTCATCTATTGTTTGCCAGCCGCAGACACGCTTGCAGGTTTTCTTGAGATCATGCTCCATACCTTGATGTCTTAGAGTTTCGTCTGAGGATGGGACGACATTGTCTGTATGCGAAAAATGGCAGATTTGCGTGGTGGATAATCTGGGTGAGGAGATGAATTAGATCACTAAATCTCTGGTGGCAAATAGATAGTCCCTTCGGAAACTGTAGCCGAAACACCAAATAAACCGGTGAATAACCAGATAATTCATGCTAGACCAGTGACATAGCTCTGATATACGAGTGGTTTGCTCGTTTACTCGGAACATCTGTGCTCGTCTCATATTCCGTATCTATCGTATATGAATGAGTGCAATTTTTGGATAAGTATCAGATAAGCTGCTCTTGAAATGAACTAACAAGTTTGCCGTAGCATAGCTATCAATGCGAACTTCCACAGCACGTCTTGCTGAATTCCTAATACCCTCATAGATGAAATGCATTTGTCAAATTCTACAAGGCTTTGGATGCCACGAGATTCCTGAGAGAATCGGTCAGATAATCATAAAATTTCGTGAGTACATCAAAGGTGTTCCGAAAACAGAGGCAGATAAAATCCTGAACTTATACGAATTGTCATTATTTTACAGCGTACGTAAATGCACCATCCCAAGGAAGGGAAAACAGAAGAAGAATGGAAGTGATGCTGAGGTTGGCTTTCCTCGAAAAGATTCCTGAGGGAATGGGTCTGTGGAGTGTTTGTGTTGAATAATCATAGAAATTCGTGAGTACATCAAGTGTGTTGTGAAAAAAGATACAGATAAAATTATGCACCTATGTGAATTGTCAATATTCTACAGCATACGTAAATAGACCATCCAAAGAAAGAGCAAAAAGAAGAGTGGAAGTGATGCTGAGTTTGTTGTTCTTCAGAATGAACTAAACATACCATCAGGTCCGTATTATTCAAAATAACCATTGTTGGTGCCGCATTCTTCCGACCGATTGCCTGCATTTGCGAATACACTGAGGGAGCCCAATCTTGATTGAAATCGTTACAAAAACTCTTTAGAATCTAATTATCCAATGGGCTGGGTGAGAAGGAACCGGCCCATATTCGGAAAGAATAAAAAACGATATCGATTTCAACTTAGAAAGTAATTTAGAAGTTCCCTCATACCTACAGATTTACTACTGACATTTATTGACTATCGGAACATTTACTCCTTACCATGAAAATCACAACTGTAAAGGAATTACATCTACAATAATTTTCCCTCACGCGGTGCAACTGTAAACTAAATTTTGCCTCAATTTAAATTCACTGTCAGATAACTTGAATGAAACCACAGATATTTCAGAAAATATCACATATGCACAGATTATTCATTGACAAATTCCTTTGATTACCCAACCTGAAATGAATTTTCCCGAGTTCGGTGAAGGAAACGACGACGAAATTTGGATGTCGATCCCCGTTTGGCAATGAGGTCAAGTTTCAACAAGCAACATTGTCAGCTGGTTCGTTTTTTTGTTTTTGGCTCTTTTGCACTGGGAGATGCAGACCAGCGAGATAGCAAGGATTTGGTTTGATTGTGGATAGTAACTGACAGGAACAAGGCCACGAAAACTATCATAGAAACGCAAAAGCACGATTTTTAGGATCCGTTTGTTAACCCGATTCTGGAGTGACTGACTTATTCTGTGTCTGAAATAGCACGTGTTGTCGTCTATTTCGTGCAAAAGCAATTTAGCACAGAATGTCTAGTTTTATTCAAGGAATCTAGTGATAAATTGAAAGCAGAACAGAGCCGTTGTGAACCAGATTTATGAGTAAAACCTGATTTGATTATTTGTTCCAACACCAGTGTTTCTGTTCCGATTCCAGATGAAGTTCGTTTTTGGATTTCGCTGTTGTTTCACCAAAATATTGCCCTCAAAATCATCATTGAGCCGCAATCCCACTCATCTTTGCTAGTTGAATTTTGTATACAGTCTGTTTCAGCAATTGTCAGGGGACGAACTTGGCACATCAGACTGCCAGTGCAAGCCACGGGTTTCTTATTCTTTTCTACAATCATCGTTTCTTCTCGAAGACGGAAAAACTATGACACGAGCAGTTCTCATTCCTTCTCATGAAATTAAATTGAGATTTAGCTGTTAGTGTTTTTATCGACTTCTCTCACAGAATGATATTCACTCAACCGAATGATGAGAAACCACTGCAAGAACCATAAACAAAGGTGCAATCCAAATTACATGCTTTGTTTCTTTCTTGCTCGGTTTTGGGGAGGGTAGTGGGCGCTCTAGCTCAACAACTACACAGTGTTATTATAGATTTGCCATAGAATTATAGCCGCTTACTGATTTACATAATTTGCTTGCAATAATTTCAGGGATAAATTTTCGACAGAACAGGGTATCCATAATTCACAGTCTCTTTAAACGACGTCGTGGACAGAGGAAAACCTTGAGTAACCGAGGTAATCGACGTCCGCGTGGGGAAAAGAGGAACACTAATGATCGAAATTAAACTTGTCTTCTTGTTAATGACAGTCGATAGAACACATCAGATGATATCAATGACAACCGGATCCATGAAAATGGGATAATTAGTTAAGACGTTATTGATACTCGTCTTGGATTTAAATACACACCCTTGGTTTCGCTGCCGATGAACGACAAACTTTCGGTTGGCAAGCCGTTTTTCTTTACTGGTTCGTTAATTTTACCGGCGAAAGTCAAATAGACCGGAGCACAAGACGCATAACTGGATACGTTCCTGAACATCAACTTAACCGTCTGCTATGGATGAGTGGAAGACAAAATAGCCACCATTAGCCTACGTCTGTTAGAACTAGATCATCCGAATAAAGTACAGGCAGTAATTTATGTCCATCTACAAGGATACACTCGGGTGTGATTGGAATTCCGTTGAACAAAACCCCTCTTTGGGTTCATGAACAATCACTGGGCCTAAACCGCCTATCATCAAAGCAACAATGACAATTCAGAGCTTACAAATTAGTTTGCATTGCTCTAGTTTATCTCTTATCCATTGACGGAACTGAAATGACCAATTTGACAATATTAGGCCCCTTTTTTGAAACCTTAACTTACCTGCTCTAACTATATTATGTCACTTGAATAATTGGAGTGCATTCGGCTTAGTAAGGAGATTCATTGCTAATCCGGTTTTTGAAGCAACTAACGAGTGTGGTAAAGTATTTTGTGTTGCTTTGGAAAATCTGGGTCAAAAACGCTAAAGGATGATGTGTGTGGTAATAAACAATCAATAGCTACAAAAAAATGAAATTAGATTCCTGTTTTGATTCCACATTTATCCGATGAAGCAAATAGAATGACAAAAAACGTCTTTCAATATACTCCAGAGAAGATAATAAAAGAATATTGCTGCATAAAATACTAGCACTTGTTGTAATGAAATAATTGTCATCCAGTAATTATGAAGTGAGTAAATAGATTGGCCAAACTTAACAAAACCGTTTCAGTGTTCAAGGTTACAAATAATACTTTCTGGACATGGATATTGGGAAATATTAGTTTGGTATCATGAGTGTGGTTCCGGATAGGATTACTTGGATTTCCGTTGTGAATAAAAGTCAACTGTTGTCTCTTCGAAATTCTTCAGCAGATGTAAGACCTAAAAAACCCGAAGGTGAGAGCAGAAACCCAGAAGACAGCCAATACGATTACCTGTCTCCCAGATAAATTTCTTATATCGAGTTGAATCAGAGTGTCGTTTCATAGAAGGTTTATGCAAAACAGATTCACTGTTAAAGATATTCACAAGAGATATCTGGTTTAACATGTGGATGTGTTACCTGGAGCATAAATTAGCAATTTGTTGCGTTTTACGGCCTACCGATAGTTGAACTGTGTAAAGTAAAATAATGGCCAAACAAGTGAGAATCAGTTCTAGTTACCAAGCAACTGTCAACATTGAAAACATCAGCTTGTTTACCCTTCGACCTTGAGTAGGTTGTGCATTGTGTTCATGGAGAAGTACATAGCATTCTTGCAATAAGTACCGTAAAATATAAGTGAATAATGCGAAGGTGAGTTTGTGCGATTAACTTCCGATCAATAAAAAGAAAACGATGTCATTCGATTAAGGATGGCCATCGTACTTTGAAAGTCCTGCCTGAAGAAGACGTCGCAAGGAATGAACACAGTGAAAATAAGAAGAATTAATTTTTAAACAACAAAAACAAAAGGAAACCTCTATCTGCTGCAAAAAACAATTTTTTCGAAAACTCACGGGGAAGAGTGAGAACGTGGTTTTTGGAAAATAGTTGTGTTATCAGATGCATGAAGCTAACAGCGTATAAAAGAGTGAATATTTTAACCCCAAATTGACCAGATCGAATATATTGATAGGGACTTTTCTGGATATGGTATAATATTTTGATTGATCAATACCTTTTTGATAAACGTGGCAAACAGGCAGACAAAAAGTGTTGTAATTCCTAATGAATGAAACTCGTTCCCATTTTGTTTTCATCTGTTGGACCTTGATCCACTGGTTTGAAGAAAGAAACAATATGTCTAAGGAGCACTCATTACTCAACCAGGTACTCAACTTTCACCGTTCAATTAGGCTATTATAAGGTGAAAATTCCACGTGAAAAATCTCTCCCGTTTTTACCTCAACATCTTCATTGGTATGGAAAACTTCAATGAAGAGGCAATAATTCTCCTGCAAAAAGAAGCTAACTGGAATCGCGTAAGTACTACTCCTGAGTAGATCGTTGTATATGACCATGAGTTCAGTATAATCAACATTTTAGGGGTAGGTTTTCAAAATTTGTGTCTTCGAAAACTAATTGCATGCTGCACGTATTTAAACCAAAGATATTTGAAATGCATGCTCTGCTTCTCGACAGACTTTCGGAATATGAGAAAATTTGAACTGGGTAAACGTGAGTGCACGAAGAGCTTCATAAAACCTTACTGATCCCTATTGACTGTTGTTCTGAAGGTTTATTTTCTGAATGCAGTCAATTTGGTTATACTGTTGAACAAACTCACAAGTGCGAGTCTGTGGCTACTGAAGATTTTCAAGATTGATAGTGGCTGTGTTAAGTAATGGGAAGTGTTGTTCCGTGCAATTCGCTGAGTGTTTCTCATAGGTGGCTTTGATTCTCGATCAGAGTTTTGCATCTGCGTCGGCCGTGGCACTGGAGATGAAACTGGCAAAATTTGAGGAAAATTTCACCATACAACTTTGAAGCACGAAATAAGAAGTGATAAGTGAGAGATATCCAGAAGCTTCCATGTGTGCCTCCAATCGGATTGCATCCCCGTCTGGATGAATACATGGGTGTGACACCGAGTAATATAGCTGTTTGGTTTTCACTCGACTTCGGGTGCTTCCCACGCGTCACTCGATCGTGCGTTAGGCTTCAGACCACATTTGTTGAGAAGGTGGATTGATTGGATTTGGCTCCGCATGACATATTCACGAGGAACTCTTGTGTTCTTTTCAGACAGACATTGCAGCTCCCTAATCGGAATCGTATGCGTACACAGGTACCGTGGAAATATTGGCGTAAAGATAGGATTTCGATCAAAATTCAAGTCTGTGAAACCTTTTTCAGGATGACCAGCCCACTGCATCAAATAACAGAATCATAAAAAGAAAACTAAAAGATATCCTAATGCACAGTAGGAGTTTTATTCTCACCATGTGCAATTCATATCCCTAGTTATTAATGCTTATTGCCAAATCAAAAATGATTCTGATCACATGCATGACATTCAGGTTTGGCACTGACTTTAAAAAAATCTCCAATTTTATTCCAAAGTTTTGAATACCAAAGCATTTTTATGAGAATAATAAACAAGCTACAGTTTAAAACATAGATTTGTTTCAAAATTAGGAATGCAGCTGCAAATGTTTTGGCTACTCCGGAAAAGAGGGTGTCTAAAGGTGAATATTTTATGGTTTTGGAGGTTCATTTTCACGCGTCTTACTGCCACCCAAAATGGTGTCTTTTCATGTGATGCAATATATCTTTGCTTAGCTTCATTTGTAATTTGCGTCGTTTGATTGAATCATGTGTGTCTAACATTTGAGACAATGAGACATGTGAAAAAGATGCCATTGAAAAAGGAAGATATAGGTATGCCGTCACCCATGGTCACAATAATTAGGAAGAACATTGGCTGTGTTTTCGAGGAGGTGATTTTGTGTACTAGTATATGTATGAGTGTGTGTGTGTGCACTCGTGTGCGTGCGTCCAGCTCTGGATGAAAGAAATCGAGCAGAGTGGGATAGTCCTCTAACCATGCAGTATGAATGGTTACTCACGTCTTGGGGATCACGCGATTCGCATCAAGACGTGCATTAATTTGATATGTTGTGTGTCACGTGGCCATGCGCGAGTAGGCCACGCGAAATGTAAGTCAAGAAATGGCATTTTTGTGCATGGAGTAAATTATTGCAAGATGTTTCCTGGTGATATCAGCTATTGTCAGTTTTTGCTCAGAAATCAGTTCCAACCGAGAAACGGGTGAATGGTTACGAACTCCAAATACTGCTTCCAACACAACTCAATAAATACTACCAATCAGACCTGTAAGCACTGCATTAGAACCCATTTGGATTTACCTATATTGGAGATTCTGTGTTCGACAGAAAATACATCATAAAAGTACCAGAATGATTGGTCGATTGACTCCGTAATTTGATTTCATTTGCAGTGGTTATCAAGAACGGAAAATGTGGAAAATCTCCGTGCTGCGTATTAATGGGATTCTATAAATGTATCTTATGAAGAGTAGGATAAAATGATATTTTACCACGATAGACAAGCATATGTTCCGCTCTCACTTAGTCACATGAATAATCAATTTTCTTCTCTTTCTGCTTCAGACATACATCCAATGTCTTGCGTTTGTGTTAAGCAATCCAAACTTTACTGAAGATGTGGTCTGATGATAATTTTGAGCGGGTCTGTCTCATGGAATGATACTTCCTAAACAAGTTTATTTCTGTTTATTAGTATACTTTTACCACTTCTGTGACGATAACTTATACTTCTGTAATACAAATATCGGGGATCAAATAATCCGGATATTTCCCATCCATGATGTTAGTCATTACCGATTTGGCATTCCATGGAAAAGATGTGCTGTAACCAGTACAGATTTTTAATATTCAACAGCTATCATCAGGTAGAAAACTGATTATATACTCCCAAGAATGGAAGCCACCAAGATAAGCGTTGCATCATGAATCTCACTGCTAAACAACTTTTGCTGATTTATACGTGCCAAATTTATGACTGATTAGAATGATATTAAAATTGCAAGTACTTCATCAAGAGGTAAAATGACACAATCTGTGCACACCGTGGATTGTTTGCAGTTTGCCCGGGGCGTGTTTTAATTGAACAACTAAACGACCAGCTATTTTATTTGCACACACTCGTACGCACACACACAAACACCTAGATTATTCTTACACCAGAAAACGAATGCAAGTTGCACACCTGTTATTCAATCATTCAACATGTTACACATCGAATAAACATGACCGATATTACAAACGACAATGTGTGGTGCTTCTTCAGTGGTACACAATTTATTTGTCAAGCACACTACAATAATTGTCGTACTATTCTGTCAAATATACTCATGGTAACCATTGGAAAATAAGAGAGGTTAAAAGCCTATAGTAGACGAATATTCATGTCGATTTTCCTGTCAGACTAGATTGGTCGTGTCCATTTGATATCGTGATTAAACTTTACTGATAGACGGATCACATCCATCCATTAGATGATGGGTTCTAACAAACTAGAACAGAGTATTTGCCTTCTTCAAATGAAAAATTATAAGATACGCGAAGAGCAAACAGTAGTACAACGTAAAATATTTATTTACTCAAACATGCTTCACTAAGTCGCAAATCATTGGGTTCGATGTGAAACCGTTCGGGGTTATCTTTACCCCTTGAAGAAACGAGCGATTGGGTAGGCAACGCTCAGTGCCACTCTCTCATGCAACCTGCTCATAATAAACGCCGTCAAATAATTAAAACTGGCGTTTGCACACTTCCGTCAGTGATAATCAGTTTTCGTCTCTTGAAATTCTCACAGCAGAAATTTTCAGATCAATTGATTTCTAACCTACCGGCTTCCTTTAGTACTTAACTGACTGGACTGGCTTTCTTTTCTTCACTTGTGATTTAAAACTACGCAAGCAATGAAATTTTCGCAAATGATATTTTACCGATGATTTTTAACTTGCCATTTAGAACAAGTGTCATACAGTTATAGATCGATATTTACAAAAAATTCTAGGGCAACATTTCCAGCACTCGTAGGTTGGATATTCCTGAATGCACGTGAGGATTCGCTGACAAGAAACCTAGGGAGAGAAATGCTGTTTAAACGAGGAGCCTTTCTGGTAACATATGTACCTCACTAATAAATGATCTTTGATTGTGTCGAGGGAATTTGCAAGATGAATATGGTGTTGAGGGTGATATTACCTAAAATATCAACGCGATGGACAGACTTTGTTTTGCGGATTCGAAAACCACTCAGTTAACTGGTGCGTTTGGATCACCCGGTCAGAAGAAGACCAGTATTCTGCTTTTTGGTTGACAACAAATCTTAGCCACAAAAGTAAAAGTGACCGAATAAGTCTCTTCTTTGATATGACAGAACGGACTATGCAGCCGAATGCATCTGCCTTCTGTTCCTTCTTTCTCTTAATCAGACACCTTCAGTTAGTTGTCAAAAACTCTTTAGTTCTCTTTGAAGGCTTTTCATAATATTTTGGATGGCTAAAATAAAACGTGCCCTACGATTCTACCAATAATTCAACACTGATTTTTGGAGTAGGTTGAACCCAACGCCCTGTCAATTTGACAAATCCGAACTCTTCTGTCGTTCAATAAAA
This sequence comes from Fasciola hepatica, assembly GCA_948099385.1. NCBI lineage: Eukaryota > Metazoa > Platyhelminthes > Trematoda > Plagiorchiida > Fasciolidae > Fasciola > Fasciola hepatica. The sequence continues at coordinate 2,040,638 of CANUEZ040000063.1, forward strand.
TCCAATTACCAAACACGAGAACACAAACAGATACGGAGTAGCAGAAGAGGCTCAAACAAACGGTCATCATTTCCAGATTACGAGACAAAGCTTGATCGTTTACTAACGTGCGTAAACAGATAGCTCGTTACAGTAATCATGCAAAAAACGAGCACAAATTAATTCTTCAATACTCCAGACAAGTGGTGTCGAAATTCGATGAACATTGTAGCTTTCAAAATTAATCTATTCCCTGTATAGAACAGAACCATAAATACAGTTTATCCACCATTTATTGCACCCCACATCACCTCAAAACAACAGAATGTGAACCACAGATAGAAAGGAAAGGAGACATCTATTTACAAACAAAATATACCGTAGTGCTCAAGGTGGATATTATTTCCCGGATTAAAGCATGTTCGCTGGCATTATCCTCGAGGATTACTTTTTTGCGTTTTGAATGTACTGCTCACGAACAAATCAGCTTCCGCGTACATCATAAATTATGCAGGATGACTTAATCCAGGCTCCTAGAGAAAACCGTAATAATGGGATCTTTAAGGTGTCCATGTTCCCACTGATTTTTAAATTATTAGGTACACAAAACTTCGTGAGACATTTCCTGATAGACATTTATTCTCCCTGAGACAAATTTTGATTGACCAGACTGAAATCGGACATTCTCATAGTCTGATAAATCCTCTGCTATGCAGACTGTCGTTGATAACGTTCTCTGGGACAAATTTGACCGCAAATCATCGCACATCGTTTCAACTCGTGTAATGAGTTATGCGACTCGGTTGTTATTGGGACGAGTTTCTCTCAAGTTTCGTATCACGAATTATTAATTTTCGAGCCCACCAAGTCTCATTGTACACCACAAAAGCAAGTGGATAGTTGAAGTGATTTCCGAAGCGATTGCACCATGTGCCCACATTTATCAGGCCGTGTGATTGCCTTAGATTGGCCGAAACTAAATACAGCATATATTTTTGCAATTCTTCAAAACGGCATGTATGCTTTCGTTTAGAAATCGTCCTGCAGGAAGGATTAAAACTATTTTGATGTTATCTGTATCACAATGCAATCGTAAGCAAAACGTCACAGGGATTTGCTCCTTGAGAGCTCCAAAATTCCTTTCCTTTCCTGTGAAGTAATGAAATGTTTATTGCTTTACGTGCGTCCATCTCCGTCAGTGTCGAAACAATATGGTCACATGAGGGAGCTTGCTAACATGGCCTTTGTCAGAATACCATGTCATCGATTTATATGTCACGGTTCTCTACTGAGGCTGAAATAACGGTGACTTCTGTGTTTAACCGAGAGATTCCAATGGCTTTCTACTAAGTGTCCTATTTGTTTATGCTTATTCCTGCTAGGCGCACATCTGGTCGAAAAACAGCGTACAGAATCAATTATGATAGGATTGGAATTCGTTCAGTAATAATAATAAAACATTCCGTTGGAGAACGAGTTCAAAGATTTCATAAATACAAATGAAATGCATTTGAATAATTTGGTACTTCTAAACATCAGACTAGCTGACCTTGGTAGCCAAGATGTCCATGTTCCTTTCAGTGTACTTCAACGCTTATTAGACACCTCCATAAGGATCGCTCAACAATATGGACTTAATTGACCGTCACCAATAAACCAAAGTTCGTGTGTAAAACTGATTTCCTCCCGAACTACATTTGATCTGATGATATTCGAAAATATGGGAAACATTAAAAAAACGCTTCACCGTCAGGTATGTCTGATATCAATACAAAGTGCCACATCGTTAAATACTTCATATCAACGGTGATTTCACTGCCGATGAAAAATCCCTCCTCTGCTGACTGACAATTGAATTTATGCAAATAGGTAAAACAGCGTGGTACAAAAGGTCATTGAGATCGAAGCTGTGCAAGAAAACACCGTACGACGTTATCGTTTTTACTCAACTGAGCGAAACGTGACATGGGAAAAGTACCATGCCGAAACGTGCTCAGATTAACTTTGTGTAAGTGGATTGAAAGAAACACCCGCATTACAGAATTCAGGGGATGGGTGAAGACATGTTCATGTATTACAGCCTGATAATGAAAATAACTAATTCAATTTTGCATAAAAGACCCTCCGTATTGTGCATAAAAGAACAATGAGCGTGGACAGAAATACATGGCAAACAGGTGATTGATCTGCTTGAGTATTTTGTGGCAAAAGTACAGTAAAATCTTTGGCCAACGAATCACGTTTTTGTGCTTGCAGTGACACACAAAGATATATATGGGAGGTGGCTTCAAAATTTTCCGTTTTGGTTGAGTGTAGACCACTACTAGGCGAACGAGTGATATTCGAGTATGTATTTCATTCCTAAATAGAAATAGCCATGAAGGAGCTCGAGATCACAGTAAAAACTGACAAGACAGGTAATGGGATAGTTTAGTCATTGAAGAAGACCGCTGATAGTTTTGCTCACAAAACAGTCGTTCAGTTATGCGACAACCATTCGTATAGTCATCAGGCAGTGTGCGATTTTGTCACAATCCAGCTGATTACACCAGAAATGATTTGATAAAATGGAGCTGAAAATGTCTAACTGATTCATTCGTGTTCTCCCCAAAGGACAAGCATCTGTAACACACTGCTCTGAATAGAGGATTGTTCAATTTACCAAAGAAAGTTATTTTCATTATGGGTTAGAACTGATATATAGATCAGACTACCGTAAGGCGTTTTAAGTATCATGCAGATCTTGGAAAGTGAAGAAGAGCTGTAGGATGGCATGAAAGAGAAGCATATCGTGGCAACCCAACTGGTGTGTATTGTAAGTGATAAGAAACTCCCCGTTTACTTAGGAGATAAAATGCATCATGAGATACCGCAGATTTAATGAAGGAACTTCATATTTGCTTCAAGCACAGCGTGTCAAAATAAAAATGATGAAAAATCCAATTTTTATACAGTAGAAAGTAAGCAACTAGGAAGGTGCAAAACAGTGCACTATGCGAATAGGACCTGGGGTGAATAAATGATGAATAAGGAAAGATTATTCCCACTTGCTCTCATTGTATTTTTACTAAGAACAGTAAGAATATCGCCGATTATGTGTAACGGAGAGATGCATGCCTCGTCAAATTTAACCCAAACGAAATGATGGTGACTTGTTATCACGGCTTCCACTGATGGTCTGAAATGTGATTCTAATTCAAAAGAAGAGTAAGCACGGACTTACTTGAGCAATGACAATTTCACCTATCTGTTTGCGGAAAACTCTTTAAATGATCATGTTAGCTGTTTTTATTCCTATAAGGTTACCGATAATCACGTCCCTACTGGTGGATACACTGAGAAATTACCGAGATCATCAAGGATTACTCAAATCTCACCAAAAATGCTTGCTTTTCTATCAGACTCCGCTCAAATGTAATCCTCCAGAGTCCTGATATTAAGAAATACTGAAACTCCAAGTACCTAATGCTGTTTGCAATATACTCAACAATATAACTAGAAATTTTTTTAGAAGAAAAATTGAAAATTCATGATTTAGTTAGCCCTCGAACATTCGAAGTGCTGGATAATAATAAGATATATATGAAATTAATCCAAAGTGCATAGAATGCTTCTGACTTGGAGAGAGAATCACTCTGCTGTCGACGTCCTACTGCATTCACTTTCAAACTGTATCTATCCAGCTATTCAACTCTATGATTTTCCTTTCTCATTCCGTTCGCCTCCCGGACCGAGTTGTTACACGTGTACGATAAGGCTCTGGACACGAACATATGTCGTTCACGAATATTTCTCCGTCGTTATGGGAGCATGTTTCCATTGACAATTCCAATACGTGCTTGTAAAGCAGATGATTCGAAGCAGATTATGATAAATGCTGGGGAATAGGGATAGCATATGTGTGAAAAGGACTTCCCGTTGAAAAGTGGTTCTTGCGTTATCAGTTTGTGCATCAATTTCGATCAGTTTCATGGTAGCTCGGTTTCTCATAATGACAGCATTCTCAGTTTTGTCTCCGGAATGCTCATGAGGACTTTTTTATTCGTATCGGAAAACAAACATAAAAACTAAGGTGAACAATTTTATCATACCTAATTCATTCACCTTCAAACATGAACGATTATTGAACAGCGTGTTATAACATTTCTGCACGCTTTTTTGGGACACTGAGGCTTACATTTAATTGCACGGATTAGTAAGCTGTGAGAGATTAAAAAGTAATCGACTCAGAAGCAGCCGACCCATAACAACTTTTGTTGAAACATATTCAGATTTGCACCACAAAGTGGCATTATTCCTTGTTCACATAATTTAAACACAAACCCAGTCAGTTGAGTATAGTTTTGCACAGACTATTGGGCTGCTTTGTTCTCCTCATTCGTTTTGTTCGAAATCTCATGTTCATATGTGCACTACAATTCCAGGTCAGATAGAGATGATCAACGGGAGTTTGCAGGAGACGTGATCTTCGAAGGTCCGCGTTAGTAATCATGAATCGAATGATGAAATTCATCAACCGCCTGAACTTTCTGAAAGCACAAAGAAACATGCAGCCACTCAATACCTGTGGGTTTCATTTAGACAAAAGCTCACTGATTCATAATATAACAGAAATTGTGGCCAAACGAAGATGCATAATGCACAGTGCATATATATATATATATATATATATATATATATGATCAATAGAACATATAGCTGACTAACCGATGTAATCAAAGAATTATTTATTTACGCAATATTATTCATGATGCAGTGTAAATTTTCACACCATCGAAAACCACGGAAGCTGCCTCATCGCTGCTTGGAATCAGCAGCAGTGCACATCCCCGAAGCCCAACTGGGAATCGAACCCGGTGCGAACGATGGTGAATCTAAAACATTATTCCCGAGGTTGTGCCAGCTGACCCTCATCAATATACGGAGTTTATACAATATAGATAAATCCCATATAAACTAGGTGCAACATGAGGTTTCTTAGCATGCAGTGACTCATATGACATACTGGAAACATCAAATCATACAAATGCACCTGCATTGGAAATAGAGAACCTCGACCACAATCTGTCTCAGCCAATCACCGTCGTAATCAGAATGCATTTCAAGCAAAGTGACGGGTGGAGCACGTTAGCAACTCAGCGAGCTACATAAGATGGCTTACCTCAAGCCAAAGACTCAGTCATTTCTGGAAAGTCAATGGGTAGAATACTGACGAGGCAGTCTCGTTGTGCTCCAGGTTGGGGGCAGATTTGAGATGGCGACTTTGTCGGTGAAATCAGTGGAAGGATATTTGATCCAAGCACATGGGCTTCCACTCAGCCACCCTGCTGTCTTGCATTCAGGTTCTTGTTAGAACTAAAGGCTTTGGTTGAGAACCTCAATCGTTCTCCTGCTTATCAGCTGGTCAGCCTAGCAGTACCCGTCCAACATCTCCCACAAACGGTACGAATACATAGAATTCCATACTGCGTCAGTCGTCGAGTAGGATAATCGTGAAAGCACTAGCCGTTGAATCTAGTGTGGTGGATGGTGATGATTGGTTACTGTTCTTCTGTTACCGGTCGCTTCTCTTTACCCCTCTACCCACTGGTAATGCTAATGGCACCCCCTGTGCTTGCAGCGGCTCACTGTCAAATACTGTCATGAAAAATCCCCAGGCTAGAAATTCATTTTTTCTCACGCCTTGTCAGCCTTTGGATGTTAGTTTCTTCGGCTTGCCTGATGATAACACTCAAAGATTGTTCGAGCTTATTCGCGGCACCGGTTGAGGAAAACCTCGGTCAGTGAAACGATACGTAAAGGACATAGAGAGTTTATTCATGGCAAATAACAGACGCCTGGCAGTTGAGCCAAATACTTGAGGACGGTTTAGCTGATAGCACGCTAATGTGGCTACTCTTATGTCAACAAGTGGGATTCCTTTGGGACAATCAGTTAACCACCGACGAATTTCATCCAGTTATTTTCAAGCTGGGTGGAGGTGCCATGATAAAATCACCTACCGCCTTGATCCGTGGCATTTGAAACAAGGATCGTGCTCCGTTTTCATGAGGCGAGTCACTGATTACATCAAACTTGAAGAATTTAATGTACAGTGATTTTAGTAATGATCGTTGTATAAGTTTAGTTCTCGTAGTCACCATGTTGCTAGCCTCGAATTCGCTGTGCTGTTTGATCGCGGCTCACAAGAGGAACACGCACGAACAACAGCCGGACTCTACCTGAATGGAGGATGTGTTGACTACACTTTTAGTCTTCGTCAATTACTTTAAACGCGTCACACACACACACACCGTTGACCGACAATAATGGTTTTCCTTGACTTGAGGTCGTTGTATTCTCAATTTGGCCGCGTAAGGGTTTGCGGTGAATTAATCAGTCCGTTTGAAACCACCAGTTGTGTTCGATAAGGATGTCCCATACCGATATTCGTATTAGTCTTTTTCACCCAAGAGATAAGGGCGAGTGTTTTTTCAAATCTTCAGGATGTGGGCTTCGCACTAACAAATAGCTTGCACCAGATATACTCGTAAGAGTAATAAAGTAGCTCCATTCGGCAATCTCTTTTCTCCTTCAAAGTGTAAAGTGATGTTGCAAGACTGGACGTCAACCGTCCCGAACTTGATGCTCGATGGTGAGGTGCTAGCACTTGCCGACCCCCCCCCAGTTACCTCCGAAGCAGTGTGACCACCGATGGGAGCACTGTAATAGATGCAGGCATGAATTTATCCAAACCTCGAATGGAGTACGCTTGACTGAAGCACTTGTGGCACTGAGCTGATATTTCACTGCAGCTGAAAGGTCGTGTGTACTGTGTCAAGGTGTTTCCAGCTGTGTTGTATAGTTGTGAGACATGGAGTCTGCGTGTGGAAGATATTCGTCGCCTTGAGGTTATCAACTATTGACGTTTGCGTAGTATCGCTAAGAATTAGATGGAATGACCCAGCGAGCAATGTTGATATCTGAAATTGAGTATTCTATAAGAGAATATACAGTTTGTTGGACTTTCTAAACATCTCACAATCGATTGCGAGCAGTGTGTGTGATTGAAGATAGTTTACTTGTCTGACTGTCTTTTAGATTCGTTGTGTAACGTGCAAAACACAGTTCATTCGGTCAACCCTACACTCAGAAGCACCAAACTCGAGTTTCCCTTCTATAGGCTGAGACAAGTGTTGTGTATAGCATACACACATCTACCGTGCCATGCCTTGTTTTCCGTTCCTTCCCGGGAGTTAACGAAGTTAAAAGAAGTTCAGTGGGGATGATAGAATAGGGTTGGGTTCCAAACGACCCCTCAACCAGTTGGCTGGAGACATTGAAGGATATGGCACTGAAGAGTGAACAGCTTCGATCTTCTTGTAACTTTCTGTCGAGTCAGAATGATTGATCAGTGTGCCTTTTCACATTTAGATAGTATGTTCTGAGTTGGCTACGAGGGCATTGTTCTCTTCTCACTTCCCTGTAGGTCCACTCCAAGTTCATATTATATATTCCTCGTTTCTAATGGAACGTGCAACTAGCGGAAGAAGACAGTGAACAGTGGAACTTTCCGTGCTGTTCAACGCTGTATGCTCTTGTTGTTGCTGCTGACAAAGATCATGATGATGATGATGATGATGATGATTCGGATGGTGATGGTTTTGGTAATTCGGCTCACGATGATGATGATGATGATGATGATGAATAAGATATTTGTGATGATGATGATGATGATGATTATGATGTTGGTGATAATGATGATGTTGAGTCGGACGATGACAATGATGATGAATCTGTAGTGCGGTGTAGGATAGTTCAAATAATGAAGGGATGAGTTCACAAGAGTGACGTTTGTTATTTGGTAAGAATCACCCTGATGATAAAACAGCATAAAAATTCTTTCATTTCTGTGTCATCAGTAGGTGGATGATATATTCTATATTCCGTCCACATGAAACTAGAATCAATCAGTCCAAAGCCACCTTGTATCAATTTATGTGAGAGTTTTATGCTGATGATAGTAGAATTATGCATTTACACTTCAAGCTGTAAGCAGCATGTTATAGTGACTCTTGAAATGCCTGTCTTCTAAACATGACTTGCCTTTATGTGGAACCTGAAAATCACAGAAATCCGTTGCTAGAACTATTCTCATGCATAGCAGCAATATTCATCCAATCAGTAATACATTCCCACACGAGTAGGCAACTTTAGATTAGTTGTTGACAAAGTGAGTACCAAATGGGAAACTTCAAATCATCTTTGAATTTAACATGGAATGCTACACACATTTTACCCGAGCAGATCTCCGCAAATAATTCATAAATGGTAACTAAAGTTATGTAGAAAACAGAAGCTCAGTGCCCACGTTTTACGTCTGGAAGATCCAAATATCACGCGATAAAATAATCTATTCAGTCATACTGCTTTTTGCACACTTCGCAGTAATCACCTTATCTACAAACGTTTATGTGAACCTCACAGAAAAGTGAGTGCATAATCATAAATCCCAGTCCATTCAGGTCTAGTACCATTATATCTTTGTTCAGAACTCGAATATTACAGGTACTATTTTGCATTTGGCCAGTTTTCCATTCGCTCACTAGCGCACCAAAGTTAACTCTTCAATGCAATTATGATCATCAACTTGTGAGCAATTCGTGAATAGATAACCCTTGTTTGAGATTCCTCATAACGGACTTGAGGGGCAAAACTACAGGTGCCATTTCACATCTGGTCAGTTCTCCATTTGCCAATTGGCGCACCAACGTTGGCAGTCCAATGTATCTATGATCATCAACTTGTGAGCAATTTCGTGAATAGGTAACCCTTGTTTGAAATTCCTCATAATGGACTTGAGGCGCAAAATTATTAAGAAGGCTCGTAAATACTCACGACGGTACGCCTTGCCTCATGATACGGACAAAATGTTCTGACAGGTAAACAGAAACTGTATTCCAAAGAAGGAAGGAATTATCGTGCTGTGGATCAAATCGTTGATATACAGTTCTGACCATTACTGGTTACATCAAATGATCATTAAAAAGTCGCGAATTTCAACGCGAATCACGATCACATTTTCTTTCGTTTGATTATGTTCAGTAAAGCGGTTAATCCAAATAACCAAGTAGTTCATACCATATTGTACGATATGTATAGTATGGACCAGCAGATAACTCACCTGTTCATTGCAAAGCTTTGTCACTTTCTCAACTTTTACAACTGAAATAAAATTAAAGGAATTGTCATCCACTCCCATGGTCAGTAAGAGGATAATGTTGCAAACATTTACATTTGGGTTCACAAATTCTAGGTAAAAATGACCAGGACTCCCTAAATTTACCATCAAAGCATAAATCAGTCCCTAATAGTACTATGTTGTCACGAACGATGGAACAGGATTAGTTGAGAACGTCTTCTCAAATAGCTGTGTGACATAACTCATCCGAGGCTTATCACACATCACACGTTTACTGGAGAGGTACACACAAATGAGCAAAACACTACCAGATGTAATTTGATTTCCTTTGCAAATTCACGGTGAACTACCTCTATATTGGGAGCAGTTATAATTCCAAATATCTTTCTATCATATTTTTGTCCAGGTAATTCGTGTGCTGACCTACAGCAAATTCTTTCCGTGAGGAACTTCTCGAAAATGATCTGATATAGTACACATTTTTGTATGACAATATTGTGCTCAATATATGTACTAGAGCTACAATTTCGTAAGACCTGGATATGTTATACATATCATTCCCACACAGATAAATCTCTAAAAACGATTGAGGGATCCGTGTTCAAAAGATAAGAACATGTGAGCATCTGAAAGCCTACACTAATTTGAAATGATAGTAACATACGTACACTTGCAACAGACTGGAACGTGAACTACAAAACAATCTAAAACATTTGATCAGTACAGTTTTAGGGTGTGGTAACCAGTAAGAGAAAATGAACATATCTCGAAAAACAAAATACATTTTGGAGATGTGTTCAGAGGCACCACTGCTGCTTTTATACAGAAGGCGGTTTACAAGGATATCACGAAGCGATCACTGGTAAGTGATTGTGCACAACAACCGGAAGTGCAGAAAGCATTCTTTGGATATGGCTTGGTGAAGAGACCTCAAAACATTGAGTAGTGTAACTAAACGGGCTCAGTTGAGTTAATAAGATAGCGTCGTACGATGTTTTCTTGCACAGTTTTGATCTCAAACGTCTGGTGTACTGGTTTGTTTTTTTCATCTATTCACATAACTTCAGTTCTCAGTCAGCAGAGGAGGGATTTTTCATCTGCAGTGAAATCACGGTAGATATGAAGTAAATTACAATGTGACAGTGCGATGATATCAGATACAACCCAAGTTGAATCATTTTTGTTTGTAAAGTTTTCCACATTTTCGAATGTCGTCAGATCAGATGTAGTCTGAGAGAAGACCATTTTTCTACACTCATTTTCAGTTTTCTATGTAAACCGTTACTTAGGTCCAAAATGATGAGAGATCATTCTAATTCACTATCGAGTTGCCTAAGAAGTGTCGAAGAACACTGAAAGGAACAGTAGTGGTGAATTTGTATTGACTAATACATCAGTGAACTCACATAACTGTTTCATTTCTCCCTAAAGTGGAAGATAAGAAACATGGCTTCTCATGACACAACATAAAGCACGCTTTCACTACGACCTGCTAAGCCGATCACGAAAACGTCTTTGAATTTATGCTTTGACTGTTGGTTATCCCAACTAGGGAGTCATAAAACAGAGTAGTAATTGCAGATGTTGTTGAAATTCTTTGTTTGACTAATTTATCAAGCTTTAAACTTGTTTTCCCAAAATTTGCTCCAGATTACCGCGACAAATTATTTATGATTATATACACTCAAGATTATTTTTAAGACAATGTAGACAACTGAAATTATGTAATCTTGGCTACAATGGTCAGTGGGTCTGAAGTTTAGAAATTGAAAATTAATCAAATACATTCCACATTTATTTATGGAAAGTTCGACTTCGTTCTTCAACAGAGTGATTTAATGATACTCTTAAACGAATTCCAATCCTATCAGAATTGATTCTGTACGCTGTTTTCGACCGAATCTGTGCCAAGTAGGAATGAGCATAACCATTACTGATACTTGGTAGAGAGCCATGGGAATCTCTCGGTTAAACTGCGAAGTCACCGTTATTTCAGCCTCAGTAGAGAACCATGCCATATAAATCGATGACATGGTATTCTGACAAGAGCCATGTTAGCAAGCTCCTTCATGTGACCATATTGTTTCGACACTGATGGAGATAGACGCACGCAAAGCAATAAAAATTTCATGACGTCATAAAAAAGGTAAATAATTTTGGAGCTCTCCAGGAGCAAATCCCTGTGACGTTTTGCTTACGATTGCATTGTGATACAGATAACATCGAAATGACCTTACTCCTTCCCGCAGGAAGATTTCTTAGCAAAAGCATACACGCTGTTTTGAAGAATTGCAAAAATATATGCTGTATTTAGTTTCGGCCAATCTGAGGCAATCACACTGGCCTGATAAATGTGGGCACATGATGCAATCGCTTCGGAAATCACTTCAGCTATCCACTTGCTTTTTGTGATGTACAATGAGACTTGGTGGGCTCGAAAATTACTAATTCGTGATAAGAAACTTAAAGATAACCTCGTTCCAATAACATCCGAGTTGCATAACTCATTACACAAGTTGAAACAGGCTGCTATCAATCGTGGTCAGATTTTTCCGGGGGAATGTTATCAACGACAGTCTGCATAGCAGAGGATTTATCAGACTATGAGAATGTCCGATTTCAGTCTGGTAAATCAAAATTTGTCTCAAGGAGATTAAATTTCTATCAGGAAATGTCTCACGAAGTTTTGTACACCTAATAATTTCTAACTCAGTGGGAACATGGACACCTTAAAGATTCCATTATTACGATTTTCTCTAGGAGCCTTGATTAAGTCATGCTGAAGAATGTATGACGCACTTGGTAGCTGGTTGGTTGGTGATCAGCATATTCAATAGACCAAAGTGAATCCTCGAGGATAATGCTGGTGAACATGCCTTAATCCGGGAAATAATATCCACCTTGAGCACTACGATATATTTTGTTTGTAAATACGTGTCCCCTTCTTTTTCTAACTGTGGTTCACATTCTGTTGTTTTGAGAGTATATAAGGTACAATAAATAATTGATGTACTGTATTTATGGTTCTGTTCTATGTATGGAATAGATTAACTCCAAATGCTACAATTGCAAGTAGTTTTGATCGAAAGACAGAGGAATTCGGATATGTCAAGTTGATAAGGCGTTTTGTTCAACTTATTCAACAAAGCGGAATTTAGTTATGAGTGCAGTCGTGCTACACGTTTTATTTCAGCCAACCGAAATTTTAGAAAAATGCAGGGGCCTTTTTATCCCACTTTTCATGCAAATTTCCACATTTTCATGAATTATATCCATCCATTCCATCACCTGTATCAACAAAACCATGCACATGGCATGCTTCGGGCGTCTCCGAAATAATCCAATGTTTTTGTTATTAACAATAAATAGATTGATATTCTCGCAATCCATATCATCCTCAGTAATACATGAGCTAGCACTGACAGGACTGGGTGACCTAGCAATTACTGAAAAATCAAAAGTACCCAAAACTTCCCCAGGAATCTGCCGTATTACTCATTGCCCAAATTCCAACAGCCCCGATCCTTTTCTTGGCATGTTGCGAATTTTCTCGTTCTAAATTGATGAATTGAGTATTGCAAGACACATTTGAGCAATGCGTAACCTAATTCGCAACGGGTCCCGGAATCAGAAGGCAATTATACTTGAAATTGAATAAACAATGACACGAACCTGATACAAACCACAAGCATGCGATCGAAAGGACTTGAAAACGAAAACCGCATTGCGGCGTGCGAGAGAGGAGCACATGTGTCACGCAGGTTCAGAACAAGGATATGACAAAGCAGCGCGCTGGACGAGAACAAACAAACGTTGATCCATAAAAACAAACATGAATGAAACAAGTCATTAGTGTAAATACGTGAGTGAAAACATTGCACTGCAGTGGACTTCGGGGGATCTTCCACGACCGGTCGTTAAAGGGGGGTGTCCTGGACCAAACAACGGTTATTCCGATCGTGAGTAACGCGTAGCCCGAGTCACTAATCCCAAAGTCAGAACAAGATTGATTCTCTGATTCTACGTTACTGGATTAACAAATTATACGCACATAAATATGCACAAACCTCAACTGTACGGCCACAACGTCTAGCAACGAGGACCGGAGTTCAACAAAAGGTCAGTATCAGAAATCATCGTCACGGCAGTCCAAGTTCGAATCAAAAATTATGCCACGGCACGTGAAAAAAATATAAACAAATACTGAGGTGTAGTGATTGATGCATGCTGTACTTGTTTGAGGGTCAATAAAATAAGGAGCATGGTCTCAACAATACAAGTTTGTGACAACGGCTAGGGGGGATTTTCACACATGCGCGTTACACCGCCCACCAAATCCTCTCGTGAAACGGTCAACATCCAAGGATTAAATAGGGGTACTGATTTGCCCTAACCTACCTAGACCGCAAGGTCGGTGAATACGTAGGTCGCCATGGACTTCATCTATTGTTTGCCAGCCGCAGACACGCTTGCAGGTTTTCTTGAGATCATGCTCCATACCTTGATGTCTTAGAGTTTCGTCTGAGGATGGGACGACATTGTCTGTATGCGAAAAATGGCAGATTTGCGTGGTGGATAATCTGGGTGAGGAGATGAATTAGATCACTAAATCTCTGGTGGCAAATAGATAGTCCCTTCGGAAACTGTAGCCGAAACACCAAATAAACCGGTGAATAACCAGATAATTCATGCTAGACCAGTGACATAGCTCTGATATACGAGTGGTTTGCTCGTTTACTCGGAACATCTGTGCTCGTCTCATATTCCGTATCTATCGTATATGAATGAGTGCAATTTTTGGATAAGTATCAGATAAGCTGCTCTTGAAATGAACTAACAAGTTTGCCGTAGCATAGCTATCAATGCGAACTTCCACAGCACGTCTTGCTGAATTCCTAATACCCTCATAGATGAAATGCATTTGTCAAATTCTACAAGGCTTTGGATGCCACGAGATTCCTGAGAGAATCGGTCAGATAATCATAAAATTTCGTGAGTACATCAAAGGTGTTCCGAAAACAGAGGCAGATAAAATCCTGAACTTATACGAATTGTCATTATTTTACAGCGTACGTAAATGCACCATCCCAAGGAAGGGAAAACAGAAGAAGAATGGAAGTGATGCTGAGGTTGGCTTTCCTCGAAAAGATTCCTGAGGGAATGGGTCTGTGGAGTGTTTGTGTTGAATAATCATAGAAATTCGTGAGTACATCAAGTGTGTTGTGAAAAAAGATACAGATAAAATTATGCACCTATGTGAATTGTCAATATTCTACAGCATACGTAAATAGACCATCCAAAGAAAGAGCAAAAAGAAGAGTGGAAGTGATGCTGAGTTTGTTGTTCTTCAGAATGAACTAAACATACCATCAGGTCCGTATTATTCAAAATAACCATTGTTGGTGCCGCATTCTTCCGACCGATTGCCTGCATTTGCGAATACACTGAGGGAGCCCAATCTTGATTGAAATCGTTACAAAAACTCTTTAGAATCTAATTATCCAATGGGCTGGGTGAGAAGGAACCGGCCCATATTCGGAAAGAATAAAAAACGATATCGATTTCAACTTAGAAAGTAATTTAGAAGTTCCCTCATACCTACAGATTTACTACTGACATTTATTGACTATCGGAACATTTACTCCTTACCATGAAAATCACAACTGTAAAGGAATTACATCTACAATAATTTTCCCTCACGCGGTGCAACTGTAAACTAAATTTTGCCTCAATTTAAATTCACTGTCAGATAACTTGAATGAAACCACAGATATTTCAGAAAATATCACATATGCACAGATTATTCATTGACAAATTCCTTTGATTACCCAACCTGAAATGAATTTTCCCGAGTTCGGTGAAGGAAACGACGACGAAATTTGGATGTCGATCCCCGTTTGGCAATGAGGTCAAGTTTCAACAAGCAACATTGTCAGCTGGTTCGTTTTTTTGTTTTTGGCTCTTTTGCACTGGGAGATGCAGACCAGCGAGATAGCAAGGATTTGGTTTGATTGTGGATAGTAACTGACAGGAACAAGGCCACGAAAACTATCATAGAAACGCAAAAGCACGATTTTTAGGATCCGTTTGTTAACCCGATTCTGGAGTGACTGACTTATTCTGTGTCTGAAATAGCACGTGTTGTCGTCTATTTCGTGCAAAAGCAATTTAGCACAGAATGTCTAGTTTTATTCAAGGAATCTAGTGATAAATTGAAAGCAGAACAGAGCCGTTGTGAACCAGATTTATGAGTAAAACCTGATTTGATTATTTGTTCCAACACCAGTGTTTCTGTTCCGATTCCAGATGAAGTTCGTTTTTGGATTTCGCTGTTGTTTCACCAAAATATTGCCCTCAAAATCATCATTGAGCCGCAATCCCACTCATCTTTGCTAGTTGAATTTTGTATACAGTCTGTTTCAGCAATTGTCAGGGGACGAACTTGGCACATCAGACTGCCAGTGCAAGCCACGGGTTTCTTATTCTTTTCTACAATCATCGTTTCTTCTCGAAGACGGAAAAACTATGACACGAGCAGTTCTCATTCCTTCTCATGAAATTAAATTGAGATTTAGCTGTTAGTGTTTTTATCGACTTCTCTCACAGAATGATATTCACTCAACCGAATGATGAGAAACCACTGCAAGAACCATAAACAAAGGTGCAATCCAAATTACATGCTTTGTTTCTTTCTTGCTCGGTTTTGGGGAGGGTAGTGGGCGCTCTAGCTCAACAACTACACAGTGTTATTATAGATTTGCCATAGAATTATAGCCGCTTACTGATTTACATAATTTGCTTGCAATAATTTCAGGGATAAATTTTCGACAGAACAGGGTATCCATAATTCACAGTCTCTTTAAACGACGTCGTGGACAGAGGAAAACCTTGAGTAACCGAGGTAATCGACGTCCGCGTGGGGAAAAGAGGAACACTAATGATCGAAATTAAACTTGTCTTCTTGTTAATGACAGTCGATAGAACACATCAGATGATATCAATGACAACCGGATCCATGAAAATGGGATAATTAGTTAAGACGTTATTGATACTCGTCTTGGATTTAAATACACACCCTTGGTTTCGCTGCCGATGAACGACAAACTTTCGGTTGGCAAGCCGTTTTTCTTTACTGGTTCGTTAATTTTACCGGCGAAAGTCAAATAGACCGGAGCACAAGACGCATAACTGGATACGTTCCTGAACATCAACTTAACCGTCTGCTATGGATGAGTGGAAGACAAAATAGCCACCATTAGCCTACGTCTGTTAGAACTAGATCATCCGAATAAAGTACAGGCAGTAATTTATGTCCATCTACAAGGATACACTCGGGTGTGATTGGAATTCCGTTGAACAAAACCCCTCTTTGGGTTCATGAACAATCACTGGGCCTAAACCGCCTATCATCAAAGCAACAATGACAATTCAGAGCTTACAAATTAGTTTGCATTGCTCTAGTTTATCTCTTATCCATTGACGGAACTGAAATGACCAATTTGACAATATTAGGCCCCTTTTTTGAAACCTTAACTTACCTGCTCTAACTATATTATGTCACTTGAATAATTGGAGTGCATTCGGCTTAGTAAGGAGATTCATTGCTAATCCGGTTTTTGAAGCAACTAACGAGTGTGGTAAAGTATTTTGTGTTGCTTTGGAAAATCTGGGTCAAAAACGCTAAAGGATGATGTGTGTGGTAATAAACAATCAATAGCTACAAAAAAATGAAATTAGATTCCTGTTTTGATTCCACATTTATCCGATGAAGCAAATAGAATGACAAAAAACGTCTTTCAATATACTCCAGAGAAGATAATAAAAGAATATTGCTGCATAAAATACTAGCACTTGTTGTAATGAAATAATTGTCATCCAGTAATTATGAAGTGAGTAAATAGATTGGCCAAACTTAACAAAACCGTTTCAGTGTTCAAGGTTACAAATAATACTTTCTGGACATGGATATTGGGAAATATTAGTTTGGTATCATGAGTGTGGTTCCGGATAGGATTACTTGGATTTCCGTTGTGAATAAAAGTCAACTGTTGTCTCTTCGAAATTCTTCAGCAGATGTAAGACCTAAAAAACCCGAAGGTGAGAGCAGAAACCCAGAAGACAGCCAATACGATTACCTGTCTCCCAGATAAATTTCTTATATCGAGTTGAATCAGAGTGTCGTTTCATAGAAGGTTTATGCAAAACAGATTCACTGTTAAAGATATTCACAAGAGATATCTGGTTTAACATGTGGATGTGTTACCTGGAGCATAAATTAGCAATTTGTTGCGTTTTACGGCCTACCGATAGTTGAACTGTGTAAAGTAAAATAATGGCCAAACAAGTGAGAATCAGTTCTAGTTACCAAGCAACTGTCAACATTGAAAACATCAGCTTGTTTACCCTTCGACCTTGAGTAGGTTGTGCATTGTGTTCATGGAGAAGTACATAGCATTCTTGCAATAAGTACCGTAAAATATAAGTGAATAATGCGAAGGTGAGTTTGTGCGATTAACTTCCGATCAATAAAAAGAAAACGATGTCATTCGATTAAGGATGGCCATCGTACTTTGAAAGTCCTGCCTGAAGAAGACGTCGCAAGGAATGAACACAGTGAAAATAAGAAGAATTAATTTTTAAACAACAAAAACAAAAGGAAACCTCTATCTGCTGCAAAAAACAATTTTTTCGAAAACTCACGGGGAAGAGTGAGAACGTGGTTTTTGGAAAATAGTTGTGTTATCAGATGCATGAAGCTAACAGCGTATAAAAGAGTGAATATTTTAACCCCAAATTGACCAGATCGAATATATTGATAGGGACTTTTCTGGATATGGTATAATATTTTGATTGATCAATACCTTTTTGATAAACGTGGCAAACAGGCAGACAAAAAGTGTTGTAATTCCTAATGAATGAAACTCGTTCCCATTTTGTTTTCATCTGTTGGACCTTGATCCACTGGTTTGAAGAAAGAAACAATATGTCTAAGGAGCACTCATTACTCAACCAGGTACTCAACTTTCACCGTTCAATTAGGCTATTATAAGGTGAAAATTCCACGTGAAAAATCTCTCCCGTTTTTACCTCAACATCTTCATTGGTATGGAAAACTTCAATGAAGAGGCAATAATTCTCCTGCAAAAAGAAGCTAACTGGAATCGCGTAAGTACTACTCCTGAGTAGATCGTTGTATATGACCATGAGTTCAGTATAATCAACATTTTAGGGGTAGGTTTTCAAAATTTGTGTCTTCGAAAACTAATTGCATGCTGCACGTATTTAAACCAAAGATATTTGAAATGCATGCTCTGCTTCTCGACAGACTTTCGGAATATGAGAAAATTTGAACTGGGTAAACGTGAGTGCACGAAGAGCTTCATAAAACCTTACTGATCCCTATTGACTGTTGTTCTGAAGGTTTATTTTCTGAATGCAGTCAATTTGGTTATACTGTTGAACAAACTCACAAGTGCGAGTCTGTGGCTACTGAAGATTTTCAAGATTGATAGTGGCTGTGTTAAGTAATGGGAAGTGTTGTTCCGTGCAATTCGCTGAGTGTTTCTCATAGGTGGCTTTGATTCTCGATCAGAGTTTTGCATCTGCGTCGGCCGTGGCACTGGAGATGAAACTGGCAAAATTTGAGGAAAATTTCACCATACAACTTTGAAGCACGAAATAAGAAGTGATAAGTGAGAGATATCCAGAAGCTTCCATGTGTGCCTCCAATCGGATTGCATCCCCGTCTGGATGAATACATGGGTGTGACACCGAGTAATATAGCTGTTTGGTTTTCACTCGACTTCGGGTGCTTCCCACGCGTCACTCGATCGTGCGTTAGGCTTCAGACCACATTTGTTGAGAAGGTGGATTGATTGGATTTGGCTCCGCATGACATATTCACGAGGAACTCTTGTGTTCTTTTCAGACAGACATTGCAGCTCCCTAATCGGAATCGTATGCGTACACAGGTACCGTGGAAATATTGGCGTAAAGATAGGATTTCGATCAAAATTCAAGTCTGTGAAACCTTTTTCAGGATGACCAGCCCACTGCATCAAATAACAGAATCATAAAAAGAAAACTAAAAGATATCCTAATGCACAGTAGGAGTTTTATTCTCACCATGTGCAATTCATATCCCTAGTTATTAATGCTTATTGCCAAATCAAAAATGATTCTGATCACATGCATGACATTCAGGTTTGGCACTGACTTTAAAAAAATCTCCAATTTTATTCCAAAGTTTTGAATACCAAAGCATTTTTATGAGAATAATAAACAAGCTACAGTTTAAAACATAGATTTGTTTCAAAATTAGGAATGCAGCTGCAAATGTTTTGGCTACTCCGGAAAAGAGGGTGTCTAAAGGTGAATATTTTATGGTTTTGGAGGTTCATTTTCACGCGTCTTACTGCCACCCAAAATGGTGTCTTTTCATGTGATGCAATATATCTTTGCTTAGCTTCATTTGTAATTTGCGTCGTTTGATTGAATCATGTGTGTCTAACATTTGAGACAATGAGACATGTGAAAAAGATGCCATTGAAAAAGGAAGATATAGGTATGCCGTCACCCATGGTCACAATAATTAGGAAGAACATTGGCTGTGTTTTCGAGGAGGTGATTTTGTGTACTAGTATATGTATGAGTGTGTGTGTGTGCACTCGTGTGCGTGCGTCCAGCTCTGGATGAAAGAAATCGAGCAGAGTGGGATAGTCCTCTAACCATGCAGTATGAATGGTTACTCACGTCTTGGGGATCACGCGATTCGCATCAAGACGTGCATTAATTTGATATGTTGTGTGTCACGTGGCCATGCGCGAGTAGGCCACGCGAAATGTAAGTCAAGAAATGGCATTTTTGTGCATGGAGTAAATTATTGCAAGATGTTTCCTGGTGATATCAGCTATTGTCAGTTTTTGCTCAGAAATCAGTTCCAACCGAGAAACGGGTGAATGGTTACGAACTCCAAATACTGCTTCCAACACAACTCAATAAATACTACCAATCAGACCTGTAAGCACTGCATTAGAACCCATTTGGATTTACCTATATTGGAGATTCTGTGTTCGACAGAAAATACATCATAAAAGTACCAGAATGATTGGTCGATTGACTCCGTAATTTGATTTCATTTGCAGTGGTTATCAAGAACGGAAAATGTGGAAAATCTCCGTGCTGCGTATTAATGGGATTCTATAAATGTATCTTATGAAGAGTAGGATAAAATGATATTTTACCACGATAGACAAGCATATGTTCCGCTCTCACTTAGTCACATGAATAATCAATTTTCTTCTCTTTCTGCTTCAGACATACATCCAATGTCTTGCGTTTGTGTTAAGCAATCCAAACTTTACTGAAGATGTGGTCTGATGATAATTTTGAGCGGGTCTGTCTCATGGAATGATACTTCCTAAACAAGTTTATTTCTGTTTATTAGTATACTTTTACCACTTCTGTGACGATAACTTATACTTCTGTAATACAAATATCGGGGATCAAATAATCCGGATATTTCCCATCCATGATGTTAGTCATTACCGATTTGGCATTCCATGGAAAAGATGTGCTGTAACCAGTACAGATTTTTAATATTCAACAGCTATCATCAGGTAGAAAACTGATTATATACTCCCAAGAATGGAAGCCACCAAGATAAGCGTTGCATCATGAATCTCACTGCTAAACAACTTTTGCTGATTTATACGTGCCAAATTTATGACTGATTAGAATGATATTAAAATTGCAAGTACTTCATCAAGAGGTAAAATGACACAATCTGTGCACACCGTGGATTGTTTGCAGTTTGCCCGGGGCGTGTTTTAATTGAACAACTAAACGACCAGCTATTTTATTTGCACACACTCGTACGCACACACACAAACACCTAGATTATTCTTACACCAGAAAACGAATGCAAGTTGCACACCTGTTATTCAATCATTCAACATGTTACACATCGAATAAACATGACCGATATTACAAACGACAATGTGTGGTGCTTCTTCAGTGGTACACAATTTATTTGTCAAGCACACTACAATAATTGTCGTACTATTCTGTCAAATATACTCATGGTAACCATTGGAAAATAAGAGAGGTTAAAAGCCTATAGTAGACGAATATTCATGTCGATTTTCCTGTCAGACTAGATTGGTCGTGTCCATTTGATATCGTGATTAAACTTTACTGATAGACGGATCACATCCATCCATTAGATGATGGGTTCTAACAAACTAGAACAGAGTATTTGCCTTCTTCAAATGAAAAATTATAAGATACGCGAAGAGCAAACAGTAGTACAACGTAAAATATTTATTTACTCAAACATGCTTCACTAAGTCGCAAATCATTGGGTTCGATGTGAAACCGTTCGGGGTTATCTTTACCCCTTGAAGAAACGAGCGATTGGGTAGGCAACGCTCAGTGCCACTCTCTCATGCAACCTGCTCATAATAAACGCCGTCAAATAATTAAAACTGGCGTTTGCACACTTCCGTCAGTGATAATCAGTTTTCGTCTCTTGAAATTCTCACAGCAGAAATTTTCAGATCAATTGATTTCTAACCTACCGGCTTCCTTTAGTACTTAACTGACTGGACTGGCTTTCTTTTCTTCACTTGTGATTTAAAACTACGCAAGCAATGAAATTTTCGCAAATGATATTTTACCGATGATTTTTAACTTGCCATTTAGAACAAGTGTCATACAGTTATAGATCGATATTTACAAAAAATTCTAGGGCAACATTTCCAGCACTCGTAGGTTGGATATTCCTGAATGCACGTGAGGATTCGCTGACAAGAAACCTAGGGAGAGAAATGCTGTTTAAACGAGGAGCCTTTCTGGTAACATATGTACCTCACTAATAAATGATCTTTGATTGTGTCGAGGGAATTTGCAAGATGAATATGGTGTTGAGGGTGATATTACCTAAAATATCAACGCGATGGACAGACTTTGTTTTGCGGATTCGAAAACCACTCAGTTAACTGGTGCGTTTGGATCACCCGGTCAGAAGAAGACCAGTATTCTGCTTTTTGGTTGACAACAAATCTTAGCCACAAAAGTAAAAGTGACCGAATAAGTCTCTTCTTTGATATGACAGAACGGACTATGCAGCCGAATGCATCTGCCTTCTGTTCCTTCTTTCTCTTAATCAGACACCTTCAGTTAGTTGTCAAAAACTCTTTAGTTCTCTTTGAAGGCTTTTCATAATATTTTGGATGGCTAAAATAAAACGTGCCCTACGATTCTACCAATAATTCAACACTGATTTTTGGAGTAGGTTGAACCCAACGCCCTGTCAATTTGACAAATCCGAACTCTTCTGTCGTTCAATAAAATCCAATTACCAAACACGAGAACACAAACAGATACGGAGTAGCAGAAGAGGCTCAAACAAACGGTCATCATTTCCAGATTACGAGACAAAGCTTGATCGTTTACTAACGTGCGTAAACAGATAGCTCGTTACAGTAATCATGCAAAAAACGAGCACAAATTAATTCTTCAATACTCCAGACAAGTGGTGTCGAAATTCGATGAACATTGTAGCTTTCAAAATTAATCTATTCCCTGTATAGAACAGAACCATAAATACAGTTTATCCACCATTTATTGCACCCCACATCACCTCAAAACAACAGAATGTGAACCACAGATAGAAAGGAAAGGAGACATCTATTTACAAACAAAATATACCGTAGTGCTCAAGGTGGATATTATTTCCCGGATTAAAGCATGTTCGCTGGCATTATCCTCGAGGATTACTTTTTTGCGTTTTGAATGTACTGCTCACGAACAAATCAGCTTCCGCGTACATCATAAATTATGCAGGATGACTTAATCCAGGCTCCTAGAGAAAACCGTAATAATGGGATCTTTAAGGTGTCCATGTTCCCACTGATTTTTAAATTATTAGGTACACAAAACTTCGTGAGACATTTCCTGATAGACATTTATTCTCCCTGAGACAAATTTTGATTGACCAGACTGAAATCGGACATTCTCATAGTCTGATAAATCCTCTGCTATGCAGACTGTCGTTGATAACGTTCTCTGGGACAAATTTGACCGCAAATCATCGCACATCGTTTCAACTCGTGTAATGAGTTATGCGACTCGGTTGTTATTGGGACGAGTTTCTCTCAAGTTTCGTATCACGAATTATTAATTTTCGAGCCCACCAAGTCTCATTGTACACCACAAAAGCAAGTGGATAGTTGAAGTGATTTCCGAAGCGATTGCACCATGTGCCCACATTTATCAGGCCGTGTGATTGCCTTAGATTGGCCGAAACTAAATACAGCATATATTTTTGCAATTCTTCAAAACGGCATGTATGCTTTCGTTTAGAAATCGTCCTGCAGGAAGGATTAAAACTATTTTGATGTTATCTGTATCACAATGCAATCGTAAGCAAAACGTCACAGGGATTTGCTCCTTGAGAGCTCCAAAATTCCTTTCCTTTCCTGTGAAGTAATGAAATGTTTATTGCTTTACGTGCGTCCATCTCCGTCAGTGTCGAAACAATATGGTCACATGAGGGAGCTTGCTAACATGGCCTTTGTCAGAATACCATGTCATCGATTTATATGTCACGGTTCTCTACTGAGGCTGAAATAACGGTGACTTCTGTGTTTAACCGAGAGATTCCAATGGCTTTCTACTAAGTGTCCTATTTGTTTATGCTTATTCCTGCTAGGCGCACATCTGGTCGAAAAACAGCGTACAGAATCAATTATGATAGGATTGGAATTCGTTCAGTAATAATAATAAAACATTCCGTTGGAGAACGAGTTCAAAGATTTCATAAATACAAATGAAATGCATTTGAATAATTTGGTACTTCTAAACATCAGACTAGCTGACCTTGGTAGCCAAGATGTCCATGTTCCTTTCAGTGTACTTCAACGCTTATTAGACACCTCCATAAGGATCGCTCAACAATATGGACTTAATTGACCGTCACCAATAAACCAAAGTTCGTGTGTAAAACTGATTTCCTCCCGAACTACATTTGATCTGATGATATTCGAAAATATGGGAAACATTAAAAAAACGCTTCACCGTCAGGTATGTCTGATATCAATACAAAGTGCCACATCGTTAAATACTTCATATCAACGGTGATTTCACTGCCGATGAAAAATCCCTCCTCTGCTGACTGACAATTGAATTTATGCAAATAGGTAAAACAGCGTGGTACAAAAGGTCATTGAGATCGAAGCTGTGCAAGAAAACACCGTACGACGTTATCGTTTTTACTCAACTGAGCGAAACGTGACATGGGAAAAGTACCATGCCGAAACGTGCTCAGATTAACTTTGTGTAAGTGGATTGAAAGAAACACCCGCATTACAGAATTCAGGGGATGGGTGAAGACATGTTCATGTATTACAGCCTGATAATGAAAATAACTAATTCAATTTTGCATAAAAGACCCTCCGTATTGTGCATAAAAGAACAATGAGCGTGGACAGAAATACATGGCAAACAGGTGATTGATCTGCTTGAGTATTTTGTGGCAAAAGTACAGTAAAATCTTTGGCCAACGAATCACGTTTTTGTGCTTGCAGTGACACACAAAGATATATATGGGAGGTGGCTTCAAAATTTTCCGTTTTGGTTGAGTGTAGACCACTACTAGGCGAACGAGTGATATTCGAGTATGTATTTCATTCCTAAATAGAAATAGCCATGAAGGAGCTCGAGATCACAGTAAAAACTGACAAGACAGGTAATGGGATAGTTTAGTCATTGAAGAAGACCGCTGATAGTTTTGCTCACAAAACAGTCGTTCAGTTATGCGACAACCATTCGTATAGTCATCAGGCAGTGTGCGATTTTGTCACAATCCAGCTGATTACACCAGAAATGATTTGATAAAATGGAGCTGAAAATGTCTAACTGATTCATTCGTGTTCTCCCCAAAGGACAAGCATCTGTAACACACTGCTCTGAATAGAGGATTGTTCAATTTACCAAAGAAAGTTATTTTCATTATGGGTTAGAACTGATATATAGATCAGACTACCGTAAGGCGTTTTAAGTATCATGCAGATCTTGGAAAGTGAAGAAGAGCTGTAGGATGGCATGAAAGAGAAGCATATCGTGGCAACCCAACTGGTGTGTATTGTAAGTGATAAGAAACTCCCCGTTTACTTAGGAGATAAAATGCATCATGAGATACCGCAGATTTAATGAAGGAACTTCATATTTGCTTCAAGCACAGCGTGTCAAAATAAAAATGATGAAAAATCCAATTTTTATACAGTAGAAAGTAAGCAACTAGGAAGGTGCAAAACAGTGCACTATGCGAATAGGACCTGGGGTGAATAAATGATGAATAAGGAAAGATTATTCCCACTTGCTCTCATTGTATTTTTACTAAGAACAGTAAGAATATCGCCGATTATGTGTAACGGAGAGATGCATGCCTCGTCAAATTTAACCCAAACGAAATGATGGTGACTTGTTATCACGGCTTCCACTGATGGTCTGAAATGTGATTCTAATTCAAAAGAAGAGTAAGCACGGACTTACTTGAGCAATGACAATTTCACCTATCTGTTTGCGGAAAACTCTTTAAATGATCATGTTAGCTGTTTTTATTCCTATAAGGTTACCGATAATCACGTCCCTACTGGTGGATACACTGAGAAATTACCGAGATCATCAAGGATTACTCAAATCTCACCAAAAATGCTTGCTTTTCTATCAGACTCCGCTCAAATGTAATCCTCCAGAGTCCTGATATTAAGAAATACTGAAACTCCAAGTACCTAATGCTGTTTGCAATATACTCAACAATATAACTAGAAATGTTTTTAGAAGAAAAATTGAAAATTCATGATTTAGTTAGCCCTCGAACATTCGAAGTGCTGGATAATAATAAGATATATATGAAATTAATCCAAAGTGCATAGAATGCTTCTGACTTGGAGAGAGAATCACTCTGCTGTCGACGTCCTACTGCATTCACTTTCAAACTGTATCTATCCAGCTATTCAACTCTATGATTTTCCTTTCTCATTCCGTTCGCCTCCCGGACCGAGTTGTTACACGTGTACGATAAGGCTCTGGACACGAACATATGTCGTTCACGAATATTTCTCCGTCGTTATGGGAGCATGTTTCCATTGACAATTCCAATACGTGCTTGTAAAGCAGATGATTCGAAGCAGATTATGATAAATGCTGGGGAATAGGGATAGCATATGTGTGAAAAGGACTTCCCGTTGAAAAGTGGTTCTTGCGTTATCAGTTTGTGCATCAATTTCGATCAGTTTCATGGTAGCTCGGTTTCTCATAATGACAGCATTCTCAGTTTTGTCTCCGGAATGCTCATGAGGACTTTTTTATTCGTATCGGAAAACAAACATAAAAACTAAGGTGAACAATTTTATCATACCTAATTCATTCACCTTCAAACATGAACGATTATTGAACAGCGTGTTATAACATTTCTGCACGCTTTTTTGGGACACTGAGGCTTACATTTAATTGCACGGATTAGTAAGCTGTGAGAGATTAAAAAGTAATCGACTCAGAAGCAGCCGACCCATAACAACTTTTGTTGAAACATATTCAGATTTGCACCACAAAGTGGCATTATTCCTTGTTCACATAATTTAAACACAAACCCAGTCAGTTGAGTATAGTTTTGCACAGACTATTGGGCTGCTTTGTTCTCCTCATTCGTTTTGTTCGAAATCTCATGTTCATATGTGCACTACAATTCCAGGTCAGATAGAGATGATCAACGGGAGTTTGCAGGAGACGTGATCTTCGAAGGTCCGCGTTAGTAATCATGAATCGAATGATGAAATTCATCAACCGCCTGAACTTTCTGAAAGCACAAAGAAACATGCAGCCACTCAATACCTGTGGGTTTCATTTAGACAAAAGCTCACTGATTCATAATATAACAGAAATTGTGGCCAAACGAAGATGCATAATGCACAGTGCATATATATATATATATATATATATATATATATATATGATCAATAGAACATATAGCTGACTAACCGATGTAATCAAAGAATTATTTATTTACGCAATATTATTCATGATGCAGTGTAAATTTTCACACCATCGAAAACCACGGAAGCTGCCTCATCGCTGCTTGGAATCAGCAGCAGTGCACATCCCCGAAGCCCAACTGGGAATCGAACCCGGTGCGAACGATGGTGAATCTAAAACATTATTCCCGAGGTTGTGCCAGCTGACCCTCATCAATATACGGAGTTTATACAATATAGATAAATCCCATATAAACTAGGTGCAACATGAGGTTTCTTAGCATGCAGTGACTCATATGACATACTGGAAACATCAAATCATACAAATGCACCTGCATTGGAAATAGAGAACCTCGACCACAATCTGTCTCAGCCAATCACCGTCGTAATCAGAATGCATTTCAAGCAAAGTGACGGGTGGAGCACGTTAGCAACTCAGCGAGCTACATAAGATGGCTTACCTCAAGCCAAAGACTCAGTCATTTCTGGAAAGTCAATGGGTAGAATACTGACGAGGCAGTCTCGTTGTGCTCCAGGTTGGGGGCAGATTTGAGATGGCGACTTTGTCGGTGAAATCAGTGGAAGGATATTTGATCCAAGCACATGGGCTTCCACTCAGCCACCCTGCTGTCTTGCATTCAGGTTCTTGTTAGAACTAAAGGCTTTGGTTGAGAACCTCAATCGTTCTCCTGCTTATCAGCTGGTCAGCCTAGCAGTACCCGTCCAACATCTCCCACAAACGGTACGAATACATAGAATTCCATACTGCGTCAGTCGTCGAGTAGGATAATCGTGAAAGCACTAGCCGTTGAATCTAGTGTGGTGGATGGTGATGATTGGTTACTGTTCTTCTGTTACCGGTCGCTTCTCTTTACCCCTCTACCCACTGGTAATGCTAATGGCACCCCCTGTGCTTGCAGCGGCTCACTGTCAAATACTGTCATGAAAAATCCCCAGGCTAGAAATTCATTTTTTCTCACGCCTTGTCAGCCTTTGGATGTTAGTTTCTTCGGCTTGCCTGATGATAACACTCAAAGATTGTTCGAGCTTATTCGCGGCACCGGTTGAGGAAAACCTCGGTCAGTGAAACGATACGTAAAGGACATAGAGAGTTTATTCATGGCAAATAACAGACGCCTGGCAGTTGAGCCAAATACTTGAGGACGGTTTAGCTGATAGCACGCTAATGTGGCTACTCTTATGTCAACAAGTGGGATTCCTTTGGGACAATCAGTTAACCACCGACGAATTTCATCCAGTTATTTTCAAGCTGGGTGGAGGTGCCATGATAAAATCACCTACCGCCTTGATCCGTGGCATTTGAAACAAGGATCGTGCTCCGTTTTCATGAGGCGAGTCACTGATTACATCAAACTTGAAGAATTTAATGTACAGTGATTTTAGTAATGATCGTTGTATAAGTTTAGTTCTCGTAGTCACCATGTTGCTAGCCTCGAATTCGCTGTGCTGTTTGATCGCGGCTCACAAGAGGAACACGCACGAACAACAGCCGGACTCTACCTGAATGGAGGATGTGTTGACTACACTTTTAGTCTTCGTCAATTACTTTAAACGCGTCACACACACACACACCGTTGACCGACAATAATGGTTTTCCTTGACTTGAGGTCGTTGTATTCTCAATTTGGCCGCGTAAGGGTTTGCGGTGAATTAATCAGTCCGTTTGAAACCACCAGTTGTGTTCGATAAGGATGTCCCATACCGATATTCGTATTAGTCTTTTTCACCCAAGAGATAAGGGCGAGTGTTTTTTCAAATCTTCAGGATGTGGGCTTCGCACTAACAAATAGCTTGCACCAGATATACTCGTAAGAGTAATAAAGTAGCTCCATTCGGCAATCTCTTTTCTCCTTCAAAGTGTAAAGTGATGTTGCAAGACTGGACGTCAACCGTCCCGAACTTGATGCTCGATGGTGAGGTGCTAGCACTTGCCGACCCCCCCCCAGTTACCTCCGAAGCAGTGTGACCACCGATGGGAGCACTGTAATAGATGCAGGCATGAATTTATCCAAACCTCGAATGGAGTACGCTTGACTGAAGCACTTGTGGCACTGAGCTGATATTTCACTGCAGCTGAAAGGTCGTGTGTACTGTGTCAAGGTGTTTCCAGCTGTGTTGTATAGTTGTGAGACATGGAGTCTGCGTGTGGAAGATATTCGTCGCCTTGAGGTTATCAACTATTGACGTTTGCGTAGTATCGCTAAGAATTAGATGGAATGACCCAGCGAGCAATGTTGATATCTGAAATTGAGTATTCTATAAGAGAATATACAGTTTGTTGGACTTTCTAAACATCTCACAATCGATTGCGAGCAGTGTGTGTGATTGAAGATAGTTTACTTGTCTGACTGTCTTTTAGATTCGTTGTGTAACGTGCAAAACACAGTTCATTCGGTCAACCCTACACTCAGAAGCACCAAACTCGAGTTTCCCTTCTATAGGCTGAGACAAGTGTTGTGTATAGCATACACACATCTACCGTGCCATGCCTTGTTTTCCGTTCCTTCCCGGGAGTTAACGAAGTTAAAAGAAGTTCAGTGGGGATGATAGAATAGGGTTGGGTTCCAAACGACCCCTCAACCAGTTGGCTGGAGACATTGAAGGATATGGCACTGAAGAGTGAACAGCTTCGATCTTCTTGTAACTTTCTGTCGAGTCAGAATGATTGATCAGTGTGCCTTTTCACATTTAGATAGTATGTTCTGAGTTGGCTACGAGGGCATTGTTCTCTTCTCACTTCCCTGTAGGTCCACTCCAAGTTCATATTATATATTCCTCGTTTCTAATGGAACGTGCAACTAGCGGAAGAAGACAGTGAACAGTGGAACTTTCCGTGCTGTTCAACGCTGTATGCTCTTGTTGTTGCTGCTGACAAAGATCATGATGATGATGATGATGATGATGATTCGGATGGTGATGGTTTTGGTAATTCGGCTCACGATGATGATGATGATGATGATGATGAATAAGATATTTGTGATGATGATGATGATGATGATTATGATGTTGGTGATAATGATGATGTTGAGTCGGACGATGACAATGATGATGAATCTGTAGTGCGGTGTAGGATAGTTCAAATAATGAAGGGATGAGTTCACAAGAGTGACGTTTGTTATTTGGTAAGAATCACCCTGATGATAAAACAGCATAAAAATTCTTTCATTTCTGTGTCATCAGTAGGTGGATGATATATTCTATATTCCGTCCACATGAAACTAGAATCAATCAGTCCAAAGCCACCTTGTATCAATTTATGTGAGAGTTTTATGCTGATGATAGTAGAATTATGCATTTACACTTCAAGCTGTAAGCAGCATGTTATAGTGACTCTTGAAATGCCTGTCTTCTAAACATGACTTGCCTTTATGTGGAACCTGAAAATCACAGAAATCCGTTGCTAGAACTATTCTCATGCATAGCAGCAATATTCATCCAATCAGTAATACATTCCCACACGAGTAGGCAACTTTAGATTAGTTGTTGACAAAGTGAGTACCAAATGGGAAACTTCAAATCATCTTTGAATTTAACATGGAATGCTACACACATTTTACCCGAGCAGATCTCCGCAAATAATTCATAAATGGTAACTAAAGTTATGTAGAAAACAGAAGCTCAGTGCCCACGTTTTACGTCTGGAAGATCCAAATATCACGCGATAAAATAATCTATTCAGTCATACTGCTTTTTGCACACTTCGCAGTAATCACCTTATCTACAAACGTTTATGTGAACCTCACAGAAAAGTGAGTGCATAATCATAAATCCCAGTCCATTCAGGTCTAGTACCATTATATCTTTGTTCAGAACTCGAATATTACAGGTACTATTTTGCATTTGGCCAGTTTTCCATTCGCTCACTAGCGCACCAAAGTTAACTCTTCAATGCAATTATGATCATCAACTTGTGAGCAATTCGTGAATAGATAACCCTTGTTTGAGATTCCTCATAACGGACTTGAGGGGCAAAACTACAGGTGCCATTTCACATCTGGTCAGTTCTCCATTTGCCAATTGGCGCACCAACGTTGGCAGTCCAATGTATCTATGATCATCAACTTGTGAGCAATTTCGTGAATAGGTAACCCTTGTTTGAAATTCCTCATAATGGACTTGAGGCGCAAAATTATTAAGAAGGCTCGTAAATACTCACGACGGTACGCCTTGCCTCATGATACGGACAAAATGTTCTGACAGGTAAACAGAAACTGTATTCCAAAGAAGGAAGGAATTATCGTGCTGTGGATCAAATCGTTGATATACAGTTCTGACCATTACTGGTTACATCAAATGATCATTAAAAAGTCGCGAATTTCAACGCGAATCACGATCACATTTTCTTTCGTTTGATTATGTTCAGTAAAGCGGTTAATCCAAATAACCAAGTAGTTCATACCATATTGTACGATATGTATAGTATGGACCAGCAGATAACTCACCTGTTCATTGCAAAGCTTTGTCACTTTCTCAACTTTTACAACTGAAATAAAATTAAAGGAATTGTCATCCACTCCCATGGTCAGTAAGAGGATAATGTTGCAAACATTTACATTTGGGTTCACAAATTCTAGGTAAAAATGACCAGGACTCCCTAAATTTACCATCAAAGCATAAATCAGTCCCTAATAGTACTATGTTGTCACGAACGATGGAACAGGATTAGTTGAGAACGTCTTCTCAAATAGCTGTGTGACATAACTCATCCGAGGCTTATCACACATCACACGTTTACTGGAGAGGTACACACAAATGAGCAAAACACTACCAGATGTAATTTGATTTCCTTTGCAAATTCACGGTGAACTACCTCTATATTGGGAGCAGTTATAATTCCAAATATCTTTCTATCATATTTTTGTCCAGGTAATTCGTGTGCTGACCTACAGCAAATTCTTTCCGTGAGGAACTTCTCGAAAATGATCTGATATAGTACACATTTTTGTATGACAATATTGTGCTCAATATATGTACTAGAGCTACAATTTCGTAAGACCTGGATATGTTATACATATCATTCCCACACAGATAAATCTCTAAAAACGATTGAGGGATCCGTGTTCAAAAGATAAGAACATGTGAGCATCTGAAAGCCTACACTAATTTGAAATGATAGTAACATACGTACACTTGCAACAGACTGGAACGTGAACTACAAAACAATCTAAAACATTTGATCAGTACAGTTTTAGGGTGTGGTAACCAGTAAGAGAAAATGAACATATCTCGAAAAACAAAATACATTTTGGAGATGTGTTCAGAGGCACCACTGCTGCTTTTATACAGAAGGCGGTTTACAAGGATATCACGAAGCGATCACTGGTAAGTGATTGTGCACAACAACCGGAAGTGCAGAAAGCATTCTTTGGATATGGCTTGGTGAAGAGACCTCAAAACATTGAGTAGTGTAACTAAACGGGCTCATCATCGTGTACAGAAATGACAATACTCAGAATGAAACTAAGGTAAATTTTCTAACAAGACTTTTAGGTCCACTCTTTATTATCAACTTTAGCCGTATCAGTTTTTATCACAACAAGATTTACAATAAGTGGCACTAGAATCCGGCAAAAATTACATCCCCATCATTTCATGTGGTTGGGATGTTGAGAATTCATTTGTAAATTGAATGAAACCAAATGAATCTATACATCGACTGACTAAGATGTGATTTGAATCCATATGCGGAAGTCAACCACACTATGCCATCAACTGAATCCTACCCGGTGAACTAAAAGAACAGTTTGTAGTTTCATGAATACGTAGAGAAGACATAAGTCACGTGATACAAACACTCTTGTCTACATCATACGTACAACATTTAGGTTTGTATATCACACAGTTAGAAAAATATTACAATAGAATTAGCTGAACTGAAGGCTTTTAAAGTGCCTTTGTTAAAAGGTGGAGACATCCGTTCAGTTAATGCTAAGGCAAACAAAGATTTTGTGTCAACCATTTTTGTGCACAAAAGCAGCCCAATGCATCATGATAAGCATAGGTTCGCTGAATGTCAGCTGCTTCAACCTGAGATTGAATAACTTCATTCTAAAGGATTGGGTCAGGTCAACTTTTTACCTGATGTAAATGAGCGTTCCGTAATGGAACAACTCGTAGGTTTGACTTCTTTATCTGCAGGCTCAGTAGGGCTGAGTCGGTGATTTAGGTAACAAATTAGGTATGTCCTCCGAAACTTCTGGGACCAAGCATCCACTAGTTCTGCGAATCTATCAGTCACCGCAGCTGCTTATAGACTGATAGACAACATGGGAGACGTGCAAGACTGTCCGAGTGATTTTTGTTGCTAAACATCTGGGTCGTCTGTGATAGCACCGTTGTGTTCGAGCGCCCCATCACTGGCTCAAGCTTTATATTTGTTCGAATAAAGAGGGAGTCTCTTTTAAATGGTAAAACTACATAAAGCGTGTTTGTCAACTACAGCTTGTTTTTCCCATGCTTTTCACGGTTTAGGTATTGTTCAGTGAACTTTTCGGCATAGCCATTGGCCAGCAACGCTCTTTCTATGAATTCCTCTTCATATTCCACTTGCTCCTCGGTACAGATTTTCTGCGCTGTTTTGAAGGGAGTTTGGACAAAAGCATAGTTGTGGGCTGTTGTGATGAACCTACCGAGTTCTAAACGGGAATCACTCCAATTTGCTTTGTGATTAGTACGGCACTGTAGCGTTCCATCCAGATGTCTGGGTATTATAATCCCGAAGAGAGGCAGACGGTTGGCACGTTGTTCGTAAGTAACAGAGATTTTGCAGGACGGAGTTTATAAAGTGAATAATAGGGACAGAAATTTTACCCCTCGAGAATGAATAAATACCGTTATATCATTTGTAAGGAGAAAATAGTGAAATTTTAACACGGAATATTCTCTCGATTATTCCTGAGAATATGCCTGCCAGGATCAGAACCGGAGCACTTCCCAGCGGCTGCACTAACAATGAGTTTACAAGTTTTCCATTTCAAAGTAAAGGGGCATTCGCTGTGCATAGAATAATGATGTCCTTGATCTATTCAACAAGGATGGGTAGTGAAAAGTTATGCAAATGAATAAAGCCAAACAAATAATTAACTGTCTCCCGAAAAAGCACTTCAGTGAAAAGGAAACACTCCATGTCAACCGAATACATTTTATCGCAACTCAATGAAATTATGTCTCATGTGTCTGAGAGTCCAAACAATTTCTGTTGACCGAATGGTGTTAAACAGTTCTGAATGGAGGCAAGGATCTCAGTAAGCCAGTATGCAAATTTGTTATGTGATGAGTTCTGAATACGGAACTGACGTCTCCTACCCATACTATAACACAGTGGAAGTTTTAAATCAACCCCATTCCACTGCAATATTGTTCCAACTGTATGATACGTAACCTGAAATGTTTCATGTCCGATGATGACAAGAACAAACGAGATGTTTCATCTCGCGACTCAAGTTATCTTTCTGCCCTTATGAACTGGGTGAAGGGGACCCAATGCTTGAAAAATGATTACTCAAAACGATTTGGTAAGATATATCTGATGCATTGTAATTTCACGAACTCTAAGAGAACATTCCTGTGAGTAAGGTGGTTTCCAAAGATAAGGAATGTAGGTATTGGTTCTTATCTGCAAACAATGCACTGAGATGTAAAAACAAGTCGAACACCAGTTTAGTGTCATTCTACAAATTTTCTCTACTCTATAACGTGCCAAATAATCAAAAACCATTTCACTACTTCACGAAATTGCCGAAAACATTTGTGAGTCAAGCTGAAAAAAGGTGTCTCATAATACGTTTCGATTGTTCTTGAACTATGACTTCATTTATCCTGAGCTGCTTCTGTGAAATAGCGACCTGCTAAATCAAGCTGCTGCAAATTGGTTTGTTATTGCTCTACAAGTATTGAATGGAATCTATTTGTTTATCCGGTCTGATGTGTGCAGGGAATCCCATGAGATATGTCGAAGTACTTTTGTTCGACAGACGGCACAGAACTGTCACTTCACTAGCAAAACTTTCAATCATAAACAGCTGTCGCATCATTAACAGAGATCCCGAAAACCACGAAAAGAAAAAAATATGTAGAAGTTTCCTGAACTCATCAAGGATGATAATCAAAATAGTTCATTTTACATTCACATTATTCCCTCAAATATTCATGGCATGGATTGCACTGAACTCCAGAAAACCAAACACTGCATGTCATCAGATTCTTCATCGTTCAACGTAATACGTGAAACTTTCTACCATTTTGTACCAACGCTTGTTGTTTCAGAAAACGGTGTGGAGGTCCGTGGCAGTTATTCATCTGTCCATCCCAATTCACTGACACTTATCTCCTAAATCCACATTGGTGACGCTTATTGGATAGTGCTTGTTTCGAGAGTGCATAGTTCAAACACTGAGAAGATTTCTTCTAATATTCGTTACTTATTCCCCATGGAACATCGTTTACTAGTCCATTATATGAAAATTCATTTCATTAAAGGTAATGAACCCCGGTGTTGACAGTTACACGAAATCGTGTCACAAACGTTCGCTTTCATTCAGTGATATCCCACGCGTAGCACATTCGTTACAGAACTGCAATTCAGCCCGTGTAGGTTGTAATATGCCATATTCAGAATCGGGGTTCTGAAGTCTTCAGCATTTGTTAGGGACCAAATTTGGCGCACTGGTAACAAGTTGACCGTCATGTGACACTGACACCAAAATCTTTGTTACATTCTGAACGGAGAAAGTACCGGCAACGGATGCTCAACACATTTCGGAAACGAGTTCAGTTTGGAGAAGCCAACACACTTGATACCCGCATTGATTTTCTCTCATTCTAATAGTTTTCGGGCATATTTCCCAGTGTCATTCTTTAGACCGGGCCATTTTAACCCTCCATTTTCTGGATGTCTACCCCGAAAATATTGTTTTCGCCAAAAGTGAATAAGAAATTGAGGAAATCATCTACCATTTGTTCAAAGCCTCAACATATCAAAAAAGGACTGTGAATTTTGTCTTGTACTTGATGCGAATATCGTGAGGATGTGATGCTCAATTCACACATTATCGTTTTTCAATGAAACTCCATTTAAGCAAAAGTTAGAGAATGACAATCCAAATTTTGAAACGGCCTATGATATGTCCAGATGATAAGACAATGCTCAGAAACAGTAACAGCTCTAAGCAATTGCCGAGGCTTCCACTTCCACCGCTCTCCTGTTGAGCTTTTTCTTTCATGATACTCAGTTAAACCATCGATTGAGTCAGCATAGTAGAAGAAATAGATAATAACTAAATAAAACCTGATTTCTGTCATTTTATACAACTAATTTGTGGTATTTTTCATCTGGGATTTTTACTATTCATGGGACACACAGGCACGGCATTTGCACAACTGGCTTCTACTCTGAACAATGTTTCTCAACGTATCTCACTAACGACAATCGTCATCACACGGGATGCAACCAAGAAGGCGTGAAACACCAGCCGAAACTAGTGCGTATGTTAGATTCATCACCATTTTTCTAGGACAAGTCATGGTCTAACCACCGCGTCACCTCACCCAGCCTAGTCCAGCTTGTACGGTTGAGGTACAAAGAAGTACACGATGGGCAGGCATGAACAAAACATATCCAACCCAGCAGGGGTGGTACGGAGCAATCATTTTGATCAGATCGTGGGAGTCCGAACCCAACACCCAACGGCTTTTCCCGTAATTATTCATTCGATGTTCGCAACAGACGCGAGCTCTGGAGACATCTGTTAGGGAACACAGGAAGACACCAATCATCTGAAACGAAGAGCGGTCAGATATGTTGACCGTAGAGGGAAACGGCAAAAGATGCGGCGATGTGCACACATCCCTCAAGATAAAGCCGGATGTCACGGCGTTGCCACAGTTGTGGCATATTAGCAAAAGCTACTGTACCTCTAGCTATTTGTATCGTTGCCTCATTCTCAACACAGCCAACAACTGTAACGGAGCTCCTGAGGGACTGAAGCTATCGACCAATCAGATAACCACGAAGAAATATGACTGCAGACACAGGCTCCTGCCTGTCTCGAAAAAGTCTTTCGCACCTAGAAGACGCGAAGCCTATGCCATTGCAAAGTAGTTCACGGCGTGTTGAACCATCTGTCTATTTTCGCACAGGAAGGTAATGTCATCGGCATGGTCCGAATCAAAATCTTTATTCCTTTTGAAGAATTCAAATCCACTGCTTGAAGGACCAGATATGGAATATCTTCGTTCATCTCAAACGCCCTGGAATAGACTGCCATTTCAATACTCTCTTCTTTGTGATGGTACCTGCTTATACCTTTACTAGACCCCGGCTCAATCGGTTTTGATCTTTCTATGCCCTCACTGATGGTTCACGTGCAACCTCACGGAAGAGCGTTGCATCCAAAACACATCTGACGAACCCGTGGTATTAAGGTCAAGCCAAATTATTGTCTAACGTGATTCGCGCAGCTTTCGATAAGCAGCCACTGACACTAAATAGGCCAGTCATTAGATTGACAGATCATTTCCCTTACTCATCGTGGCTTTCTAATGAGTACTCGAAAGAAACATGAAAAATTGCAGGGATTTTTTCGTGGCAGCAAGACGTTTCACCTCTGATTCACGTTGCAACCAACTTTTGCGATCCATAACAGATTTGCCTGAAGTGCACTTCTTTTCACATGCTATATTTTTTTCACTAGAATCATCTCGGGATAAACTGATATACTCTGTAAATGGGAATAGATCCAGTAGAAATCCAGGGTCTTGGATGGGAATGGAATATACTCATAATAGGCCACCATTGATGATGTATCTATCAGGTGGGGCAAATTGTACTCCTTTCTACTCGTTCCTTTGGAAGACAAATAAGCGAGATGGATCGGAAGGCTCATCCCAATCTCGCCATCGTTGCAGGGTCGCAGTAATATATCTTTTCATTCAAAAAAACCAGTGCCCACTCCGGCAATACCATAAGCCGTAGCCTCAACATCCCTCGAAAGACGTAATAGAATTCATTCGAGGACTTCAATCAAGTGACCTTACTGGGGTCTTGAATATGGGTCACTTGGTAGCAAGACATGTAGATGGTAAGAGACGCAAGCTTCTGAGCTGAACCCACCTGATATCCCATACGCATCGACGTTTACATGGTGAGCGTGTCTAGTTTCAATGGGCATCGAGGACGAAGCAGGGCATAGGCCGGTGGTAGACGAATTGGTGTGACGACTAGTACATGAAGTACGGGAGAGTTCATAGCTAGGATTTCCACCATAAGTACTACATCTTTTATGGACGTTCAAAATCCCCTTTTGTTAATGCAAGACGAAGGGAAAATATGAAGAAGGTGGAGATGTGCGAAGTGGGAGAATTGTCTTGTGAGTGTATACAAGAAGATTCAGTCAAAACGTAATATATATCTATCTTAACTGAGTTCATTGTGGGTGTCATACTACTCGGTCGTTTAGTTGAGAGAAGCCTCTTCATTCGACGATGCGGCTCTAGCTTTTGCGTAGCCAAGAGCATCCCGCAAGTCAACAGCATGTGTTTAGGTGAGCAGATAGTCATTTAAATGCTTTATTATCCTCTTCTGGGAACACTTGTTTGGTTAGCGATGATTGCAAGTTCCTGTGTTGTTTTGGGGAAATGAATGTTTGCCAAGCGAGCATACAGCTCCGTATCTTTTGGTTCATGTGAATTACTCTACCGAGGATGCTTTTTGAAGGCAAATCGGGAAGCGAAGTCATTTTGAATGTGTATTTAGACTCAAACCCTCTATCTTACCGGTTATCTCTACCGTCAGTTCACCACTGTTCTCTCTTTTAAAAATGGCCGTTTACTCTTATATCACTAGAGTGACGAACTTGAGCCGCATAAACAACGTCAAAATAAGAGTGCTCTTAGAGACCAGTATTATTGATGGCTGCATCTCACGATCGGTTACACCCTAACACCCGGGAACATTGACCGTCTGACTATTGTATAAATATATCATTTACCTCTCTGTCACGTGCTATCACACTACTGAGTGGCCAACATCCACTAGTGTAATGTTTCATATGGTTATATAAGCCTTTCAACCATTTATTTTCTTTGCCCGATTTTTTCCGTTTTTGGGGTTACATAACAAAGTAGAAATACGGTTCGACGAAAGGTGGGATATTTTTGCCGTTTGGGCTGGATGCCTCTAAGTTGCTGTCTCATCCTTCGTTCACTCACCTGTACCCCAACTTCAGACATTGTACGGAAGATAACTACTTCTTGAGGGCTGGTTCTGGTTTTACGAAAACGGATTCTAAATCATGGTCAAAATACCAATTACTTTAGGTAGTTTCAGGGCTACCTCACTAACTCGGATTATCAAGATGATGGAGGCATTGTCCCGTTATGCAACTTACATTCCTTTGGATTTGTAGAATGCACATCATCAGGTTCCTACCACCGAGCATGAGAATCCAATTGCTGGATTTAAAGCATGCAGGAGGTTCTTCATCCATTTCGACGAACACCGTTCGGAGTTACGAAAGGTGTAGCTTGTAGTCAGCTAACCGTTGACATAATTCTGAAAGTCAAATATGTCACGTATACATTTGTCTGTATAGATAACGTGACCTTGTGATCTATGACCAAGGAAGATCACAAGTGAAACCTTAGAAATTTCTTCGAGCCACTGCGAAATGCGGTGCTGCTTTCAGTCCTGATAAAATGGTGCTGACCGCCAATTTATCCCAGGTTTTGGTTATCTGGTATCGCATTGAGAAATGAGATCTGTCCCATAACGAATGAAATTACTGTGAAGGGTTTCACCAATAAAATATACAAAGTCTCTTGATAGCGTTCTTTGTATGCTTTTCTATTACCAGCAGTGGATACTAATATTCTCCGTCAATATCATTCCGTCTGTGTAAAAAAAAATTATCATCCACTTGGAATGCGTATTTCGTCTCCTCAAGAATGACACAGAGAGCGTTACGGCTATATGGCTGGACCACAGTGCTCCTTCAACGGTTGAAACGGATGCATCGAATGTCACACTAGCCACATCACTGATTCGGAATGGTCGTACTATAGCATTCTATAGCATTTCAACAGGTAGCTGAAGAAATGAAGCATTTACAACCGCTGCGATATTGCATAACTATTGGGATTATCTTCTAGGCTATCACTTGAAACATATCACGAACCAGCTGTTCGTGGCCTTCACGTACGACGGAAGACAGTTGCGACAAAAGAACAACAGCATTTATTAGTCAATGTTTAAACTAAAAGCCTACTCCAATAACGTCACTCTCTCGCTGATAAAGCCAAACTGAGAGAGTTACATGGTTCGAATTGTCACTGTGGAGTTTCCCAATGGTCCACCACGTACGATCTGAAGGCGTGCCCTATTCAGTTGAGTACGACTGAACATAAGGCTGCATAGTGGAACAATTTTGTAACTTTACTAAATGCCCATAGGCAGGCATATGGAAATAACAGAAACATTTGGACGACTGAGCCATGATTTGAAAACATGCCTGTCTTTGACAACTCGCAGTCAATGCATTCAGGGAATCGTTGGTAAATACTCGCACTTTCTTTCTTCTATGTGCAATTGTATATTGCTCTACTATTTTTGCTTGTCTGTATTGGTTATTCAAAGTATCCGGACAAGCATACTCACACACGGATCGAAGGACAAAATTGATCTCGGCCGAACGTTCTGGATGCGTGCAAACAAGTAATGTAGGTTTCAGTCACAGTAACGCCTATAAAACTCAGGAAAACTGACAGGTTGGTCAACCAATACTACTATCTGAAAAGCTCCAACTCTAGCCTGGAAAACCATCGTCTCTCATTTCGAAATGTGAGAAACGTCTGGGCCTTTATCAGTGATCATTCAACAACTACTCCTTGACAACCTTGTTTAAATTTAGTGGTCTTGTACTGCACAAAGGAAGGAATTGCACCTTAACGCTTGGTCCGCTGACTGAAGAAGTCGAACTTGTTAGTTGCAAACCACTCGATGCCCGCAATAAATTGCCAAAGGACACAGAAAAAAACGCTTTCGTAGGGCCATTGGTTCTGTCAAGCGACTGCCAAGTGAGAGAATGAGAACTATTTTGTTATCAGAAATTTCCTCTAATGCAATGTAAATGGACAAATATTCTCATAAGGACGAGACAGAACCCCATGTCGGTTGCGTACCCACAACCACATTCACATCATCCACTGCTTCTGCCTACCCCGTTTCACAAACACTCCATCAGTATCACCGAACGCATCTGTGTAATCTGTGCAATAACGACATTTTCTTCACTTATTCTCATCTTCCAAGTGAGGTGACGCCGCATACTGTAACTAATTGCGGTAGGGAATGTCATCTTAATTCGCCCTCACAAGGTGGCTTTCTGTATGTTAAGCTCGAGTTTGAGTGAACAGTTCACTTGATATTCCCCGTCCTTACACGGTCAGGCCTTGTTCATGCTGGATGAATGAATTGGTCACAAAATGATTTTTACTGAGAAAAATGTACATCCCAAAATACTTTGAAATATGATTTCATTATGAGTTCCGTGATCAAAGGTGAAATAACTGGCCGAAGTTTACGCAAATCACTTTCTGCGCGATAATGCAATGAATTTACGCGTGTTACAGGAAAAAAGTATTTTCGGTGCACCATCAATGTGGTTAACATTAGTTCAGACCACTTTTGAGATGGGAAGTTGAGTTAGGAATTAGAAGTGAAATGTTCGAAATTTGATAAAAAACAAAATGCTAGACTGATGGTCATGTATCTATCACACACGATTCATCATTGGGAACATATTACGAGAAGATCATATTCCTAATTATTCATATAATCCTTGATTATTTTATCCAAATGAAACTAATGTTAGCGCAGAAAATGTGTCTACCCGTTATGATATCTGTAATGACTAATCATAAGACTATCGGTAGAGAATTATGAAAATAAAATTATCAGTTATGTAGAGGTGTGAATGAAAATGATCCTTGCAATGAGTCTCCATTATTGATAAATATTTTGTCGTCACTTTTGTGATTGCTTCCAGCACAGACCAGAACGCTATAGAGGAATTATCTACTGAATGGAATGCGAAATTCCTCTCACAGATTGCGAACAAAAACCCTTATTCCAAAACGAAATGTAGATCAGTATTTTTCTTGCACATTTCAAGCCCATTTAGACTAGCTCATGCGTTACGTATAATGTTTCAGCATTGGAAACTGACTATATATCATTTATTTTACGGTACTTGAAAGTAAGTTGTTAGTACTGTGGTCATTCCCGCGAATGACGAACGAGTGAACCACTTTTAGTTGAACGTTGTATAGTAAGTATTCATGCCGTGGATGGTTCGGGTTTTGTTTAACAATTGTGACTTAGTTCCGCAAAAGACCCATTTTTTACTACGGTGAGAAAAATCTTATTAAAAACTAGAGAATTTAGTGAAAATAAATAAATAGGAGGGACGGGGAGAGAAAGAATGCTGAGGAGAAATTGGGCATACTTATTCGTGGTATACATTGCTCGGAATCTCTACGTGAACAAAAACACGTTTCGCGAGGCACTTCCCTCTATGAGCAAAAAACAAAATAATAGCATATCCAATTTTGACAGCAAAACTTCCCGCTTTCGGTAAATCTGAATCCAGTAGTTAGGAGCCCAGGGTGTGTTCCATTTCCACAATCGCTGCCTCCTAGTCCAGATCTCATTGTTCAGAGAGAAAGTACTGCACATTCTTTGCTTTGGACTCTGAAGGCGACA
This sequence comes from Fasciola hepatica, assembly GCA_948099385.1. Taxonomy (NCBI): domain Eukaryota; kingdom Metazoa; phylum Platyhelminthes; class Trematoda; order Plagiorchiida; family Fasciolidae; genus Fasciola; species Fasciola hepatica. The sequence continues at coordinate 2,083,611 of CANUEZ040000063.1, forward strand.
ATAGTAGAAGAAATGAGACGCGAGGTAATCAGAGGTCTCATTTACAGGTTGATGGATTCCGTGTCCAAATGGCTGAAGTGAATCACTAAGACTAGAGACAAGTCAACGTAATTCTAACCAAATGATTATACTCCCATCTCAATATAATATGGTTCGGTTTGTCGTGGAAACACATCTTCTTGTGTTTCACATTTGTCCCTGTATTTGCGTTGCTAACGGAATGACTCACACTAACTAAATGTCTCATTCAGAACAGTAAAGAAAACCAGAGATTTCGTTGTTTGTATCTGTACTCAGTATATTGCTTGTTTACTAGGTTTCGACGTACCTCTAAAACGATAAACTATATCGCAAGTGAAGCCATCAAACCCGATACTCGAGAGAACCGGGAAAATGTTGCAAAACTTGTGATTTCCATTTGCTGAAAATGTGAGTAGGCTTATCCATTGTTGCGCCAGTCAGATTTGTTGGATAAGGTTTGGTTCGACAACTTATCTTCGTTTTGCAGACAATCCATCAACGAGAGTTTTCGATTAGAATAAACGTCAAAGAAAAAATGTCCCCGGTGCCTGATCGCAATATGAAGACACGTCAACGAAATCAGATTGAAATCTGAGTGGAACCGAAAATTTTAGAATTTAATTGTGATATGAAGCTTCCACACGAGGTGGATATAACAAATCAGGGCAATAAATTTCAGCATAAATATTTAGGAGATGCTTGAGGTTGTGGTTAGATCTTCGCCTAAGAATCACATCAATCCGCGTACAGCACTGCGATTTGGCCACCAAATATGGCCATATTCCATTCCGGCATTTCTTCTACCCATATCGGTGTCCAGGAATAGTCAAATGAAACGTGCGACTGGCCACCAGCTCATCTGGTCCAACCATGCTGCCTTGCAGGACGTGCTTGGACGGTTCGTTTTGATGCTCAAATGAACTAGATATTTTGTGGTAAGAACAGCAGCTCACAAGGTTTTCTTGATATTACCTTCTTACTCACTTGGCCCCTGGGCATCCGTCTACATTGATAACCATCGAGAAAGACGTGTCGGGAAAGCTGATCGTCCTAATTAGTGAACCCGCTAAAATACTTAATTATTTTGAGGCTTATCAACAGATTTCAATATGTTGATGGAAATCCGCTTTGCATTTCATTGGTATGACATTTCTCATGGGTAGAACCATTGGCACACTTCTCCCGTAGATTGGTTGGACAACAGCACCCACGATAATGTAATCAACATTTACGAACATTGTGTGACCGAGATGATCATTCTGTGAACAGAGTCAGTCGTGCAATTGGGTTGCTCTCTTTCATCCGTCACAGATTTTACACAATTTTCTGCTGGTGTTGCAGAACAAATATTTCTTTCAACTGAAAGAATTTGTAAACCCACATGGACTGCTTTTCTGATTGAATACTGCCATTTTGTCTTCCTCTGAAACGGTTATCTTGCATTTGAAGTGATTCAGTGTTTTTTCCAGATCCATGAAATATGAATATGAGAGTGGAAGGGGAGGGGCGGTGGTCGAAACAAAGGTCTAGTTGCCAGGTGAGATTCAGAGCTCTTAAGAGGAGAAACACTGGCTCAATAGTTGACGGTTATTCACTGAACCCAGAAGAGCATACTTCCAAGAATCTGTGGAGAAGGTGGCTGTTTATTCGTAACATCTTCAGGAGCCCTTCAATTTTCCCCCATTTTCTGTTTTTATAACATTCCTCTGCAGAAAATTCCCTTGTTGTATAGACGTTTGAATGTGCATAGGCCATACTTTGCACAACACAAAATAGTCGGTGATAAATCACTTGCGGGAGCAACCTCGGTTTCTTATCTGAACTGTCGTGGCATTTATTCATTATTAATCTGGCTGTAATTATGCACGTTTAGGTGTTCTGGAAGGTGCGCCCAGTCTTCATCATTACATCATCTGGATTATTTTGGCAACTTTCCGACGAACCATGTAAGCCAAACTGAACTGAACTGATCGTAACACTGTGGTTGGAATCGGACATTCTGTACCCACGTTTCGTCATCGAGAACTGAGAATAGCTGTGAGTTAGTTCTGCGCCACCAATCTCATTTTCAACTCTATTGTGCACGCACTGTCTATCAAACAATTCCGCTAATGCTACGCTCACGAATTCCACCTTCGAGTGTTTTGGCTTTGCCCTAGATAGTCAGTGTCCCTAAATTGACTAGGTGGTAAACCAACCATCCAGAGTGTAGCATCCAAAGTGTCAATATTTAGATAGTGATTGTCTGGTTTATACATTTATTTGATGACAACATCTTGATACTTGGGTTCCTTTTAACAGATCATCCCAAAGATCAACAGCTCTAGATATGGCCTTCAGTTTCGCCAAAGTAAAATCACACTACGGAGCCTTTCGGCACCCGTGAACATTCTGAGTCATATGCTCAACATGTATGTGACTGCTAACGGCCATGTACGGATACTGATTGGAGTGTAAACTGAACAAATGAACAATGGTTGTTCCAAATGTGTTTTATAGCATTGCATAGGAATAGGAATCATCACACTCCCACAAGACCGAAAATACGATGAACGTTTGCTGTAGGGAAGGCAACTGCCTTCTGCATACACATACAACCAAACCAGTAACATCACAGATCATCGTCTGTATGTTGTGGTCCTTCATAATAATACCCAGTACCTCGAAGATGTTCATACATAATTATCTGAAGCTTCAAGGAATACATTGGAGACTAAGAACGGCTACATTCTTTTGTTGAGAAGCAATCCAACCAGTTATGTTCACGGTTCCAGTGCTTCGTTCGAACGAATTAGAACAATTATTCACTATCATGAATATTTCTATTAATTTTGGGATTGTTTAAAAGCACAAGTACAAACATGTTTCTCAATCCAGTCGGATTTCCACACCGACTGGTTGGATGCACCACACCCTAATTATAGGCTAAATTCCAGAAATAAAGAAACATGAAGCACAAAAGGGATTGGGGTACCTGTCTTTAAAATTTGGGAAGAAGCACACATAGATCTGGGACGAAAAATGATGCTGATCCCTGAACAGTGCAACTGTCGATAGAGCCAAATGATTGTCCAATTCCACTGAATACATGAATCTTCAGTCCCATATATCGAACACTGCTCCATTTTACCCTCTGAGGGTTTGGCATCCACATGCCTTATGAAAAGGTTTGATTAGCTCATATGCTTTGAACAATAACGAAGACATTATTACCAAGACGACGCGATGAAACTACTGAGCGTGGCACCTATCAATCAAAGGCCAACAAGTATCATTAATTCATCCCCAGATCTCACCGGCCATGTAAAAATCATCGGCTGAAACTAACACACACGTCTGAAACTCAAATGGAAGTGTATCTAATGAAATATAATACACATTGGCAACTCAATGTAAAACTGAATCCGTGTTGAGCAGCAGTCCCACAGAGACTGACCGGCCGACGTCAAGCGGTTATTATCGGGAATTTTTAAATAAAGGCCGTTGTTTGATTCCCATCACTGACGGACACATCCCCATTTTGTAGTCTTTCAAAGACCGCTCTCTACCATCTGAATTGTCATGCTTTGCATCATAATACAAAAGGAAAATTAGTAGTGTAATATTTTCCAACGGTTCCATAAATGAATTTTGCCCACAAATGTCAGCAACGAATAAACGCCGTGTTCATGTTGTCTTGAAAAGAAACGTATGACACAAAACCAACTCAATTGTGCATTTGTCGACAAGAAATTCTTCAAGCCAGATTTTTTCTATATTGCTTCTACACCTGGATTTACTCTAGAAATCTTATGGATTAGAGTTTGCAGGCCGAGTGGCGACGAAGTAATATGACCCAAATCAAACAGTGCAGTTTCCTAATCAAATAACTTCATCAAGCCGAATTAAATCTGTTGCTGATCTCGCCAAGTCCTAGTGATGAGTCGTGTTTTGAGCCTTTCGAGGGAATACAAGCTATTTTAAAAGGCTTTTTCAAATGATGCCCTAAATCGGGTGAAAGCACAAGGTTCACCCACATATATAGTCCCCGTTGTACGAGTGTCCATTTGAACTGACCTCATTTCACTGATCGCTTGAGAATAACACGTTATCGTTCGATGTATGTTAAATTAGATCATTGTTATAGAGCAGTGTGTGTTTATGGAAGGAAAGACTGTCGGTTTTTCTTCTGAGATTTGCTTCAGGTAGTTAGTCAGTTAAATGTACACGCTGCAATGCGAGGAATGTGTATTTCTGGGTGCCGAGTGAGGCAATTGCTGGCTTAGTGCTCCCTGAGGTGTAACAGTATTTGGAGTCCTTCTGATTCTCCGGCAGACAATGTAAGCTTCCTCACAGCAGACTATTCTAGGTAATTGTTATATCTGAATATTTTCAACACAGTGTATTTCTTCAAGGATGTTGCTTCCAAATACATTTTCTTGTTGCGAGTGATCAGGAACATTTGAATTCCGTTTGGTTTTCAATGGAACACAACTGGGGACTTGAGTACACTGAACGATCCGCTTGCGATTTCTAAATTCTGATTGGCTGAGTACTTTTTCACTCTGTCTCTATCAGTTTGCTCCAATAAATCGGGATTCAACATTTGTTTGTGATTGTGATGTCATATTGGGCGAGACCATGACCTGATTCATAAGATAACGCAACCCAATTATATATATATATATATATATATATATATATATATATATATATGCTTCATTATGTATAGTAACTAGAAGTCATCCTCACATCCATAGCACATGAACAACCCTTTCATGCACTAACAGCAGCGGTCTCGGCCTGGATTCAGTACTGTTTCGAATCGTTGAGTAACTCAGTCACGTGACTGCCAATGTTCGATCTCGAACAGAAGTAATCTTAGCCCACATCACATTTTGTCCTGCCCTCGTTGCATTTTCAAAACTATAGCTGTTTTGTTATTTCCAAACCACTTAGAATGAAACAAACCCAAAAAACAATGATTTCAAAACGTTCATCATTTTTATTTGCTAGGAAAACTGAGTGCCTCGTACATGTAACTGTTTGGGCTAGAGGGTAGAAGTTTCAAAGACAAGCTTACTTCCTACTTTCTCGTTGTGATTGCCGCCACGGCAATGTTCAGTGTATAAGAATTGTTAGATCAAAAAGCGATGAAGAAAATTTATGAAGAACTTCTTTTCTATCTTACACACTCAGGGTATCATGCCACAGGGTCAATTCAGAGATGAGATTTCATGCAAAAAAGCCGACACACTGTTTTGTTATAACCATAACGCATTTTATTCCATGCTGGTGTTTTATGCAGTATTACCACAGAGTGAACCTAATTTCGAAAGGCTCTCCCAAGTAAATAGGTGTTGGATTTTATTTGCCAGTGCATATTCTCTATTCTCATAAATTCGAAAATCCATGTGGTGTTTAATATGGCGAACGAGTACCGTAATGTGATCCAATTGGGAGCAACGGTTCATTGCAGTGAGTAACAACAACTGCTCGCTTCCCAGTTTTAGAGCAAAGAAAGGATGTCCACCCAGGTAATGTGCATACAAAATTCTGCTTTATACGTGCATATCATCCTCATTCGAGCAAATACAGTTTAGATAAAGTGCAGTGAATGGAATAAACGTACAATGTGCAAGATCGGACACATTTTTTGAAACATACAAGCCGAAATTTCTTTACAAGGAGTTGATCCAAGTTGGCTGCAGCAATATTATTTATCGCAATCTTGCGGCTAAATGCATGGAAGAAAAACTTGTCTTCAAGTATGAATATCCTGAAAAACTATCTGAATCAACATCATTACTTGTGACTCTTAATAAAAGACGGAAATATTAGAGAATTATCGGCATGCGTCGGAGCAGTTGTTGCGCTTTTTTGTCGCCCTACATTTTTGTAAAATGAGCAAACTCATTAGGATGACTTCGATGAACTAATGCGTGATACTGGCCAATTCCAATCCGATTTCAGAAAATCACATTATCTATCAACCGTCGCTTACAACGAAGATTTGACCATTAGGCTATTCAAATAAAATGGTGGAGTAATTGATAATAGCAACATAGCACCAAATTTCGCAGCCATGAGCCTCTGAAATTGATCAGAAAACTGGAATAAAACTAGAAAATTATTCAACAAAATCCCCAAACTCACGGAACATTTGGAATATGGTTGAACGTACAAAGTGTCTGACTGTGCATTTCACATAGTGTCCTATTTTGAATGCAATCATCGCCCTTTTCAATTAACCGACGAACGGTGTACAGTAGAACACTTCATATTTTTCCAGTTTGGAATGTTTAAATATAATTTTGAATAAAAGGACTGTTGATGCTAGAGATGAACCATTCCCCCAATATTTACGATGAATTTCCAACAAATATCCTGTTGCTAAGCCTGGGATACCCATGGTGAGTTATCCCATCTGACGATTTCAAAATTTATGCTTTTTTGTACAGGAAGTTTGAGAAATCTAGAACCATCCTGACAACAGAGAACGAAATTTGTTGTTAGATCATGATTATAAAAAATTTACCCGATGGATTCTGTTTTTGAGAAATGAGATTTAATTTATTGTTCATCAGATAAAGACCAGTTTTCCGATTTCACTCCAGGTGATCTACATCTTAATTTTCCAAATGCGCTTGCATTCACATTAATACAATTTTGTACGAACTTGAGATTGCGAATATTTTATCGGGAGGGATTCCTCATCTTTTGCTTTCAATGAAAGTTAAATTGGATCTGCATGGAATCACTGGTCTGTCTTACACGAAAGAGTAAATGCTGGAGAAACACATTCGCACAGAGTAACAGGGAAGGAGTTCATCGATTTGGATGCCTAAAAAGCACAACTGATCGCGGTTTATGCTGGTGGTCTTTTTGAATTCACGTATAGCAAGGTATAATGGCGTGAGTTGAAGGCAGTCAAATCTTGTTTATGAATTCTCAGTCGAGGCTGTTACGTTTCACACAAAATATCTCAATTGGAAAACATAAATTTGGTGACAGCCGGGCAGCTTACCAGATCATGTTTCACTGTGCATGCAGACTTTGTCAACGGGAACTCAAATGCAAACAGATTGCTTCGTCAAAATAGATTAAAGCGCCGAAGAGACAAAGCAATTATGGAGGCGTTTAAGCCTCCATACTAATGGTTCTCTTTTGTAACAGCCAAATCACGAAATGACGATTTGATTGCAATGCAGAATCCAAAGATTGAAATGGAATTTCCAAATAGAACCAGGTTTTATTGCGTTTGCCGTTCTTAGATTGAAAAATGTCATAGGTTGGGTTTGGAGCTGTGAACAGAATGAAAATAATCCCAACTATCAGGTTTGTAGATTTGAGGCTACGTCGGACTTGTCACCGAAACTCTGACTGATGCGCAACATAATTAGAAATTCATTGTAACTCTGTGCATGACTGCCCTATAAACAGTCAGGAAGGGTATGCATTTCAGGTATAATCTATTCTGCCATTCAAAACCAATAATCGATTCCTTGCCTCCAACAAACAAGGTGAGTTCAAAGGAATGTTTCTTAGATGATTTCACGTATGAGAAGCAAAACTCATGCACAAATAATGTCCATATATCAGATATAAGATATCTGAAGAAATGACAGTGGTTAGATATACGAATAAATGATTTGTGTGTACGAGTGTATGTACAGTCAACAAGTAGGCGACACTGGGTAAGATGCAAAACCATTTCCGAATATGGAGATGCAACAAGAAGGATTCCAAATTCCCGGTTGAAGGAACGCTTCTCTGAGGAATTATAGGCTCCAGGAGAGATTAGTTTTGATTATAAATCTCCAGTACACCTACATGGCACAGAAAAGTTGTGCGCAACGAGAAATTCATAGAGAATAATTTGGTGAGAGTCCTGTGACATGTTTTCTTCCAGTCGGGTGGTATTAATTGGAGCAATGAAGTCAGCGAGTGCAAAGGCAAGGTGTAACAACCAAACGCGTGATTAGGGAGGTCGTTTTCCGTATACGGTAAAGATGACGAGTTGATTTATTTAGATTGTGGAATAAAGATTTACACACAGACGCCCGTATTTCGCAATCATACCAAATAATTTGGCGTCGATCTCAATTGACCTTCGATTAACTAGATGAAAGTTGTGATGAACTGCTTGAGAGATCAACTGCTGCGTAGTCCTCTCCATACATTTCCCAGGACATCATTAACAAGCTGTGAGTCAGTTCGCGCTTTCCGTATTGCACCATATGTTTGTGAACAGACATATCTTAGCATACACTGACTTTGGTCCTTTGTTCACCGAGCAGCCCCAAGTTTCTCAAATAAGATGTTCCACATGATGTACAGTGCATGTTTTCAAATCAATGTGCGAAACCTCCACCCATAAAAATTAGTGTACATTTAATATTGTGCAGGTTTGCTTATCCATTGGGTATTTGACAAACATGTTGTTTGATTTACTCCGGTCGATGTACACTTGGATGATAGTGTATCTCATCCACGGTCTTAGGATTCCGTGATAGGATCGGCTCAAATCTACGAAAGTCATCCATCCAACTGCACTTGACCTATTCTTTCCGTTGCCCTCAGGAGTCCTTCTGCATGATCGTCTAAGCATGTTTATGGTTCTATTTATTTGATCGCGCTGGCTGCAGACCTACCTGTCTTGCTCAGCAACTAGTGATACGATTATGGAGAATGAAGCATTGTTTGAGGGTATCTGTCAACACTCACTCCGTGATCAGCTTCTTTTATCTATTCCATTGACTTGTAACATGAACTGCCAATCAACATATGTTTTAAGAAGATATACTACTCTTGTGCGAGAAGAGTTCAAGTGGTACATGCACTGGTTATTCTGTTGAGTATTCCATACCACTACCAGGTTCAAATCTTTATCGACCACTGTTCTATTATGATTATGTCTTCGTAAAAGTCTAACCACCTTCAGTAGAGTTAACAAATGACGTGGAATGAGATTTTTGTAAAACAGATATTCTAGTCAGTGTTTGCATGTCGCCTTGTCAGTAATTCCTCTTCACTCGTACTGCCAACCAAGATTGTCCTCCTAATTCATCAGTTGTCTGTTTTCACGAAGTTTGTTCAATCTAACTTTGCCCAGTGTCAAATGGAAATGTTGTTCTTTTTGTTAGGCCCTTCTGTCCGGAGAAGTGCATCAACTTCCGCAAAAATTATATTAGCTTATAATCCCTATAACGTTGTTATGCCCACTGCCACGGCTCCTCTTCGATGAGAAGTTGATAGCGCGTTCGAATTGGCATTAGGTTATTTTGTGTGATTCTAGAAAGTGTTGTAAATGCTTTATAGTATGAACGAATCTCTATAGCCTTCAATGAGGCTAGTTGGGAGGTGACATCCTAATCTGCCTGGTTTATCACTGAGTACATATGGCCATCGAATATATCAAACTCACTGTCACCCATGGATGTCGTCGGCATCAATAGTATATCCTTGTTCAGTAGCAAATTGAACTAGATACATTTCAAAGCTGAATTCGAGGTCATGTACCATTGGTTTTTGTTGCGTCCGGTAATACATTTATCTTTTGAGGTGATCCAAATGTGAAAAGTCTTTGGCCCCGGCGGGATTCGAACCCACGCATGGTCACCACCCTCGCCTTAGTACCGCGAGTGCTCTACCAGCTGAGCTACGAGGCCAAGCCGGAGGACCTTCGACTTTCTGCATATGGATCACAGTATACCCACCCAAATTACAGTAGCACATGACATCCACCACAGTAGAGCGCTCGCGGTACTAAGGCGAGGGTGGTGACCATGCGTGGGTTCGAATCCCGCCGGGGCCAAAGACTTTTCACATTTGGAGCACCTCAAAACATTATCAAAATCTGCCAACCATCAATACATTGTAAACATGCCCAATGCACTTAACTGGTGGAGTCCGGTTAGTACAACGGGAAATCCTGCTGTAGGTAGTCAAATTACAAGCTAGTTCACTGTGGTGGATGCCATGTGCTACTGTAATTTGGGTGGGTATACTGTGATCCATATGCAAAAAGTCGAAGGTCCTGCGGCGTGGCCTCGTAGCTCAGCTGGTACAGCACTCGCGGTACTAAGGCGAGGGTGGTGACCATGCGTGGGTTCGAATCCCGCCGGGGCCAAAGACTTTCAACATTTGGAACACCTCAAAACATTATCAAAATCTGCCAACCATCAATACATTTATAATTTTGTTGATTCTGAAGTCTCGCAAATCCTCGAAAACTGTGTTTACCACGTTCTCAGGTTTATGAACAACGGGGCCCCTGCCGGGATAGCGGTTCTTGTTCCATTTTGGGAGAAAAATGAATCATTGCTTGTTCTCTACGAATAACCAAAAACTCACTCGAGAGGTCGAAATCTTTTGACCTCACTTGCTTCTTGTGGCAATTCGTCTCATGCGCCCTCAACACGGAACTCAAATGAACCCAGTCATATCAAAGTAAGAAAAAGAAGGCACTCACGGGCAGTATTTCATTCGGTCATGTCCTGACATGGTGATAATGCTGTCATCGGTGATTGTTTCGGCCGGTTACAATCCCAAGTTTATCCACAACTGCAGTGAATAGGTGTTCGAAAATTGTCAATTTTCCGGAGTCCATGCAGTGGCATTGGACTGTTGTTGGTGAGTTCAAGGTTCTCACTCATGCGGAATGTTTTCTAGGGTACATATGCAAGAAATTATACTGCCCACTGTTTGAAATTGCTGTAAGTTTGTACCTGTTCAACGTAGTGAATATGTTTACTTGATGGATTGGCGGAAGGCGATTGATACTGTTGTGAATTCAAAGATAGATCGGTCTTCAACTTATCGAGAGTTTCAACTCTGTAAGCCTTAGTGAGTCAGTCAGTGGAACATTTTCTCTCTCTCATACGTAAAGTTTCATCAAGTTATTCCCAGTCTCCGTTTTCCAATTTACAGAGAATAGCCATTTTGTGGTCTTTCACCACTATTACCGAATATCAGAAGTCTAAAGCAACAAACATTGTGCAAGACTGTCCCGTTGCATTTCCCTGCACGCAAATTCTGGAACGTTAACTAACAGCCGAAACTGGAATGAACGTGATAAATTTATGTCAAACAGCAAACCAACAGCCCTTCATACTCCTAAAGCCTGTTCTCGTTGAACGCGAGGGTACGGATTCAAAGGCTTATTTTCCCAGTGGATTCTTTGAATGGTTACAATAAATAAACATAATAGAGACGATGCGGTAAAAGTGTTCGGAATTGTTGTGCATCAATCGAAATATTTTCTTTCCCTGAAAGTAATTCGTGAATAGAGTTGGGGAAAGAAATGGGATTATTGGGCTTTCAACAGAGTTTCGTTATCCATCAATGTTTTGGTTTTCACGAACAATTTCATTACATTCTTAGTTGTTCACTATGTAGCTATTTCATATTCAAACATATCATAATATGAACGATGCAGTCAACGAAATTGGTTGGCAATCTAACTGTTGTGATGGGATTTTGAGAACAAAATAATAATAGATATTTCTGCTACGAATATCAAGAGTGGAGACTTAAACAAGTATCATTTTTTCACTGGACAAACATATCCGATCTTCTTCAGCTTAAGATATGCACAGTTGCAAAGTCAATGAAATGCAACTGAATGACAACAAAATGCATTCACTATTACCGATCACCAGTAATCTCGGTGAAATCCGGAAAATGTGATGCTTTCTATCGACGTCTTCTAACGCGAAATCACCGAACAAACGATGCATGTGTTTCCAAGGGATCAGAACGCTCAGTGAAGGAAAAAAGCTTTCAATCACTAATCATTGTTAAAATCTCGGGATGGATTTACTTGTAGCAGTCTCTTGCAGCTTCAACACATACTCAGTGCTCGGAAATATAAGTTCAAATTGTACATATGTGAAGTCATAGCAGTAATAAGGAGATTCGCATCTTCAAATCACGTGTTATTTGATTGTGGCCGTACGGAATCAAAGGCAACCTCACTTATCCATGTAATTTGAGTAGCTGTCTGGTTGACAGGCTAAAACAGTGGTAGCATACATGTTTTGTCTAGCTAATATCATCCCTTATCTATTTTGCGATTGTATTACATGCAAAATTCATAGTTGGAAAGCGGAATCATGCAATTCACTGATTCTCCAATATCAATACGTGGTTTGATTTCATAAAACACATTTCGCTATACATGCATCGGTACCTCAAATAAATGTTTAAAATACAAGCATTTCATCGCTTCACAAATAAATAAACGGAATATGTCGACGAAAATATTGCAGTAACGGTATTTGTTAGAGGCACGTAAAATCAAAATGGGCATACCTATTATGTATCTCAAAGAAAAAACTCAAACGATTGTGTTTCTGATGAACTCTCGCCCATGCATCGCATTATTACCGACTTGAATTCGTTAGTGGGAATGATGCACCTCCAAGTTTAGTCTTATGGGGCCAGTGCTGCGATTCGACTTTGCCTCACTGATGGGTTTCTGTTCACACTTCATCTGCATCCTAATTGAGGAAGACACCCAAGAAAATGGAATCAGTTTGGTTGTTTTCATAATGCCGAAATCGTTCAGCTAAGTGAAGCAGTACATTTTTGGAGTTATTGATTCTCGAATGAAACATGTCACGATTTACCTTGTGTTAAGAGAATGTACTATTTGGATGAGAGAATGGACGCAAAAGAAATCAGCGGACATTTTATAGTTCGTGACCAGAAAAATACCCATGTTAACACAATCGTCAGAAGCTGCCGGTAATCATCTTCTTGCAATGCGTAAAACCTCGATTTATGCTATTGGTCACTGGGATATAACCTTTAAGATGCCGCATAAACTAATAGTCAGATTTGACAATGGAACCAACGTTAATAATATGGAGAGAATATTTTTGAATCAGAACAATCACTTTGATGTCGGGGTATCAAACAATGTATCAGTATCAACAAAACCAACCCGTTCAGACTGAGTCTTTTACTTAAATCGAATCTGAACTTCATTTTTACTCTCTTCTGAACGAAGTTCAACGAAAAGGCGAAAATTTAAATTTCATTTCAAACATTCGTGAGAAAATATATATGGTAAATAAACAACCGTCATTCTGACACAGAATAGACTTTGCTTACTAGTTTCTTGATTTGTGCCCCGTTCACCACAATGCTGAGGAAATGAGTGGGAAAACGTTACTGATAAGACGGATGAAAAATAAAACCAAAGATTTGTCTATATTAGCAAGACATTTTTTCTAAAAAGAAACATATTCCGGGTTTGTCTCAACAGTGACGTACCATATCATCCCGTCGCAGCGGGGTTACTGCCATGACAAAAGAAACTTATGATATTTTCCATTCATTAGTAGCTCGTGTACCTGCTATGGAAAGCCGTTTAAGACAATTGGCTGAGCCATATGATTCTCCAGTTCCGATTGCCTTGAAAGTTGATGTTATATGCCCCAATTAGGCTGACATTCTATCTCATAACGAGACATTGTATTTCTTAATACTTCTATCCGTCATCTAATTATTCTTCAAATGTATTCAGTGTGGCTGATGATTCCATCTACTTATCTATCTGTGTATCTATCTATCTATCTATCTATCTATCTATCTATCTATCTATCTATCTATATATCTATCTATCTATCTATCTATCTATCTATCTATCTATCTATCTATCTATCTATCTATCTATCTATCTATCTATCTATCTATCTATCTATCTATCTATCTATCTATCTATCTATCTATCTATCTATCTATCTATCTATCTATCTATCTATCTATCTATCTATCTATCTATCCATCTATCTATCCATCTATCTATCTATCTATCTATCTATCTATCTATCTATCTATCTATCTATCTATCTATCTATCTATCTATCTATCTATCTATCTATCTATCTATCCATCTATCTATCTATCTATCTATCTATTTATCTATCTATCTATCTATCTATCTATCTATCTGTCTATCTATCTAACTACATGCATAAAGCTGTATTTTGGGTAAATTATAAGCTGAGTAATCTCGCTCTGTAGTAAGTAAGGCAGTTCAATATAATGTATTTTTAGGCGGTTTACGAAAGCAATCGAATTCAATGGAAACCAGATCCGACGAAAATCATGGTTCCTTATTTTTGAATAACCGGGGGCAATTGCCAGATGGCATTTTTAAAACTGAAAGCGTTCAAGGAGTACTGATCTAATTCAATTACTCTTTCCAAGTCAAATTAGAACTTTTGAACAATAAGACATGTTGAATGTTGTCATTATCCGTATGATACACCGAGTATATGATCTTGTTGCACATTGATCAATTTCCATGAGACTGTTTCTGAAACTCTGTTTGTCGTAGTCGATTTATTCGATTATTAACTAACCTAATCTATGCGTCTTATTTGCAGCCGTTGTGATTTGCCAAACAGTATCCAATTTTGAATGCTGCCACTTAAAACATCAGATCTGTGGTATTCCAAATACAGATTCAAGGTAACCAGAGAAGTGGTACATCTGTGTGACTGATTCTAACCCCACGAATATTCTGGTAACAGCATTCTGCGCCCTGTGCACAGTTCCGCCGACATTATTTGGTATGATTGTGACTGTAAAAGTGAAACGTACATATATGACGGGACCCAAGTTGCGTTATTAACACACGTAGCTTCGTTTTTTTATAATATCGTCGATGTACTTTCTTTTATTGTGCCCAATGCGGCAACATGAAGTTGTTATTTTACAGGTAGTGTCAATTGTGACTCACACAAAATGTTACTCGGTGTATAATTCGAGCTTAAATAAGGTATACCAAGTCACTGGGTAGTGTTAATAATTTTTTCAAAATTTCCTCTTATTTGATTCGATTATTTGCTGTACTATGATTGAATAAATGTGTGTGGCCTTGGTGGCCAGGGTGGGAAGTTTTGAGTAAAGTAGGCTTTCAATTAGCAAGGTATGGAAAGATCACTCAATTGATCAACAGGAACACATAAATAATCCAAAAGTATTTTAGAAAGGTTTACCATACAATTTTCTTGCTAAAACCTTTTGTTCGGCAAATATGTATTTTTTGATGGTTGTGTTTATATCATAGAATTAGGAGTTATTTCATTATTTGGAAATTTTGCGACCAACGTGATTTAAATCTTCTCTTATTGATGATTTCCAAACGTACTTAAACAAGGTAATTTCAGTTCACATCAGTACGAGACTTGTTCTGAAGGTCATTTGGACGCACTTCGGTAATCGCCTGTGTTGTTGTCGCGATAGCCATGAAAATGTCCACTAAAACTAAAGTTTCTCGGCATTTTCATGGGGAGAAAAGAAAGGAACTGCCGTCATTCATAACTTTGAGATCTTTTTCCCATGACTGGCTCAGCATTTTACAGGAAATAAAGCACCAACTATCGGATAAGGCACAGAAAAAACACAAAGTACAACTCCTAGAATGTCTAGCAAATCGAATGAAATTGACCATTTTATGGGCATTACGACCAAAAATGGCCGATAATCTCTGTCCTCAGCCCGGCGCGAGAATATTTTCAGCCTCTCTCACATCCTGTTGAACATAAGGCAATGACAATTTTCATTATGGCCAGTATCACGTGATATGTAGACTGTACTGCGAGCCCAACAAATGGGATCACGTATTGGTTTGGTTATATGATACTCACACCATGAAACCTGTCATTTTGGCGATCGACTTTTTTCCCGTATGCATGCATGATTTAAGACGAACCATAGCGGACACAGTAAAACATCATTTGGTGTAGGAATTTCCTCCGAAAAATTATCGCCCAGAATGTCGGTATATCATACCAGCCAACATTAGGGATTTACATCGGAATCAAATACGTTTAGCTTCATTGGTGAACTTCAGTTAGAGATTCCTCAGATGTTGAGAAAATCCTCGAGGTTAGGATTAAGAAAGTCCCCGAATTCAACGAGCGGAAATCACCTGACTAGGCAATGGTTGTTTAAGATAATACCGTATGCCTTCTTTCACGAGATGTTTTTGAGTGCAGTCATGTAGAACTATCTGCTTATTATTCACCATAGGACTTGTGAATGTAAGTGCATCTTCAAGGTCCAGTTCATACAAGTGTCCCAAAAAAATAAAGATGTAAACCTCATCTTGAAATCTGAGAGACTGCAAATTTGAAACATTGTGAAGAAAAAGGCAGACCGAATAATTATTACCGTGTTTGAAAATTGTGTTCAGAACAATGTTTGGTTTATTCGCATATAAATAATTGTCATTCCATTTTTCCTCAGAGGCTCGTATTTCGGCATATGTGGTGAGGGACTATAACTTAGTCCCATTCTGTTCCCACACAGCCTTTTATAGGGGTTACCACAGTAGTCCGTACACATATGTAACTTCAAATATACCACCTAGTTCCATTTCAAATATCGGGCCTGATCAGCCGAATGATTCTAAAATGTTCCAGACGTTCAGAGGACAGAGTAAATGTTCTTTATCGGTTGCCAACATAACAGTCCTCGAAGCATTAACACACTGCTCACTGGCTACACACCCCTTAGTTCATCACCAATAAGCGTCTGATATGTGACCCCGAACGTTGTTATGCATCCCCTGGGCTCGCCATGATACGGGTCTTCATTAGGCCGTGACCCAGTGAACCTAGATGTTTCGAGATAACAAAAATCGACGGCGTGTAACTAAGTCCAGAACACGCTTGACAGATTGAAGTGTTACGGAATAAACGGCTTCATACACAGTATGTGCGAATTAGTGCTGGTGGTAGTGAACACTGTTTCAACCGTTACGATTTATGTGAATCCACAAATCTAATAATAGAATGGAAAATTCCAGCTATGACGAACAAACTAAATGTTTCTGCCGATCTATCGTAGTCAGCATACTTACAAACCGTCGAAGACGTTGTGATTAGAAAATTCTGTCACGGATAATTCCTAATGATCCTTGCGGAACGGCTGTTCATTGCTCTGATTAGCAGTGGATCAAGGATGCTTTGACTGTTTGGTTCACTGCTCAACTAGAAAGATGATGAAATGATGAAAATTGTAAGTTCGGAACAATTGGCTGTTATTAGGAGATTATACCTCGATGAAGCAATTCTCTCATTGATGAAGTGCGCTTTCTTCATTTTTACAAATCACCGACTGACTCCACTGCAGGTTTTAATTTCCTTTCTAGCCTGGGAACAAAATTCACTGTTCAATAAACAAATCAGAAATACTTTATTCAGGTAAGAGGCACGGTTCATGTGTCTAACTGTTTCAGTTGCCACGATCTACACGAACACACTCTTGCGAGTACTTTCATTGTGGTTTCATATATGATCCTTGTCTGTTCTCGCCTACAGAGATCCCAATATGCCCCTTTCTGAAAACTAGTGTTCGAGTTCCAGAGAGAGGATGGGAACTCCATTTATTCGGTTGTAAGAAAATGAAGGAAATGACTAAGTCAAAACATTATTCAGCCACCCATCAAACGATTACCCAGCGCTCCTTAATCCATCTAGGAATACTTGTATACAATTCGTGTTTCGTTTATATCGAAATGGTTCTTCTGCAACATTCCCTGTGAATGGAAAACAAACAATATACTGTTCTCCTCTTCACGTTGTATCTATCACATTCCCAACTGTAACAAGTGGCGGCATCCCTTAATGATCATGATAAAACGCCTTAATATATGACAGATTGACTAAGGTTATTGTTATCCATTATTCTATGTACAACTATATACCGAATTATCGCACTGAAGAGTTCATTATTGAAGTAAGTCCTATGTTTATTTAGCATAAGCGGGTAAATGTTCATCACTATGGTAATAACTTCTTAACCAATATTCTTTGTACATGTACACTTTCCTGGTTTCATGATTATGAAATCACAGTTTAATTTTCTTGTTTATCACGTCCATCATTTGTTTTCCTTATTTCCACTCCAAATAGCCTTGTCTGTTCCTCAATGAAACAGGCCTAATGGTCAGTATGGCGATCACCATAGTAAAGAATTTGAATTTATTGGCCATTGAACGTTTGTTATCATGGGATATGGTGGTCTATTCCCTCATATTCTAGCCTTCTGATTGTGTGTACTACGTGCTTTATTTCCTGAAACACAAAGTGGTGCCAATTAGAATTAACGTTGACCACGTTCTTAGTGTAATTCAACTCTTGGAATTCCGATGTGACATTTGGACCAAGTAATAGGCTTGAAGTAGGGCGGACTAGAATAATGTAAGTGGATAGTATGCCGCACTTAGTGATAACGAAAACACTTTTCAGCAGCCGACAAGATATCCATGTCTCGGTGTCTAGTAGTGACTGTGGTGATGTGGCTTACACAAGCAAATAACTATCCTATATATATATATATATATATATATATATATATATATATATATATATATATATATATATATATATATATAATCTGAAGGAGCTATTAGTCATCTAACCAAACCTTGAATTAATATTGATAGTCCCACATATCACGGCGTGTTTGAATAACATGAGCATCACACGACGCATAGCATATTTAGAATTTTATCCACCAATTTGCCATTGGCCACCATACCACTAAGTGTTTTGCCCTTGTTGTTGATTGGCGAAGTTTACATATTCAAAAGGGCAGTAATTGGTTTACTCCACTCCATGTCGGACAGGTACTTGTTTATTTCATGAAGTCCCCACAACAATTCAAGGGAAAGCGAATAATTTATTAATCGATAGATAAAAAAGTATTGTTCAGATGTACAATGCAATCGGCTTCTCAAAATGTTCTTTATTACCGAATGTCATTCTACTTGGTCATGAATATTTTGTGAAATGAAATTGATAACACAAGTTATTTGGCGCGATAGCTGTGCAATTCCAGAATACCGAACGCAGATCAATATTGTGTAAAAGGTAGCGCATTCACAGTGAACACTTTATCATACAATTAACGGTAAATGGTTCATTTGTTTACAATAATGTTTTGATATTTCATGAGTACTAACCATTTAAATTCAAGACGGCCGTCGAATGCGATAGTTCATCAACTGACACCACTGTAATTCAGTATTTCACTATTTGAAAGAATTGGATCATTTATTTGTCAACGGCTGATTTATTCCATTTACCAAGCCTTTTGTGTACAAGCTCTTTAGTGATTAGTTGAACACTTTACCAGTAGCACGTTCGTGAATAAATTAATTGGCACATCCTTGGAATTATGAGGACAGCTACACAGTAAACCATGGCACAGCAACCCACAGCACTGAGTTGACGACCGCACTACCTACTCGCGCTGTGTTCGCTTGCTGTTGCGTAATCTAACAGCGCGTTGCAAAAGTGCGTTAACCATATGCGTCAGTTGTGCAACACGTAATTGGTCGTAGTGGTTTTCGACAGGTCAGCATGTTCCTTCCTCACACCTTAACAACCAATCAGGCTGTCGCGTGATCAGTTCTGTGGAATTTCCGGTACCCTCTCAAATTTTACCTTTGACCTAACCTGCTTCGTTTTGGCAGGATATATATATATATATATATATATATATATATATATATATATATACTACTGATTGTAAATTCCTTATTTCTGTTTCTATTCACTGAAACTTCAACCAGCATGCTAATATTTAATCGTAAACATAACTGCTTCATTGGATGCACCGAGTTCCCCGTTCCTACTTAATGCGCATGTACCTTAACTGATATAACACGGCAGATATAGAGGTACGAAGACGACTAAATTCGCCTGCCACCATTGATATGCTGGTAACTGGTAACCGGTCAGCCATTGATGTCTACACGCTTAGCCAAGAGTCTCTAGCTAACGGAACATCGAACAGTCAATCCTACCGGACAGATGATGCAACTACCGATACTTCATAGCAATCAGTAGCACGACGAAACCGATCAACTTTACCTCACAAATTGAGCAAGTCCTTACCCCTTATAAAAGTAAACGTGCCATTCCGATTATGTCCATCAGTTGTCACACTGTTTATGCCGCACGAGACTGCTAATTACCGATAGCCCGTTGTTGCGCACGTGACAAAAAACCCACGTACCAACGTTCCTAGTGAACGATGATGTATGTGCCTGAAGCAAGACAACTCTTGATATTAATCAGAGATCAGTGGCCCTCTGAGGCCGTTTTCGCATTCTGTCATTCCTGGTCGTCCATTATCTAGCCGAAGATCACACACACACGTAGTTTCCTTCAAATCACATTGCAGACACGTACAGGAACGGTATCAGACGAACTCGTTATCCGGTTAACTCATTGGTCCGTGAACTGCGAACGTGTAAACTCGAGCCAGTTGTGAAAACCATATTTGAGTGCTTCGAACCGTGGGTAACATTGGCCGAACTCCTGCTGAATCGTCCACAAAATGACGGTAGACAGCGACAACTGCGGAGCACGAACCATGCTGAGGTAGGGCCATGCAGCACTTGTGCATCAGTTTATGCATGGCAGTTCCAACAATCAAATAATACGAGCTAGTCGACCAATGAACTGAAAAACACTTACCAAAATTAGATGGACACGAACAATTTTTACCTAGCATTCAGTAACCTTACAGTCATGAGTGTTGCCAAAATCCTCATCCATTTAAGGACCTTACCAGCCATAGAGTGATTAGCGAAAAATCCATCCGTACTCAAGGACTGCCTTAAACAAACTCACATAGGACCATTCCGAACTATTGTATAAATCTTCTGATCCTATCTTGACGGAAACATTTTTGAAACGGTGTCTGATATATTCTCCTAGCCTCCTGCGGGAACCTCACATGATCATCTGCGTCAGGTGGTTCTAGATTGTATAGGTGTTTCCAATGATAAGTGGAGTAAACAATTACTATGCGGCATGGCACTCGGCGATCATAAACTGCCACAGCTTTTTAGTCGAATGCGTCAATTGGCTTACGGCATTCCCATCGGAGAGGTAGTGCCGCGAAAGCATTGGCTGCAGCAGTTACATCAGCAAGCTCAGTTTTCTTCGGCACTGTTCATAGATGATACTCCTTCGGAAGAAGTTTCCACTGCGGCTGACTACTTCATGGAAGTCATCTCCCTGTCTCACTGTACAGTTAACTGAATTGGAGGCACCTTTCAAGTCAAGGAAAATCACTATTGTCGGTCAACGGCGAGTGCGCATGTGACGCGTTTCAAGTAATTGACGAAGAATAAAGGTGTGGTCGACACATCCTCCATCCAGGCGGAATCCGGCTGTTGTTTGTGCGTGTTACTCTTGGGAGACGGGATCAAACGGCACAGAAAAGTCGTGGCTAGCATCATGGTGACTATGAGAACTAAACTTATCCCACGATGGTTACTACACTCATGTTGCACTCCTTTCTTGAAATCTGGTGCAATCAGTGACTCACCTCATGAAAACGGAGCACGATCCTCGTTTCAAATGCCACGGATCACGTCGGCCATGAATGGACTCTCCATTTCGTTCACGTATCATTTCACTGACCGAGGTGTTTCCCCAACCGGTTTCGCGAATGAGTTGGGACAATCTTTGGATATTGCCTGTATGCAAATTGAAGAAACTAACATCCAAAGGCTGACGAGGCAAGAGAAAATGTGAATTATGAGATTGGGGATTATTTGCGAATCTGTTTGGCAACTAGCTGCTGCAAGCACTAGGCGTGTTGTCAGCATTATGAGCAGGTTAAGGGGCAAAGAGAGGCCACTGGGGACAGAAGACAAAGGTTGAATAAAAGAGAGACGGAACCCTGAACAGTAACCACCTATCACTATCCACCCCACCAGATTGAATGGGTAGCGCTTTCTCGATTATCCTGCTTGACGAATGATGCAGTGTGGAATTCTATGTATTCGTGCAGTTCACGGGAGATGCTGACATGTATATTTGGGTTAACCAGCCGATAAGCAGGAGAACGACTAAGGTTCTCAACCAAAGCCTTTAGTTCTAACAGGAACCTGACTGCACGGCAGCGGGATGGTTGAGTAGAAGCCCATTTGCTTGGATCAAATATCCCTCCACTGATTTTACCGACTGAGTTGCCAGCTCAAATCGAACCCTAATCTGGATGACCAGGAGAATGAACTTCGTCATTTCTTTACCCAATGACCTTACAGGTATGACTGAATCTTGGGATTGAGATAAACTATCTTATATAGCTCGTTGGGTCACTAAGGTGCGCCACCCGTCACTTTACGACGGTCATTGGCTAAGACAGATTGTGGTCGAGGTTCTCTATTTCCGATGCGGGTACATTTGTGTGATTCGATGTTCCCAGTATGCCAATATGAAACCCTAGAAGCTATCAACCATCATGTTGCACCTAGTTTATCTGGGATTTATCTATATTGTATAAGCTCCGTATATCGATGGAAGTCAGTTTGCACAACCTTGGGATTATTGTTTTAGATCCACCATCGTTCATATCGGGTTTCATTCCCAGTTGGGCCTCGGGGATGTGCACTGCTGCTGATTCCAAACAAGGATGAGGCAGCTTCCGTGGTTTTCGATGGTGTGAAAATTCACACTGCATCATGAATAATATTGCGTAAATAGATAATTCGTTGATTATATCAGATACTCCACTTTACGTTCTATTGTTCAAATACATTTACACGCTTTACTATGCACCTTCGTTTCGCCACAGTTATTAAGTGACCGCATGTCTCTTTGTGCCTTCAAAACATTCACGCGGTTGATGAATTTCATCATTCGAACCATGATTACTAACGCGGTCCTTCAGAAACCACGTCTCGCTGATAGTTCTCTCCTGCAAACGTCTTCTGATCGTGTCTTTCTGACTTGACATTGTAATGAACATGATATTTCGAACAAATTGAATGATGAGATCAAAGCAGCTCAATAGTTTGTGCATAACTATGCTCACCTGACTGGGTTTGTGTTTTGTGAAACAGAAAAGGCCAGTAGTTTACATGATGTGAACAAGTAATAATGCCACTTGTTAACGGAAATCTGATTATGTCCATCAAGAGTTGTTATGGGTCGGCTACTTCGCAGTCTATTGCTTTATACCCTCTCGCAGCTTACTAATCCGTGCAATGAAATGTAATCCTCAGTGTTCCAAAAAAGTGCGCAAAAATGTACCAACACACTGCTCAATAATCGTTCATATTTAAAGGCGAATGAATTCAGTATGATGAAATTAATTACCCAGTTTTGTGTTCAGTTTTTTTATGAAAAGAAAACTTCTGAGAATGTTGTCATTACGGGAAACCATGCTACCGTGAAATTTTTTCAAGATTACCCATTACTAACACCTGTTTTTGAAAAACTGTTGCTTCAATGAAAAATACTAAGTCAGATTGTTTTACGGTTCATGAAGTGTGAAATAGGTCTTTGAGCTACACTTTCATTTTCATGAAATTGAAATTGATGCACAGACTAATAATGCAAGAACCACTTCTCAAAGGACAGTCGTTATTACACATCAGCTATTCTCATTATCATCCAAAACTACAAATCTTCGACGGCAAACTGAACCATAAATTTTCAATTTATTTCAATATTTTTCAGTTATATTGTTGAGTCTATTGAAAACTATATAAGGGTACTTGGAGTTTTTGCATTTTCTGTCATCAGGATCTGAAGGATTATATTCGATTGAAGTCTGTCGGAAAAGTAAGCAGTTTTTGTGAGATTTTCGCATCTGCGAATGACTAGATTACCTGATTGTCGTGTGTCGTGTAACTGTTTTCAAAGTTGCACTAATAATAAAAAGGTATGGATCATGAGTCACGGTTACCTTGCCACTTCCATGATAGTAACAGATATCGGGTGCAGGTACGAGGAACTTTTGGTCACAAGAGGTGTAGAGTGCATTTTCATCAGCTAATCGTATGGATATTAGCACTGTAGGTCATGATTTCAACCACACATAGATTGGTCACGTTTTGGACTGGACTAATAAGCTTTGACTGATAAGGGAGAAATTTGTTCGTGTTGCTCACTGATTTCGTGATTAGTCCTGGGATTTATTTCCTAAACGGTAGGAAAAGGACTCACCTGACTGAATCTCTGTCCACCCTTGACATCTCTTCCAAGTGCGTTTGTGTGTCATTAAGTTTACCATTCATATAGTAACATTCAGTTGCTCAGGTTTCATTGGAGAAGCCTTATTTTGCAATCGAAAAAAGACAGAGTAGCATTTTGCCTGAGTGTAATTTTTTATAAATCGTACCAACATTAGTCACATATACTGAGATAGCAGTGTCCAAATATTAGACATGTGGGTTACTAATTCAAATCCTTTGTGAAAGCATTCATTATGCATCCAACGCATCACGTTGTTTGTTGTGATCGTTGGAGAAAAGCCGTGCAGACGGAAGAGGAAATGATTTGGCAACTGCATGATTTCGGTTGACTGTCCATTATTCCACGTCTTTATGTTGCAGTACCTTGTACCTAAGGAGTACGGTAGAAAAAATACAAGGAAACGTGCGAGCACCCTTACTCCATCTCAAACTATACACCACTAGTAATAATTGCTAATGTACTGCTTCAGGGACACTACATATTTTATGGCATCGAAGCTCAGCTGGAAGAGCACGGTTGTATTTGTGCGTGATGTTGCATCCCGACGGAATTGGTGACTTTGAACATTGAAGAACTTTGAGGATTTTTACAAAGTGGTTCCTGGATTACGGTTATTATTAAAAATACCAGTAATAAGTTACTGACTTTTAATTCAATCGATCATGACAGAACAATGGTTGTAGAACTGAGTGAAAGAAACTGTGGGTTGTTTCTCATCTACGGCTTTCTCTGTACTCACCAGGAAACGTTTTCCTACATCTTGCACAATAGCACTTTCAAATCACGAATAGAATGCTTTCTCCGGCAATGTCGGTACATCCGATACTAAACAAGTTGTTGCCCAAATAATGTTTTCCGCACAATGATGAATTCATAAGTCCGTACAGTTTTTGAAGACGGCGATCTATGTATAGCGGAAAATTCACTTGGTTTTTCACATCCAGAAGTCTAACGTCGCGCTCGACTATATAATATTCGGCCTGCTCGGGCCAAATTACATCCTATGAATGTTCCATATGTTTCTCAGTTGACACGATGAACTGTGTCACGAGAATCTCACGTGATATTCATTGACTGCTTTGATGTAGATTTGCTGGGAACGTGACGAAACCTGACCGTTTTTCTTCTTCCAATGTATGTTTTGGTTTCTCGTTCCACAGTTTTGCTCTCATGTTCTCCAACTTTTAGCAATACTTCAGTAGAGCTTCAAACTAATAAACTTAACAGTGAAGCAGTGCTATGCAACCTATGATACAAAATAAGAAATGCTTAAGGAGCAAATAACCCGATCCGGGATAGAGCTGTTCAGCAGAATCGTAGCTTAGAGAAGTGCAATTTGGCGAAACAATTGTTTTTTCGGTGGTTCATTCTCAAGCTGTTTACCAATTACATGGGGGACATTAGGCAAGAACCATGCGGATAGATGATTGTTGCCTAAAGTCTTCCATGTAATTCGTAAATGGCTTGAGAATGAATAGGTGAAAAACAATTGTTTAGCCAAATAGGATTTCTATAAGATACAATGGGTTTTTTTCCAGACATTGGAAGAATCGTAGCTAAATACTCGGAAAGTATCTCGATTGAGCTGAACACTAGACCAAATTGCTAAATATTTTCTCAGTATGAACGCTCCACAGAAAGATTTCGCCACACGCTTTATTCTTTATCACAATATCCCTCTAGATATACCACGTGGTAGTTTTTTCATACGAGCAAATCAGCTGAAGAGGTTTTGGTTTGAAAACTGATTTTCTTATTCCACTGAAAAAAGTAAGTTTATTTGGATTTATTTGAATGGCCAACGTATTTGTACATGCTCCCTGAAAACTACGAGTGCGCCTTTGACACAATTATGTTTTAACCATTGTGCTGCAGTTGTTTTCTCGATATGCCATGCAGTTCAGACCAAAGTGATAGAAGAAAGAATACTGGCGAAATACTGGAGTTCCTCTACTATTTTATTGATTGTTTTATGAAGAAACAAAACCACACTCAATAGTGCATCAGTCTAGCTCGATCAGCGCCATGGATAGTGACCCTTTTCATTTGACCAAAACAACGCTCCAGTAGTTGTCCCAATTAGGGAGAGGTTGATCCAATTAATCAGTTGAATCGCAAATCCACCTAAGCATGTGCAATCTGCTGTCAAATATTATGGTTGGATAAGATATCCACTCGATCATCTGAAATTTCATGATGAAAAGAAACCATAATCTGATGACCTGGCCAGCCATCAATGGCTAATTGCACACCACATACATTGTTACTTTCCCCTAATCTGGTCAGACTTCTAGGTCATCTACAAGAACTAAACTTCTACACCATTCGTCACAGTGTCGTCATTGATTATATTCATCTTAGATAACTGACTCATGGTTTCCTATTTAAAGTGTCCTCTATTTGCAATCGTTTACCGTCATACAATATTTGTCTCCCATTAGTGTTTGTCATGAAAAGGTTTACGATTACATGGTGACAGTATGTCTTGTTTAGATTGAATAGTTACTAATAAACACATCGAACAGTCTGGCATGCAAATGAGGTTCAAACTCATCGGACTGGAGGTAAAACATCCTGAGGGTTCT
Organism: Fasciola hepatica; assembly: GCA_948099385.1. Classification (NCBI taxonomy): domain Eukaryota; kingdom Metazoa; phylum Platyhelminthes; class Trematoda; order Plagiorchiida; family Fasciolidae; genus Fasciola; species Fasciola hepatica. The sequence continues at coordinate 2,110,225 of CANUEZ040000063.1, forward strand.
TTTGCTTATCTACTTCTGAAAAGTTTAGCTGGGTCACCTATTTGACCGAAACGCATTTGAGTAATCCTTGAGGGTCTCGGTACTTTCTCGGTTTATCCACCAGTGGGAACGCGATTATCAGTTATATTATCGGGGTGAGAACAGCTGACATGATAATGTAACTGAATTCTTCGGCAAACAGATAAATGAAATTTTCATTGCTCAAGTTGGCCCGTCCTTACTCTTCTGAATTGGAATCACGTTTTAGACCATCAGTCTAAGCCGTGATAACCAGTCACCGTCATTTCGTTTGGGCTAAATTTGACGAAGCATGCATCTCTCCGTTACAGATAATCGGCGATATTCCTAGTGTTCTTAGTAAAAATACAATGAAAGCATGTAGGAATAATTTTTTCTTATTCATCATTTATTCACCCCAGGTCCCAGAAGCATAATGCACAGTTTTGCCCCTTACTAGGTAATTATTTTTTACTTTATACCAAAAAGGATTTTTGATCATTTTTTATTTTGGTATGATGTGCTAGAATCAAATGAAATTTCTTCAATACCTCTAAGGCATCTTATCTCCTATGTAAACGGGAAATTTGTTATCACTCGCAATGCACACCAATACGGCTGCCTTGACATGCTTCTCTTTCATGCCATCTTCTGGCTCTTTTTCATTTTCCAAGATCTGCATGATACTCAAAACGCCTTACGGTAGTCTGATCTATGTATCAGTTCTAACCAGTAATGAAAATAACTTTCTTTGGTAAATTGAACAGTGCTGTACGTAGCGCAGGTTGTTACAGATGCTTGTCCTTTAGGGAGAACACGAATGAATCAGTTAGACATTTTCAGCTCCATTTTATCAAATCATTTCTGGAGCAATCAGCTGGATTGTGACAAAATCGCACACTGCCTGATGACTATACGAATAGTCGTCGCATAACTAAACGACTGTTTTGTGAGCAAAACTATCAGCGGTCTTCTTCAATGACTAAATTATCCCATTACTTGGCTTGCCAGTTTTTGCTCTGACCTCGAGCTCTTTTATGGATATTTCTATTTGGGAATGAAATATATAATCGAATATCACACGTTCGCCTAGTAGTGAACTATACACAACCAAAACGGAAATCTTTTGAAGCCACCTCCCCTATATCATTGTGAGTGACTACAAGCACAAAAACGTGATTCGTTGGCCAAAGATTTTACCGTACTTTTGCCACAAAATACTCATGTAGATCAATCACTTGTTTGCCACACATTTCTGTTCACGCTCAATGTTCTTTTATGCACAATAAGGAGGGTCTTTTATGCAAAATTGAATTAGTTATTTTCATTATCAGGCTGTAATACATGAACATGTCTTCACCCATCCCCTGAATTCTGTAACGCGTCTTATTTCTTCAATTCACTGACACAACGGTAATCTGAGCACTTTTCTGCACGGTACTTTTCCCATGTCACGTTTCGCACAGTTGAGTAAAAACAATAGTGTCGTACGATGTCTTCTTGCACAGCTTTGATCTCAAACGCCTTGTGTGCTAGGTCGTTTGTTCACCTGTTCACATAACTTCAGTTCTCGGTGAGCAGAGGAGGGATTTTACATCGGCAGTGGAGTTAGGGTAGATATGAAGTAAATTACAGTGTGACACAGTGGCGTGATATGAGATACCACCCAAGTGGAATAGTTCTTGTTTGTAGCGTTTCGCAAATAGGAAACATGGCTTCTCACGGCACAACAAAAAGCACGCTTTCACTACGACCTGCTAAACCGATCACGGAAACGTCTTTGAATTTGTCGTTTTGATCGTTGGTTGTCCCAACTAGGGAGTCATAAAGCACTGTAGTATTTGCAGGTGTTGTTGGAATTCCTGGTTTGACTTATTTACCCAGCTTTAAACATGTCTTTCCAAAATTTGCTCCAGATTACCATGGCAGAGTGTTTATGACTTTAAACTCTCAAAATCATTTTAGGACAAGTCACCGTTATTTCGGTCTCAGTGGAGAAACATACTATTGGAATCGATGACGTGGTATTCTGATAAAGGTCATGTTAGCAAGCTCCTTCATGTTACCATATTGTTTCGGCACTGACGGAGATGGATGCACTCAAAAACACTGTGATACAGATAACATCGAAATATCCTTACTCCTTTTCTCAGGAAGAGTTCTAAGAAAAAGCATACATGCTGTTTGGAGGATCGTAGAAATATATGCTATATTATGTTCCGACCAATCTGAGGCAATCACATTGGCCCAATAAATTTGGGCACATGATGCAATCGCTTCGGAAATCACTTCAGCTATCTACGTGCTTTTCGTGATATAAAGTAAAATTTGGCTGGCTCAAAAATTACTAAATCGTGATACGAAACTTGAGAGAACCTCATCCCAATAACAACCGAGTGGCAAAACTCATTGCACAGGTTGATATGGGCTGAGATAAATCGTGGTCTGATTTGTCCGGGGGAATTTTATCAATAACAAGATGCATAACAGAGAATTTACCAGACTACGCAAATGTCCGATTTCGGTCTGGAAAATCAAAAGTTGTCTGAAAATGATTAGCTTTCTTTCAGGAATTGTCTCACTAAGTTTTGTATAAGTAATAGTTTCAAAATCAACGGGAACATGGGCACTTTAAAGAGTCCATTATTACGATTTTCTCTAGGAGCTTCGATTTGGTCATCTGGCAAAATTCATTGTGCACTTGGAAGCTGGTTGTTTGATGATCAGCATATTCAATAGACCAAAGTGAATCCTCGAGGATAATGCTGGTGAACATGCTGCAGTCCGGAAAATAATACCCACCTTGAGCACTACGGTATATTTTGTTTGTAAACAGATGTCAACTTATTTTTCTAAATGTGGTTACCATTCTGTTGTTATGAGGTGATATGGGGTGCAATAAATGGTGGATGCACTGTATTTATGGTTCCGTTCTATGTGGGGAATAGAATAATTTTGAAAGCTACAATGTCCATCGAGTTTCGACCCCACCTGTTTGGCGTATTGAAGAACTAATTTGTGCTTGTTGTTTTATTACTTACTATGCCGAGCTATCTGCTTACGCACATTAATGAGCAGTCATGGTTTGTCTCCTAACCTCGAAAGTATGATCGTTTGTTGGCAATCAGCTATAAAATATCATTTAAGAAAGTTAAATTTCATGTGTAGTTTTACATCACAAATAGGGAAATCAAGGCTGGTCTGTTCAGTTAAGTTCTCAAGCAAGCCGTTCGGTTAGAAATCAAATGACCTGAAACCTTCTGCTGCGAAAAATTCCAAAAACATAGTCTGATTACCACAGACGGAAATGTACAAACGTCAGCTTCTATTATTTGATGGCGTTTATTATGGGAAGTTCCATGAGAGAGCGGCACTGCGCGTTGCCTACCCAAGCGCTCGTTTCTTCATGAAGTGAAGATAACCCAGAATGGTTTCACATCGAACTCAATGATTTGCGATTTAGTGGAGCATGTTTGAGTAAGTAAACATTTTACGCTGTACCAATGTTTGCTCCTCACGTACCTTATTTTTTCATTCGAAAAAGGCAAATACTCTTTTCTAGTTTGTTAGAACGCATCATCTAATGAATGGATGTGATCCGTCCATCAGTAAAGTATAACCACGATATCAAACGGACACGACCAATCTAGTCTGACAGGAAGACCGACATGAATATTCGGCCACTATAGACATTTTACCTCTCTTATCTTCCAATGGTTACCATAAGTATATTTGACAGAATACTACGTTAATCATTGTGTGCTTGACAAATACATTGTATACCACTAAAAGAGCACCACATATTGTCGTTCGTAACATCGGTCATGTTTATTCGATGTGTAACAGGTTGAACGACTGAATAACAGGTGTGCAACTTGCATTCGTTCTCTCGTGTAAGAATAATCTGGATGTGTGTGGGTGTGTGCGCACGGGTGTGTGCAAATAAAATAGTTGGTCGTTTAGCTGTTCAACCAAAACATGCACCGGGCAAACTGCAAACAATCCACGGTGTGCACAGATTGTGTTATTTTACCTTCTGATGAAGTACTTGCGATTTTAATATCATTCTAATGGGTCATAAATTTGGTACGTATAAATCAGCAAAAGTTGTTTAGCAGTGAGATTCATGATGCAACGCTTATCTTAGTGGCTTCCATTCTTGGGAGTATATAATCAGCGTTCTATCTGATGATAGCTGTTGAATAATACAAATCTGCACTGGTCATAGCACATCTTTTCCGTGGTATGCCAATCTGCTAATGACTAACCCCATGGATAAGAAATATCTGGATTATTTGATCCCCGATATTAGTAATACAGAAGCCTAAGTTATCTTCATAGAAAAAGGTAAAAATATACCATTAAGCAGTAATATACTTGTTCATGAGATATTATTCCATAAGAGAGACTCGCTCGAAATTATCATCAGACCACATCTTTAGTAAAGTTTGGATTGCTTGGCACAAACACAAGACATCGAGAGTACATCTGAAGCAGACAGAGAAGAAAATTGATTATTCATATGATTTAGTGAGGGCGGAACATATGCTCAGCTATTGTGATAAAATATCATTATATCCTACTCTTCATAAGATACAGTTACGAAGCACGGTGATTTTCCTCATTTTCCGCTCTTGATAACCACAACAAACGAAATCAAATTACGGAGTTAACTGGCCAACTGTTCTGTTGCTTTTGTGACATAATTTATGTCGAATGCAGAGGGTTCAATATTGGTAAGTCCAAGTAGGTTCCAATGCAAAGCTTCCAAGACTGATTGGTAGTACCCAATGAGTCGTGTTGGAATCAGTATTTGGAGCTCGTTACTATTCGCCTGTTTCTTGGTTGAAACCGCCTTCTGAGCAAAAGCTGCCAATAGCTGAAATCACGGGTTGCAACATTCAGTTGATTACTCCATGCACAAAAACAGCTATTTTTTGACCTACATTTCGTGTGGCCTACTCACGCATGGCCACGTGACACACAACATACCAAATTATTGCACGTCTTGATGCGAATCGCGTGATCCCCAAGACGTGAGTAATCATTCATACTGCATGGTTAGAGGACTATCCCACTCTGCTCGATTTCTTTCATCCACAGCTGGACGCACACACAGACTCAAACATATACTCGTGCACACAGTCACTCTGTCGAAAACACAGCCAATGCTGTTCCTAATTATTGTGACCATGGGCGACGGCATACCTATATCCTCCTTTTTCAATGGCATCAGTTTTCACGTGTCTTATTGTCCTAAATGTTAGACACACATGATTCAATCAAACGACGCAAATTACAAATGAAGCTAAGCAAAGATACTTTGCATCACATGAAATGACACCATCTCGAGTGGCAGTAAAAACGTGTGAAAATGAACTTCCAAAACCATAAAATATTCACCTTTAGACACCCTCTTTTCCGGAGTAGCCAAAACATTTGCAGCTGCATTCTAAATTTCGAGACAAATCCATGTTTTAAACTGTAACTTATTGATTAGACTCATAAATAGTGTTTTCGTATTCAATGATTTTGAATAAAATTGGAGTTTCTCTCCTTTCAATGCCAGTGATAAACCTGAATGTCCTGCCTAGTGATCAGAATCATTTTGATTTGGCAATGAGCATTATTAGCTAAGGATATAAATTGCACATGGTGAGAAGTAATTCCTACTACGCATTAGAATATATTCTAGTTTTCCGTTTATGATTTCATTATTTGATGCGGTGAGCCGGTCATCCTTAAAATAATATCGTAGATTTGAATTTTGATCGAAATCGTTTCTCCATGCAAATCCTGCTATAGCAATTGCGTACGCATAGGGTTCCCATTAGGGAGTTGCAATGTCTGTCTGAACCGAACACAAGAGTTCCTCGTGAATATGTCAAGCGGAGCCAAAACAATCAATCCATCTTCGCAGTGAATGTGGTCTGAAGCCTAACGGACGATCGAGTGACGCGTGGGAAGCACACGACTTCGAGTGTAAAACGAACAGCCATATGACTTGGTGTCTCGCCCGTCAAATCAACCCGACGGGGATGCAATCCGATTGGAGGCACACATGGAAGCTTGTGGATATCTCTCACTTATCACTTCTTATTTCGTGCTTCAAAGTTGTATGGTGAAATTTTCCTCAAATTTTGCCAGTTTCATCCCCAGTGCCACGGCCGACGCAGATGCAAAACTCTGATCGAGAATCAAAGCCACCTATGAGAAACACCCAGCGAATTACACGGAACAACACTTCCCATTACTTAACACAGCCACTATCAATCTTGAAAATCTTCAGTAGCCACAGACTCGCACTTGTGAGTTTGTCCAACATTATAACCAAATTGACTTCATTCAGAAAATAAACTTTCAGAACAACAGTCCATGGGGATCAGTAAGGTTTTATGAAGCTCTTCGTGCACTCACTTTTACCCACTTCAGATTTTCTCATATTCCGAACGTTTGTCGAGAAGTAGGGCACGCATTTCAAATATCTTTGGTTTAATCATGTGCAGCATGTAATTAGTTTTCGGAGATATAAATTTTGAATATCAACGCGTAAAATGTTGGTTGTACCGAACTCATGGTCATATTCAACGATTTGCTCGAGAGTAGTACTTACGCGATTCCAGTTAACTTCTTTTGCAGAAGAATTATCGCTCCTTCATTGAAGTTTTCCATAGCAATTAAGGTGTCAAGGTAAAAACGGGAAAGATTTTTCACGTGGCATTTCCGCCTTATATTAGTCTCATTGAACAGTGAAAGTTGAGTACCTGGTTGAGCAACGAGTGCTCCATAGACACATTGTTCATTTTTCAGTCCAGCGGGTTCAGGTCCAACTGCTGAAACCTGATAGAAACGTGTTTCATTCATTAGGAATTACAACACGTTTTGTCTGCCTGCGTGCGAAGTTTATCAAAAAGTTACTGATCAATCCAAATAATACCATATAACCAGAAACATCCATATCATAATATACATTTGAGCCAATTTGGGGTTTACAAATTCACTCTTATATGCGCTGTTAGCCCCGTGCATTTGATTACACATCTATTTGCCAAAATCCACATCCTCTTTCTTTCCAGTGAGTCTTCGTAAAACTTGTTTTTGCAAGCGATAGAGGTTTCTCGTTGTTTTTCTTATTTTCTCGAATGTCCAATTATTCCACCCTATTGTGTTCATTCCTTGCGGCGTTTTCCCTAGAGAGGGCTATCTGAAAAACGATGACATCCCCAATCGGATGATATTGTTTTCTTTTTAATGACCCGAAGTTATTCGCACAAACTCGCCTTCGCATTATTCACTCATATTTTACGGTACTTATTGCAAGAATGCTTTGTACTTCTCCATGAACACAATGCACAACCTACTCAAGATCGAAGGGTAAACAAGCTGATGTTTTCAATGTTGACAGTTGCTTGGTAACTAGATTTGATTCTCAGTCGTTTGGCCCTTATTTTACTTTACACAGTTCAACTATCGGTAGGCCGTAAAATGCAATAAATTGCTAATTTATGCTCCATGTAACACATCCACATGTTAAACCAGATATCTCTTGTGAATATCTTTTACAGGGAATCTGTTTTGCATAAACCTTCTATGAAACCAACACTCTGATTCATCTAGATATAAGAAATTTATCTGGGAGACAGGCAATCGTATTGGCTGTCTTCTGGATTTCTGCTCTCACCTTCGGGTTTTTTAGGTTATACATCTGCTGAAGAACTTTGAATAGACAACAGTTGACTTTTATTCACAACGAAAATTCAAGCAATCCTATCTGAACCCACACTAATGATACCAAACTGATATTTTACAATATCCATATCAAGAAAGTATTATTTGTAACCTTGAACACTGAAACGGTTTTGATAAGTTTGGACAATCTATTTACTCACTTCATAATTACTGGATGACAATTATTTCATTGCAACAAGTGCTGGTAATGTATGCAGCAATATTCTCTTATTATCTTCTCTGGAGTGTATTGAAAGGCGTTTTTTGTCATTCTATTTGCTTCATCGGACAAATGTGGAATCAAAACAAGAATCTAATTTCATTTTATTGTGGCTATTGATTGTTTATTACCATACACATCATTCTTTAGCATTTTTGACCCAGATTTTCCAAAGCAACACAAAATACTTTACCACGCTGGTTAGTTGCTTCAAAAACCGGATTACCAATGAATCTCCTTACTAAGCCAAATGCACTCCATTAATTCAAGTGACATAATATAGTTAGAACAGGTAAGTTAAGGTTTCAAAAAAGAGGCCTAATAATGTAAAACTGGTCATTTCAGTTCCGTCAATGGATAAGAGATAAACTAGAGCAATGCAAACTAATTTGTAAGCTCTGAATTGTCACTGTTGCTTTGATGATAGGCGGGTTAGGCCCAGTGATTGTTCATGAACCCAAAGAGGGGTTTTGTTCAACGGAATTCCAATCACACCCGAGTGTATCCTTGTAGATGGACATAAATTACTGCCTGCACTTTATTCGGATGATCTAGTTCTAACAGACGTAGGCTAATGGTGGCTATTTTGTCTTCCACTTATCCATAGCAGACGGTTAAATTGATGTTCAGGAACTTATCCAGTTATGCGTCGTGTGCTCCGGTCTATTTGACTTTCGCCGGTAAAACTAACGAACCAGTAAAGAAAAACGGCTTGCCAACCGAAAGTTTGTCGTTCATCGGCAGCGAAACCAAGGGTGTGTATTTAAATCCAAGACGAGTATCAGTGGCGTCATAAATAACTATCCCATTTTCATGGATCCGGTTGTCATTGATGTCATCTGATGTGTTCTATCGACTGTCATTAACAAGAAGACAAGTTTAATTTCGATCATTAGTGTTCCTCTTTTCCCCACGCGGACGTCGATTACCTCGGTTACTCAAGGTTTTCTTCTGTCCACGACGTCGTTTAAAGAGACTGTGAATTATGGATACCCTGTTCTGTCGAAAATTTATCCCTGAAATTTATGCAAGCAAATTATGTAAATCAGTAAGGGGCTATAATTTTATGGCAGATCTATAATAACACTGTGTATTTTTTCAGCTAGAGCGCCCACCACCCTCCCCAAAACCGAGCAAGAAAGAAACAAAGCATGTAACTAGGATTGCACCTTTGTTTATGGTTCTTGCAGTGGTTTCTCATCATTCGGTTGAGTGAATATCATTCTGTGAGAGAAGTCAATAAAACCTTTAACAGCTAAATCTCAATTTAACTTCATGAGAAGGAATGAGAACTGCTCGTGTCATAGTTTTTCCGTCTTCGAGAAGAAACGATGATTGTAGAAAAGAATAAAAACCCGTGGCTTGCACTGGCAGTCTGATGTGCCAAGTTCGTCCCCTGACAATTTCTGAAACAGACTGTATACAAAATTCAACTAGCAAAGATGAGTGGGATTGCAGCTCAATGATGATTTTGAGGGCAATAACAGGGCAACAACAGCGAAATCCAAAAACGAACTTCATCTGGAATCGGAACAGAAACACTGGTGTTGGAACAAATAATCAAATCAGGTTTTACTCATAAATCTGGTTCACAACGGCTCTGTTCTGCTTTCAATTTATCACTAGATTCCTTGAATAAAACTAGACATTCTGTGCTAAATTGCTTTTGCAACCAATAGACGACAACACGTGCTATTTCAGAGACAGAATAAGTCAGTCACTCCAGAATCGGGTTAAAAAACTGATCCTAAAAATCGTGCTTTTGCGTTCCTATGATAGTTTTCATGGCCTTATTCCTGTCAGTTACTATCCACAATCAAACCAAATCCTTGCTATCTCGCTGGTCTACATTTCCCAGTGCAAAAAAGCCAAAAGCAAAAAACGAACCAGCTGAGAATGTTGCTTGTTGAAACTTGACCTCATTGCCAAATGGGGATCGACATCCAAATTTCGTCGTCATTTCCTTCACCGAACTCGGGAAAATTCATTTCAGGTTGGGTAATCAAAGGAATTTGTCAATGATGATAATCTGTGCATATGTGATATTTTCTGAAATATCTGTGGTTGCATTCAAGTTATCTGATAGTGAATTCAAATTGAGGCAAAATTTAGTTTACAGTTGCACCGCGTGAGGGAAAATTATTGTAGATGTAGTTCCTTTACAGTTGTTATTTTCATGGTAAGGAGTAAATGTTCCGATAGTCAATAAATGTCAGTAGTAAATCTGTAGGTATGAGGGAACTTCTAAATTACTTTCTAAGTTGAAATCGATATCGTTTTTTATTCTTTCCGAATATGGGCCGGTTCCTTCTCACCCAGCCCATTGGATAATTAGATTCTAAAGAGTTTTTGTAACGATTTCAATCAAGATTGGGCTCCCTCAGTGTATTCGCAAATGCAGGCAATCGGTCGGAAGAATGCGGCACCAACAATGGTTATTTTGAATAATACGGACCTGATGGTATGTTTAGTTCATTCTGAAGAACAACAAACTCAGCATCACTTCCACTCTTCTTTTTGCTCTTTCTTTGGATGGTCTATTTACGTATGCTGTAGAATATTGACAATTCACATAGGTGCATAATTTTATGTATCTTTTTTCACAACACACTTGATGTACTCACGAATTTCTATGATTATTCAACACAAACACTCCACAGACCCATTCCCTCAGGAATCTTTTCGAGGAAAGCCAACCTCAGCATCACTTCCATTCTTCTTCTGTTTTCCCTTCCTTGGGATGGTGCATTTACGTACGCTGTAAAATAATGACAATTCGTATAAGTTCAGGATTTTATCTGCCTCTGTTTTCGCAACACAATTGATGTACTCACGAATTTCTATGATTATCTGACCGATTCTCTCAGGAATCTCGTGGCATCCAAAGCCTTGTAGAATTCGACAAACGCATTTCATCTGTGAGGGTGTTAGGAATTCCGCAATACGTGCTGTGGAAGTTCGCATTGGTAATTATGCTACGGCAAACTTTTTAGCTCATTTCAAGCGCAGTTTATCTGATACTTATCTGAAAATTGCACTCATTCATATACGATAGATATGGAATATGAGACGACCACAGAAGTCGTGAGTAAACGAGCAAACCACTCGTATACCAAAGCCATGTCACTGGTCTAGCATGAATTTTCTGGTAAATCACCGGTTGATTTGCTGTTTCGTCTATAGTTTCCGAGGAGACTATCTATTTTCCATCAGAGATTTAGTGATTTGATTCATCTCCTCACCCAGATTATCCACCACGCAAATCTGCTAAGTTCTGTGAAACAGTGTTTGCATTATGTTTATCAAATTGTTTCTCAAAATGAAGCTGATGAATTGGAGATATCGCCCATTTGGGTGTCTTCTAACTGAACCATCTTTCCAATAGACTGCACATATCAAAACTGTCCTTAGTTGCATGGTTCAGGACCGTTTCCCTGACTGGCTTCATTAGCTTGTCCAGTCCATTGGCCGGTTTGTATTGTGGGTAGTTGACCATGGATAAGACTGGCAGCATTAGTATTTCTATTTTATATATTTGAGATAGACCACACTGGGTCTCATGGACTTGGCTTTTGACTCGTGAATAAGGCCCACTTGAACTAGAGTTTTGCAGTTCCGTGTTAGTTTTCTGTTCTAGTTTGCCTGGGTCATCCGGGGTTGGTTCCTTTCTGATTGCTTTTTTCATGTTCGAGAATATTTACCACTTTCTGCACGTCTGATGATTTGTCCGTTATGGCAACTCAAGTTCTCTTATCTGGACACAGAATAACTACGTGATTCTTCTTATTTGGTTTATCGAGAGCTTCAGTGATCTTCCTTGTTAACAAAGATTGTTGTTGTGTTGTTCCAGTTCCACACACATTACAAATCAATCTTTTTCGCATAAACCAACTCAGAGCATCCACACCTACTGTCTTTAAAGCAGACATTTTTCGAGTACGTTCACTGTGAAGTGCCACTTTCCCAATGGAAGGTATCGACAAACTGATGCAGTTTCCATGACTAGTTAATTGTCCCGATTCTCGCAGATATTTTTGTTGCTCACTCGGAAACAATATTAGGAACAAAATATCCGACACAATGCTCTATTGCATTATGTGGATGATATTCCCGTTATCATGAAAAACAAACAAGATGAAGAGCTGCACGCCTTGTTCGATAACTGGGGAGCGGGATGGCGCTGTAGTACCACACACACACTCGAGGTGAGGGGGCCCGGGTTCAAACTCTGGGTGAGGCGGAGGATATGCACCACTGATGAGCTCTAATAAGAGCGAAAATCGAGTCTGGTGCTGACCAGAGGTATGTGCGTGAAACAAGGAGTCCAAAAGACAACGGTCAGCAGTTTCACTACGATTGCATCATCAGCCGAGCAGTGATCAATTCGACCATCAAATGCTGCACAACTTTACGATACTTGGCATTTTGGCACCGCAGATCTTCCGTTCAATATGACCTACTTCACCACGATTACAGAACTACCTAAATATTTGGAGGCTCCGTCGATCAGTACACAACACCACCCTGAACTGTGCAAGCAACGCGAGCTCGTATTCAATTTGTCATTGCCGTGGTAACCAATTGCGATAATTGTTGTATATTTATCCGATAGATATGTATGTATGTGTGAATCAGATGATTTTGCCCTTGTTTGTAAACATTTAGATCATTCGTTTTTTGCTCTGAAATCAATCACTTCGATTGTACTATCCACTATTTGGAGATGCAACTCAACGATCACGGATATACTGTGCTACCTATTTTTTGACTTTTATCTTCAGACTTCTGTGTATCTTCTAGAGGTTCCTGTTTGCCTGCTGACTGAATTACGTTTGGTATCAATTGACTTTGCACAACTGCGTTCCTCATTTAGTATCAGTGTCCGACTCACCATTGAATACTTCAGAGGCACTGTACAGAGCTGTTTCAGCTGGCTTATTACGATTCGTCAATGAAGCACACTCATCGAAACTGCTTGATGAAATCTCTCGTAACCTTCTATTTATAATTGTATTTAGGTTTATTCCATCGTTTGTTTCATCTGGAAGAGATTTGGTTTGGAATGTAACCTCTAGTTGCATCAATTTTCAATTTAGTAGCTTCGAAATAATCTACTGTTGAATAAACTGACTAACAGGCAGGCAGGCAACAACCTTTGGCATAGGGAAATGTTTTCATGTGATATATGTTTTACATCAGATTAGTTTGTTTTAAAATACAATGATCCTAAACACATTTCAAAATTAATCTCATAGAACTTGTAACAGATCAATGTTTGCGTCCTTGTCCATATTACTTGACGCGAAGGGGAGCGAACGGTACCGGTCTGCACGCGAGCGTGTGAACAATATCCTGTTGTTAGAGGTCACGTGAACGCGTTTACTGAACTACCTGTAATTTATTGCACCAAGTGGAACCATTTTGGCGTTCAAGGATGGGTCAAAGGTTCTGCGTATATTTTTGTGCATCATTCGATAGGAATCCATTTTACCGAGGTTGTCAGTACGGACGTATTGGATACAAAGGTGGGAAGACATCAAACCTCATGGCTTCGCTGGTGAGTTCTCCGTACAAAAAACTTAATATGATGAGTTATATTTCATAAGTAGTGCGGGTACAAAAATAAAGTAATTATTCCATTTGTGATGTAAATAATTCATGCCAAATAAAACAACGTGACAATAACATTCAAGATGACAGGATTTTGAGTTAAATTTAACTGTCTAAGCAGGGTGATTACGTTTTATCAGGAATCATAATTAAAAATATCCACGCTGTATTCTCTTCCCTATCAACTGCTTTACAATTTTTGGTATCCTAAATCATTCTGGTTACATAGAGAACTACAATTGTTGGAAAAGAAGTGACAAGGAAGTTTGTAGAATAATTCAAATCGTTTTGGATGACAATAATTTATAAGTTACATTTAAGTGGGATGCATTTCTTCAACTGGAATTCGATGGTATTGGACAACTCTTAACCTTCCCGGTTATGGACACGTTTTCAAGCGTTTACATCATGAACTTGTCACAGATGGAATCAGTTTCCGTTTCCACCCGAATTTTTGGACTTTGGGGAATGTTTGCTTCATATTCCTCTGCGTAGTCTGAATGGTCCCATGGTATGAGTCCCATTAGGAACAGGACACTGGTGAGCGAACAATTATATTCATTTTAACTTATAGTTTATCTTATCACTCATCTGAGTGAGGTCATATTGGAATGCATTGGCTTTAAGCACGCCAATGTCACTTCAGCCATGTGCGATGTAACAGCGCGTGCAGGTTTCATTGGAAATAATTGTTCGCTCTCCAGTGTCTACTTCAATTCCTTCCCAACACATCCCTAAAGCACAACATTCAAACTTGTACATCAATCGGGGAAAGGATTTGTGTGAGTTCATCACATGTAGTTGACTTCACCAACAAATGAATGTTCAAGTTACCTGCTGAAAACATTCCAGAATGTGAAATTTTTCTAACGGGTACTAGAAATTGAACTCGTTGATTGTAGCATATTTCCACACAATGAAATGATCCAGAAGTACAGCTTATAGTTATTATTTATTCCATAATTGTCCAATTAGTCCCACTGAGAACATTCAGATAACGCAGACTGGAGAACAAACTAGTTCTCAGTGATTCATACTGATGCCATTACATCACAATGTGTGTTTTCTAAATATTCCATAGTTATCTACATCGGAAAACCTGTCAGCAACTATGTACTTGATCACCACTGAAAACCTATGATGACTTCACTGTTCGGTTGAGTTTGATAAAAGCTTCACGCTTATACTAGTCCCTTCTTTATTACACAAAACTGAGGTTCTGGGCATGTGATCCAAACAGACTTTCAGCATGTACACTGGAAAACCAAGTGAACTAAGGGAAAAGCCAGAATTTTGTCAGTAAGCATGCACTGTAAAAGCTATCGATCTCAGCCCTAGGTTAGTTGTCTCGTGAGTCGAAGAGGAAATCAGTCAAGGGTGGGTTTCTGAAACACCGGAAAACCATTTTTCTATTAGGTCACCACTAGGTTCTAACGTGGGATAAACTGTTGATACATAAACCAGAACTATTCGGCACTTACTCAGCAAAATTGATCACGATGGCCTGTGTTCCTCTCTGGTTGTTAGCAGTACATGCACTACTTACAAGTAGCTCATACCCACAGACTTTCTAATGGGTTTGAAAGACTCGATAGATTTCCTTAGAAGCTGACAAACAAAGCCCTTGAGAGAGGATTTTAGCCTCAAATAGGTTCAGAAGTGAGTAATTGATGGAATATTCCAGTCCATAATTTTTACCTGTTTGGATGATTTCAAAAGGATGTACGCACTGACCTTACTCAATCACTTAAGGTGTAACACATTTTCATTTTGTCGTGCTGCCCCTCTTCGCGCCCACTACCGTGTCCTTTTCTACAAGTTATCATTGTCGTGGTAACGAATTGGGATAATTGTTGTGTGCTGATCCGATAGATACGCGCAAATGTGAGTTATATGATTCTGTCCTCTTGAATATCCGTTCATCCACATTGTCATAGAAATTATCGATTTGACCACAGAAAGCACCGTGTGAAGATGCAGCAACGTGATCTCGATTACTTCGTACTGTCCGAGTTCCCCTCTTCTGCCTTCAACATTTTATTAGGAGAAACTTGTTTCTTGTTTTTCAAGACCAGGATTATTACCGATAAACCACATCATGCTTCATTTTATCAGGAGAAGATAGAAGAGCGTGCAGTGATGACATACAATGCAATTATCTCCAACAGCATCTTCGGATGGTTGTTTCATTCTCTAAAATATCGGAACCTCTGGCTCCACAAATATCTACCTAGATAATAGAAATTGCTTTTGGTAGCTTATTTTGTCATAGATCTCATCAGGGATTCCACAAAGCTGGTCATTACCACCAACTTCGGATAAGTTATCGAATCCACTCGAATCACCTGACATGAAACTCTTTCAATAGGATCACTTGTACCAATGTTTCAACTACCTGTATCCCTCTCCACCCACTCCGTATCACTGAAAACATATCCATAGATTTCCACGTCAGATTCGGTATTTCACTTAACTGTGGTGACGTTCAACTCAAGTGCTTTCACTTCCCTGTCTAATATAATGAAGGTCGTCCCGTTTACATTTGAAACGTCAAAAGAGTTGCCTGACACAACTTCAATCAGTTTAGGGATAATTGGTTCACTTTGTCTGCTTTTACGATTTTTCCCATACTGGTTTGATCACAATGTGCTATTTTGTTTGTACACACATATTTCAAACATCTAAACACTCGCGACATCTGATAGAACATTTTAATTCTTGAAATTCGATTCATTTTGATTCACTTGACTGAAAAATAAAACACTTCCGGGCAAACACTGTGAAGACAAATGCGTTTCATCCATGCATAAAAATACTGTTTCGCGTCGTAGATAGCCATTACGTTGTGACTGAAGTGAGCAACAAATGACCCTCTCAAAGCACTTTCTGAGTGAGGCATCAATAAATTACCATTTCCATGCGAAATTACCACATTTTGACAAGTTATTCGAAATTTGCATTGGTTGTAAACGTTTTTGTAATATACGACTACGACCAGTTTAAATGAATTTCCCAGCTAGGTATACCATTTCACATATTTATTTAAAAGGTCACATCATTTTTCCTTCGAAACAAATTATATTGCAGTCCGAATTATTGATTTACTCAAGCAGACTTTATCACTTGAAGACACAGAACATAAGTGGATGAAAAGGGATTAATTTATCTTTGTTTTCAATCGCAAATTGGCTTGCTCTATAGTGGTCACTTTGAAACCACTGTTGAGCATGATGATCTGGTGTTGCTTGTAAATTCGTTTGCGTTAGAGATGACCTGATCTATATCTTGCATCTTCAGGAGAAAAAAGAAGAGCTATTCAGATGGGATATTTTGTACATCGTGCAGAGTTGTTTTCATTTAGCGAGTGTATTTTGACTAGTAAGGGCATCTGATGAAGTTATGACAGTGCACAGTAAGGGGAGAATTATCTTTTTCGTGGATCCAAACGATTTAGCATTAGTGATATTACTGTACTATTTTTTCATTGGTGTTTCATATCCACGATTGGAATAACTCGATCATCATGGGCAGTTTGCTGCATCATGGGTTGCTCCGTCACTCTCAGTTGACAAGTCATTGTTACACCACTATCGTTTTCTGTTTATCTCTCCTGTACTTTGTCGCCGTGCCTCACCAGCTAGTATAATTCGTTCATTCTTCCCAGCAATGGTGAAAACAAGTATCTGACCATAACTAATTCAAATACTTTCCTCACTACAACAAATTCATTGATTATTCACTTGTGACTGATTCTCGTTCGTAGGAGTCCCTACGTGGTACGATAAGGACATCGGAGTCTGAAATAAAATTCATTTGAATTTAACATCGAAAATGGACGTTTTCCAGTTACTTATATTGCTGACGAAAATGCACTTCCATGTTACTATATTTGCCATCGGACCACGAAGCACCAGAAAAACTGTGGTCGCCTGAGTGAAACTATTTCCCTTGATCTTTTTTACATTCACATTTAGTCCACGCATATATATAATCCACCGAAGTGAATTATCAAATAAAAGCAGTATAGAACCCCAGAAACAGTTTTAATTTATCCGTAGCAATCACAATTTATCACTTCCTTTGGTCGGACAACAAAGCATTCTGCTTAGCCTGCACTGCGACCTATTAAATACCTGGTCGCTGTCAGTCTTGAATCGCCTTCAGAGGTCTCCACCTGGACCGTTTTATAACAAATGTTTGCACCTATAAGAATTTCGTGAACTAGTGTAGCCCATCTTCTTCAATGTGTTCTATAAAGATGTACAAATAAATAATTCAACTGAACCCTTGGAAAGTCGGCGGACCGGATGGTGCATTTCCGATGGCACCGAAATAAGTTGCATCAATCTTCTTTCCAGTTTTACCTGAGTTATTCAGACGGGTATGAGAAAAACCACATCCCTGACTGTTGAAGAGTGGCTTCAGTTACTCAGGTTTTTAATGCAACCAGCTCTTGCAAAAAGATGAGCTCGATTTGTAGGTGTTCCGAATGGTACCTGCCATTAGCAGTGTGTGTGGGAGAACTATTCCAGAAGAGTCTTGGTAATTTGGTAAGAATAGGCATTCCAATTGTTACTCGGCCTTTGTTTGAGGTAGCAACTCTAGCAAGTGCACAGCCAAGTGATGTCTGTTGAGCAACAGCAATTTTGGTTTTGGGAGCCGGTGACTAATCGAGCGGTTCGTACTCCCTTTGGATGGTAGTTTTCTAATCCGAAATGCCCAACGCATCCCAGTGATCGTAGTGTGTGGTTGTCAGTGGCTCCCTAGGAGCCCGTTCTCTATTAGGTGGAAGTCATTTAGACCCAGGTGTCCATGCAACCCCGTTCATTGGACAGATTTCGTTGATAGCCGTTGGATCCCATCAACTCTTATCAGCCTACGCAGGAGTATCCGTCCTCACATGCTGAGCGCCACTTCACCGAGGTTTTCATTCCACGGTTACCCTCAACCTTGTTTGGCCCGCCTGTCATGCGGTTTTCTGGGATGTGGCCATTGCCGCATGTCTCAGCTTCATGGAGCAACAGGTGAGAGTTGGGTAAGTGACGGAATCCACAGAAATGGAAGATACTCCAAGGGGCACGACAGTGTACTAATTCAGAGGTACTACTCCTCTCAAATACCCCACGCACCCCCATGAGTATACTAGTCCCTAAGTATCGGCCATGCCCGTAAAGGAAGTTAGTATATGTTGTTCCGCTCCCGTAGCCAATGACTGATGATATCATCTGCGAAACCACATTTGATCCGAGTCATTAAGCATTCACACGATGAAACTCGACTAATCTCCCACATCTCCCAATCGAGTAACCGACAAAGCGATCGAATTACAAACCAGCCGAGAGACCTACCGACTGTCCTCTTACCCTCCTGTGTAAGCCATGACAACAAAGTAATTATAATGGACCGAAAATAAATGATCAAGAACGTACGTTCCCCTAGATAACGCATTTTTGTCTAAACCTTGAGTTTGTCCATTAATCAACGTTGGTTGTGAGGGAACTGCAAACCTATTTCAAAACATTCCCTAAGCTTTAAAATGTTCTGCTAAGTAGAATTCATATTCGGTTCCATCATTCTGTGTTCTATTTTTCGAACCAATTCTAGTTATGTTTGGAGCTAATTGTATGACTCCAGTGCATTACACATCCCGAGGGTCACTCCGAAATACAGCAACTGGCTTCAGGGGCATTTTTTCATCATGGATTCCGGTAATCTGGAGGCCTTGAACACTCACACCAATGCGCGAGAAGCAGAACACTCTCAAAAAGCGATTCAACATGTGTTGTCTCACACGAAAAGGAATAGACACAGTGAAGAAATTATCGGAAAGGCCGAGTATTCCTTGGTCAGGCACATGACATTCCCCAAAGAGCTGATGTGGTATTTAAATTAGCATTACGAATGAACTTTAGGGAGGACGTGAGGGCTGAGTTTCACTTTTTATGTGAGAGGCCAACCAGCCAATTCGAGAGTTTATTTCGCAATAACAAGCACAGACTTCTTGGAGCAATTTTGGTGACCAATTTGAGGTACACTTGCATGATTAAATTCTTTGCCAGAATCAACAACTACTCCTCCTTCTTCAAGAATGCGCGTTCCAGACCGTCAGATAAATGTATGAGCAGTACCCGGATTTGCTCAAGGGCCGTTAGTATTGGAATACAAGTGCTGTTTTACTCCGAAAACCATCAATCATTTCTAACCCATACATTTCTAGTGACCAAATATGTTCTACATCCTTTCATAAAGGGCACTGTGAGTGTTGGCTCGTTTAAATCTACACGGTTTTTCAAAGTCTTGCTTCAGCTTACAAAGTCCAACCCACTGTCAACTCGGTCTCAGGTATTACTTTGCATCAACCATCCATAATAGGATCTTATAAATTAGACCTCATTGATATTCATTCGAACAATTCCCCGTGTTCATTCTTTTGACTGAATTCGGTGTTGTATTATCAGTTTAAATTTTGTGAATCGCATGCGTGTACCATTATCTTATTTGTCCAAATCCCACCAGTCCTCGCTTCGACACATCCTTAACCGTTCAGTGGCACTAGTGACATTCAAATGACTCCTGTGAAATTGGAGGTAACAGGATCCCCCAGATTTTGAAGACACCACATCATTCCGCTTGATTTACTTGAGCCAGTTGAGAAAGCGTCGAATCTTTTCATCTCTCAGGGAATAATCACACCCATGAGATCTTTAGCTTTGGCTTCTTTGACTGTGACCTCAGTGGAAAGTGATGGAAAGTACCTTTAAACGTCCGGTGATTACCGTGTCACCTTCGACAAACTTTTAGAACAACCAACTCGTTTAACTCTAGAGCCACAGAATGTTACTATCAACTGCGTGTTTCTAAATTCCTCCCCAAAAGGATTTGAAACACTTGTTTTTACAAATTCCACTTGACAAACAATCCCGTGAACCAACAACCGGCATTGATCACATGATTATCATCAAGGAATCTGGACAGTAACGACCCGAGTACGATTCGCGACATCACCGGTCACTTTCCCACTTGGTAGTCTTCCATTGGTTATGGCCCCTTCCTGAAATGTAGCACCTTGTTCCATAGTAAATAAAAAAGGTAGAAGAAATACTTTAGAAAAATACTCTTTTGGGTTGTTCCAGTTGGTTTTGTCCCATTTTGGCCTCAGTGTTTCATCTGCCATTTTTCAAAGTACTGTCAGTTCTCTGATGTCAGATTTGCAGGATGGTACAACGCATCAGAATGATATTATTGGGCATTCTCCCTCTAAAATGTTTCGTGGCGAACGTTTAATTTCTTCATTGGGCAGACTTTGTAAACATGAAATTGATATTAATCCGGAGAAGTGCGTTTTTGTACTCTTTTGTTCTCTTGCATGGGTTGTGGTCGATGCACCCTGTTTTCATTTCAATCCCGTGCATTTTGCACCTCTGTCACATAACTCACATAACTTTGCTTAATCACCTGCACTTTTGGGCTCCCTTCCTATTATTCTCGTTGTATTCAATATTTCTCGACCAGAATTGTCCCGCTGCTTGGCCTTGTCATTCAACAGACATTTCATTGATCGTTTGTACATGAATAGTGCTTATAGAGCCTACTTTATCGACTGTTAACGGATGCTATTCTCAGATCTTTCTCTCCACATTTGCCCCAAAACTTTATTACAGATGCATCACCCACCGGTATCAGAGCCGTTTGGAACAGGATGGTCGACTGGCTTTCAGTAATTCCTGATTTCTCAATTTTGCTGAACGTGGATATTCCCAAACCCAACGTGGAGCGTTTGGTGCATTTTTGACTGTTACTTGCTTGCCCACTATTGTGGAAGATTATGAAGCTTTGAAATCTATTCACAATCCGCATCTTTGGCTGGTAAAATAATCAGCATTTACGATTGATCGATGGAGTGTCTCGTTAGCTGCATATTCGTACGATACCAAGTACAAGAAAGAGCAGTCCATTCCTCATGACGACTACTTATCTCGTAACACACAGTCACGGGAGGATCCCACTTCCCACTGTCTTCCAATAAAAAACCCACTACCAGTTAGTCAGTAGCACCTCATCAGTCCACCAAAGGGTACTACCATGCAATCATCCGTTGTATTATGCGAAGATGACGAGCAGATATGAAATGCAAGTTCCCGGATATCTACAAACTTTGTTAGGAAAATTCCGTTGCATGGGAAGGCAGTCTGTTTGATTAGCAGGATTATTTCGCCTCCATCATTAGGCTGAGCATCCTTAGAAGATTTGCATTCTGAACATGTGGGTACCGAGAAGACAAAGTTCCCAGCTCGACTTAATTGTTGGCAGTAGGATTTGGCCGATGATTTATGTCTTTTTGCTAGATCACGTGGCAATTGCATGCATTAAGTTCATTCGTGACCATCAAAGTAGACTCCATGGCTAATGTCCTCAGAGCCCTGGCAACATATTCACGTCAACTGATGTGGTCTCTTCTAGTGCAAGTTGCATGTCTTCGTCTCGTTGATCAGAAGTTTATTTTATGGTCCCTCTAACCAGTGATTTTACCATTACGGCCCTCTGTAAAACTTTCAGTCGAAAAGACTTTCCACATGCAATCGGTACAGATATAGGAAGTAACTTCTCGGTCAAGAAGGTGACTGATTGGTTGAAGTCATTGGGTTGCCGATATATGTTAACTCGACTGAATCATCCACCATTCACCATTGTACGGTGCAGTTGAGAAGTTCGTTGGGACTTTCAAGAGTGCAGTTGTCTTTACATGCGCAAGCATATATGACGAGCTGAGCAAGATTGACGAGTAACTCCGAAGAGTTCGAAGCATTTTTATCGAGAAAAGCTACCTGGATCGCCTAGTCGATAAGATTATACAGATGGAGGTGAAAACCTCGAGAGAGAGTCTGGGTTGGAGTGAAAGCGAGATTGCACAAATTTGCCATTCAAAGGCGATACGTTGGCAGAAATTGTACGGAAATGATTATCAGACATCATCAGCAAGATATTTCACGCAGCAAATCTCTGAACTGTATTTGAGTTTGTATCTGATCAGACTTTTGCTTAGACAAACCACAGCATTTCATTCAAAATGATTTACACTTGGTACTTCACCGAATCAATGGGGTGAAAAAAACGATAACACATAAAAGTTGCTAGGAAATTCCGCCGATGCTCGTGCCCGGTTTGTGAGGATTCGGGCCGAAGTGGAACAAAAGGGATTTCGTGGATATTCTTGAGAGACTATAGGGATAGAAAGGAGGAACGTGTAGAATTGAGAGAATTACATTTGGATAGATCAATGTGTAAAGGTTGAGTGCTGTCTGCAAGGATTTTTTAGGTGAACTTTTCACATGTGGTCAGGTGTAGTTCGTACCATTTAACAGATATTTCACTTGAGGGTATGAAGGATACCATACAGGTAATCGATGGACATCGAAGAAGAATTTAAAAATCTTTCTTCAGTGAGCCAGCAAAAATAACAGGGGAAGAGTAAAGTAGATCAGGAAATACGTATTGATAAACGAAAAGGGAAGTAACACCGTTTACGGGTAAAATGCCTACGATTTCTGATTTGGTAAAATATCCGGCGAAGTTTTTACATGCACTTTGAAATGTTAAATGAACGTTTTATATTAGCATCGAAAACGATTCCTAAGCACTTGATAGAACTTACTCTAGCTAGTGGTTCTGTGGAAATTATTGATGGATCATTAAAATAAGCCGGGCGATAGAGGGTTATTTGTATTCAAAGCAGTTGGACGAATTTTAAGTTAAACCAGATCGAACAGAGAAACCGTAGCTGTGGGACAGATTACTGGAAAGTCTTTGAAGTACTGGGCTGTTGTTCCAATCCAAACCGGTGGGGTTTCAGCGGTTGAAGGACAAAATAACTGATTATGCAGCCTCATTCTGTGTAGATTCATCCACTCAATCCTTTGGATAAATGTACATCGGTCCCACGACCGGATGTTCGTCTGGACGTATCCACGAGAACAACTCCGCATGGTTGCACACTGAGGAAATTAAGTCGGTCATTAGCCCTTTCCTTTTACATAAAGCTCAGTCCGATCACAGATAACGTGTTCAAGGCTTTTCATGCTAAGCTTGAGGTACGGGGTCGACTACCAAGACCAGAAAAATGGTGCATCCTGGCCATAGCTGAGGATGTCGGCATGCGCTTCCACAACCCCATCTGTCTGCTCAAAAACAATGAGTGCGGTCATTTGAACTGACTCGGCTCACTCTCAACCCCAAAACAGCTCAATACCAGATGAAAAGTGGCATAACACGTGAGAAACAGTCCATATCCAGTCTTGATTTGAGCCTGGATTACGCTTGTTTCTCCTTACCTTTTCGTCACCATTGATCTCTATTATTTCCTATTTGTCTAATAGGCCCAATTCTTTTACTTGTAGTGAGATATTGTGTGGTATTGGCATGAATGTGAACCACGGAAAAGGAGCATGTTCATCACTCTGTGTTCTCGAGATGTGCTCACTTGGAATAAATGGAGGTAGCTGAAGGGCTACTTTCACTTATAACTCATCAGTCTCCAAGACCAGATGGTATTCATCCCTCGCTGATCAAAGAACTAGCCCCATCAATCACAAGATTCTTTAACTCGTCAGTTTTGGCTGGACGACCACCTAGAGAGTGCAAACAAGCCGTCATTGTCCCCCTGACGTTGGAACGTCTAGTGGACTTCAGCAAAGCTTTGGATAAAGTGCCGCATGAACGACTGTTGTTGAAACTAGGGGCCCTTGATGGTGGGGGTCCATTGATTTATTGGATCGGAGATTTCCTAAACGAAAGAACGTTTGTGGCGAGAGTCGAGCAATCGCTATCGCGTCCCTTCAGTGGCTGTAGTGGAGTTCCACAGGGTTCAATTTTTGGGCAACTCATATTATTGGTGTATATAGACGATCTGCCATCCGCTTCCCAATCACCTTGTATCATTTACTCGGATGACCTCAAAACCTGGAGAACGGTCTGGTCAGATGTTGATCGTCGGGTTCTACAGGGTGACTCTGACTCACTGGAGCAGTCGTCCGAGACTTGGCAACTCCCTATCAAAGTTGGAAAGTGTGCATACATGAGTGTGGGGAAGGTGGAGAGCGGCACTCTCTACAACTAACACGGAACACCCGTCTGTACGTCGGACTGTGAGGAACATCTTGGAGTAATGGTTGCATCAAATATCAAGACCAAAGTGAAGACGGACGAGGCACGTTTCCCTGGCTGGAGTATGTATGCAGCGATACGTCGGTCCTTCAAAGTGCTGTATGCTTCCCATGTACGCCCGTGACTGTAATACGGTGGACCTGCCTTTTTCACTTTTATGGTCACGAGAGTTGCGAAGCTAGGACGTGCACAGCGGGCTTCCACTCACCTCGTACTTGGATTACGTGGGATCACTTATGAAGATAAATTCCAAGCCATCGGACTAATCGCAATTGGCTGCAATCGCATTTACACCAGACACAGTCTCCGTGAAGATATGGAGCCAGAAATGATGAGAGTTTATCCCTTGCGGGCGCACAACCGTATTCGAGGTCATTCGCCGACAATTATGAAAAAGCTGTCAATGGACCTGCGTCTGGTTTACCGCATCTCAAGGAGAGTGACAAGTCTACGGAAAGCATTGCCAGTAGAAGTGATGGAAGAGGAAAACGGCCACATATTCAAGCGACACCTAGACGTCTTTCTGATAATATGATAGCAGAACAGGCACACATAAGCTCATGCCCCAGCGTTGAGGTGACGATGTTCATAAGGGAGACTGCCCTACTGTCTCTAATTTCGAAGATTAAAGATTGATGAATAAAACAGGTCAAAGACCCTGAGAAACCAAAAGAACTGAACAATTTCATTATGCTTTTTGCGAAACTAGCATTGATGAGAGCTCACACCCATTTCTTCGAAAAATGTATCAAGGAGACTAAACAGGAATGCTGACAGATTCCTAAAGCAGTATCCAAATGCTGTTCATTCGACCACAGGCGGGAGTCCGGCTATGTTTTATAAGAACCGAATCCTGAGGAGAAAAATGTTTTCACTTTGGAATCTGCTGAAATGGTAGTTTATCACTGGGGGGATGAACGGAGACCCGTGGGAGATATTGTGCTCAATCGGATGAGGCAATCATCTATTCCTATTCTTGACTTAAATGATGGCTCTTGACGTCGCGGACATATGGATGGAAATATTTTACTATGGCCTCCAAATGCTCAGTATGGTCGGGGAAGATGTCTCAGGATCCAAGATGTCAACTTGTCCTGAAAGCTTCTCGATATGCTCCCAAATGACCTAAAGTCCGTCACAGCTTCTGCTGAGGAAGTTCTACTTAGTGCCATCGCGTGGTTGAGGTGTTCCCACTCAAGTGAGAGGATAAACGTGGATGCCCGAAGTTTTCCACCGGATCGGCTGTTAGTCGCTCTACGGGAGATGGCTAAACCTTGATTCCAAACCAACCATGGGTGGCGTAGGAGGTGCGTAACACCATACTCACCGGCATCTGTGGTGGAGGGGTATACTAGGCGCCTACAACTTCTAGCCTCGTCCGAAAGGCGAATTAAAAAAGCAATCAGTCACCGGCTTCCATAGCTTACAAATTGAATCATACAATGGGACACCGACTCATCTGGACCCAAATCTCTGCCCCACAAAATTCGCCTGGCTGCTCAAAGGCTAGAGCTAAATTCTCGAATGCAAATGCCTACGATGGAATGGGCGACCGATTAGTATAATAGCCACAAACTCAACAAGCATAGAAGACACCACGTATTTATTGCTCGACTGTATTCTCAAGCGCGGACACGATCACTCTCTCACGACACACATTAAACTCAGTTCCCCGTCTCCACTCCACTCCCCTACTCCACTCTTCTCATTTATCGGAACCCACGAAAAGCAACCTTAGTTTTGCGCCAATCGTGAATTTATTGGTCGAATCATCATCCCTCGACAAACACTAGAGCACTGTCACTCTTTCGAAAGACCGAAAATATTCGTATTCATGGACATTCGTGACACCTTCAACTCCATCGATAGGACTGTACTGTGGAACTGTTTCTTGAGGAATGGAGTATCTGTGATATGTTCGTCATTTCTCAAAGAGTTGTATCGTCACACCTCGGGTTGCTTTATGGGCAACGGCCAGCTTTCGAAGAAAATGGTTTTCGACTTGGAATGTGTTCATGACTTCGCCCTGCTGTATGATAATGCACGGGCAATGCAACATGCTTTGGACTGTTTGGCGACTAAGGTATCCATTTGTGGCATGCACTTTGCGCCTTCCAAGTGCAAAGTGCATTTGCAAGATAGATGGGAGCCTAAGTCTGCACTCACACATTGTGATGATCAGCTAGAGTAAGTCGACAACCTCACTTATCCTGGGAGCTTGATAGCAGCTGCGGAGAGTGTTGAGGAGGTGATCAGTTTACGCATAGGGGGACCTGGAGCAGCTTTTGCAAACCTACGACACCTGTGGCAAATCCTTGGTGTTCAGCTTTCTCCTAATGGACGGGTGTACGTCGCCACAGTTCGTAGTGTTTTACTACACGGTTGCGAGAACTGGCCACTTCGCACTAAGCATGTAGGTCGTCTTTCTCAGTTCGACAGCCAATGTCTCCGAAGCGTGGCTCGAGTCTGGTGTGAACATCGACTGAGCAATGGAAAAGAGCGCATGGATAGCCTCCCGCTTAATGGAGTGATCACTCTACACGACTTCCAGTGGCTCGGTCATATTCTTCGAAAGCCTGCCCATCGTCTGCCTTTCCGTGTTCTATTCACATGTGCTAGGCAAGGCTGGTAGAAGCGACTTGGCGGCCAGGCCATGACTTGGCATAGATGTTTGGGAAATCTAGCATCAGCATAGGTTTCGGTTGGAGCTTCTTGCCTCCCTAGTTGGGGTCCAAGAGATGAGAATGGTCGTTGGTTGGAGAAGATGAGTGAAGGCTACGAAAAGAAGTTAGTAGAGCAAAGGCAGTGCGATCTGCCTGTTGAATTCTCGCGCCCTATAATATATATATATATATATATATATATATATATATATATATATATATATATATATATGTACTTCTATTATGTCCGTTTTCTAATCCACTACTGACTGCATTAATTCTAATGTTTCCGAGTCCATTTCGCAAAATAATGATTACAGCGATCAAAAAGAGCAAGTTCGAATTTTTGAAACATTGCTCAGCAAAGAACCGTCAAATCAGAGAAGTTCGGTATTTACAGCTGTAATCTCATTTGAGTACTCAAGTATGAGAATGATTGCGCGGAAGAGTACCGGATACGCATACCTGACGAGTTACAGCAACCAAGAAACCGGTCGTGTGCTTCCGGAGAAGTATTGTCCTGTCACTCAGATACAATGCCATATTACTCATTTCAAAAGTCCGGAATTTCATTCAATCTGCTGCGGATGTAGTGAATGCAAATGAACTGCGAACTTCTTTTTTAACAGATTTCAAGTACTTTTGCATTTTCAGCTGAGTGCAATTCAATTCCAGCCATAATTTGCTGTGCTCTATTTATCGAACCATTACTCGTTCTGCGTTGGTGCTTATTGTGTGATTCCAGGGCATCAAGTCTTCGTAGGATCTTTGCGACATATGGCATATTACCTCTATTTATATTCATGAAAATTTCAATTTGTATAGGATGTAACAGTCATTGTCCCCAATCTTTGCACCACAAAAATGATTGGTCTAAACTGGCATTGGCCAATGTCTCTGGTTGGTTGATTGGTGATACCCCAATCCACTAATTGACAGGAACCATTTCTCGTCTTATCGATCCATTGTCTTGTAGTTCATGGTTCCGTTCACTCAAACCTTGACCTTGATTTTGTACAGGCGCTGTCAGGCTGACTGCTTACGAGACTTGGCGATAGTGAATTAGCCCATTACCTCACACGGCACCTCAGCTGAAGGGCTATGTGGATCTTATTGTGCGAACCCTGATGGAGGAATGTCAACAGATGAGGACCCGTAAAACAATCATTCCTGATAGTGAAGTGAGTGACACTCAGTAATGTGAATCAACAACAAATTCCACAAGTTGTTGCAGGACCATGAAAACTACATATCACTTCTTCATGCAACCGACAGTCATTATATAACACTTCATTGGATAATTGTTGAGATTGGTATTCTAAGATACAGGGTCCGGATTAGAATAGAATTCTCCGGTTTCAAGCAGTACAATGACTCCCACGAATGCTTCGGTAAACCGGTGTGCCATCGACGAAACAGACCCCACCTTACGTTTCTAGTGAATTTTGTGAGTTATTTATTAACTGGTCTCTTCGTCTCTAAACCAGATGAGATTTTCCTAATAATCACACGAAGTGAGTTGTTATAAATATTGCTCCATTAGTGTTCCTGTTAGACACTGTTTCAGACACCTTTAATAACACGTTTCCTCTCTGTCACAACGAGACTGAACCTGGACGTGGTGTGATGGTTTGCTTGCATCCACGACATCTACGCAGGATGGCTTACTCAGGCTGGAGATAAAATCATGTCTGACAGGTGGATGTGTAGAGGTCAGAAGAATTCCAGTTTTTAAACGAGTCGATGGGCAACATATGGTTCTAGCCGCTATGCTCCTGTAGAAGGCACTGCATTGAATAAACACAGAAAGAAACAGTTTACCTGCCTGAATCATCTACCAGAATAATGTAGGGACCGAGTGCCTGGGGTTTCCTTCGTCGGTGAGAAAAGTGATTGCTTTTAATTGGGCAGCTTCCATCTGCAAGATTGGTCAGCTCCCAGCCCAACGCATGCTGTCCCGTTCACGTACCACCTGATTCTTTGGGTGTATGGAGCTAAGGACCGAATTTGTAAGGCGGATCGATAACAAAGCACCAGCAAAGACAAGACAGGTCTCAAGAGACAGACCAGGAGAAGTTCCCTCATATGTTCTCAGGTCACCTTCACGTGCTAAGTTACCACACCACTGTCTTGCTGGTCAGGTTTTTGAATCAAAGACTCCGGTCAGGTTTCTCAGAGAAAAATATCTCATGTGGTATGGGCAGCCGCGAAGTATTATTTGTCCAAAAGTCCCCCCCAGTCTCTCAGAAACATTTCTTGTTTCTCTTCTCTTCATCCTTCACATTTCAATTCTAAATGGATAGGAGAGGCCACATTATTTCATGACTGGGAACTCACAACTCTCGGTCAGTGTACCAACTTAGAAACAAGAGAAAAAAGAGGACCGATTTCTGCGACCTAAGCTTTCTCTTCACTTAGCTGCTTAACACTCCGTATCAATTTGCACGAATGGCTTAAGGTCTTCCTGTTGAGACCACGGAAGAATGAGTTTGGTTAGTAACGCATTTAAATGGCTCCACTTCACCATTTATCAACCACTCGGGATCAGTGCTTGCATGACAATCAAGCTGGATTTAGACCTGGTCGAGGTTGCGTTGATCACATCTCCGATCTCCGACAAATTTTAGAACAGAGGCCCATCATCTCCGATTTTCTTGACCGTAATGTGGTCTTCAACTCGTCGACCACATAGTTCTCTGGAGCTGCCTCCTGTTGAAGGGTGTACAGTGGAAGCCGATTTCCGGCTGACGGTGATCTTCTACCTGAGTTCACCATAAGAAGTGGTTAAAGTCAGGATTGCCCACTTCTCGTTTCATCTTTACCTCCTTGATTGATATAGTTCTAGAGACGGCGCATTTGTCATGTGAGGATAATGGTATTCAACATTGCCCAGGTGGAAAGTTATCAGACCTTGAACGTGTGGACCACATTTTCCTACGTGAAGACCCATGTAAGTTGTAGTGTTTTCTGTACAGCTTATGTAACTGCGCAACAATGTTTGCTATGCTTTTTGGACCTTCAAAGTGCAGGATGCTGTTGCAAGATTGGTTGGGTTGGTCCAACACCGAACCTTTCAGTACCATGATAAATTATAGACCTGGTAGACACTCTTTGTTATCTGGGCTCGTTGGACCTTTGTCAACCTGGACCATTTGTGACGTCCACATGACATCCGTTAATGTATCAAGGATCAAGTGTACGCTGCGACAATCAGGCCAATGCTTCTGTATGTTTCGGAGACATGACCACTGCAGGTGGAGCACATACAAAGATTGTCGGAATTCCAAAACTAATATGTTTGTGGCATTGCTAGAATATGGTGGGAACGCCGTATGAGCAATACTGAGGTTCAAAGGAAAGCCTTAGATTCGTGAACCAAATCACTGAATGAAGCACTCAAGCTCACTAGGTGAAGATGGTTAGGACATGAGTTTTGCATGTCTCCTGACAGGGTTTCTCGGCTTGCAATGTTCTCTGAAGTAGGTAAGGGTTGAAAGATGGGGACATGAAAGAAGGATTTGAAACCAGTGGACTTGGCCATATAGGGAGTGTTAGACTTCCTGGATAGTGTTAGAGAGACCCTCCCACTCAATGGTCAGATACGTTGGAGGAAATGGCTAGGTGTCGCCAGCAGTGTTGCTCCTTTATGCAAAACGGTCTTCATTGACTTGATATCAGTAATTTTTTTCTAATTTCCTCTTTGATAATCCTATTCTTTCTTATTATTTTCGATTGAAGTTGTTGCTATGAAATGAACCATCGCACACACTGTGTGGTTTTGTGGTTGTTTCAACTGATCTTCTTCTGGTTGAGGGTCACAGTCTGCCGAAGTTTCATTCCAACAAGTAATTCATACTGTATTGCATCCCGATTCATAAATGAACCTTGTAGAATCACTTGGACGAGTTTGTAAATCTCTCAACAGACACATTTCCGTGCCGACTGGTGCAACGAAGGAATGATCGTGTAATCCAATTAGCAACAAACGAATTACATGTTCACGATACTTATACTGAAGTATGCGGTGCGAACGTCCAACATTTTGCAATATTTTATTCTCCCTGATAAATGTTATTGTTTATGGTGAAGTCTAGGGAAATTAAGACCATGAAACCTTGTACTTGCAACTTGGGCACCAGAATGCTACAGACTACTACCAAATTTCAGTTATGGTCCTTCGCTGCTGTTTTTGAGTTTTTTAATACATATGTCAAATATGATGAGCAATTATCCTTTTCTGAAGTAAACTGATAAGTGTCATCAACTTAAAAAGAATCCCAAAACCTTGCTTTTTACTGTTTTACTACCTCGACAGCAGTTGAACTGATGGTCACAAGTTTTCAGTGTACTACTGAGAGATAAATACGAGTCAGAACAAACTAGCTGTATCCCGGTTGGGAATCGAGGGTCCCAGATCTGGGTCTCGTAACCACGGGTTAACTCATCCAACTTCAAATACATCAAACCCACTCTTTAGAATTACTGAACAAATAGTTAGCAATGATGTAATTAAAGAAATTTATTAGATCAAGGCATATGCTCATGTGTTGATGAAATAAAGTGCAAAAGGAAAGAAATTTTCTGTTGGTGTATCAACCTGAAAAAAGGAGAATGAAAACTAGTTCCTTGAGAATTGGAAATAATAGCCAACATAGGTTCAGTCGATCAATTGTTGCAACAAGGCTGGTAAACAGAGTTGTGCTGATTGTAAAATGTCCACTAAATTGTTGTTTCCTGCGGATTGCTTTGTTGATTATCGCGTGTCTCGTTTGGGTCATCATCACTACCATTTCTCAACAAGGATGACACACATATAATCTGGAAAATAAATCTGAATACATTTTGGGAGGTCTATTTGGAAACGCCTACTGACAGGCACAGTAAAACATATGTCACCGAGTTATTACTAAAATTAAATAAAAACAAATTTCGGGCAAAATACATGATACCGAAATAGGTTATCGGGTTTGACCAATATTCATTGTAAATGAATAGTTCCAGGCTCCATGTTAAAATTAAGCGACGGGTAAATAATTGATGTATTCTTTCTAAATACATGAGGAAATATTGAAGATGAAGTGCAATAAAACCAGTAGTCGAAGCAAGTTGCCGCTACGGGTGCAAACTAAATTTGCTCTGATCTCATCCTTAGCTCTAACACATTTGTTTATTCAGCTTCATGTCTTTGCAAATATCCCAATATTATGTATAGTGACATCCAGGACTCGACTGTACATTAACTGCCTTATATATATTGGGAAGACTCTAAAGTCGATCACAATTACAGCAGTATGCACTAGTAAAGATGCCACAAAATCTTCTGTGATTTATGTTGCCATTTGACGTGTTCAGATAGTCTTATTACAACGATCGTTCTCTAAGGTATACATTATGGCCCAGTCAGCTTCATCACCATAAATCAAGTGCACCACTTGATGCCATCACAAACCATACACTCCATAGGAAATGTAGGTCCTTTAGCATTTGTACTCGGGGTTATGATGGTTCATTCAGTTGTGTAAAAAGGAAGAAGATGGCAGCCAGCCCCCCTACTGGAGATCATTTATCTGGCCCGTTTACCAATTGCGACTAACCAACACGTTGTCGTGGCCACAAAGTCTTAACAGCTTTTGATGTCAGGCGTTCTTCAGGTTATCAATTCATCACTTGACTTCTATTTCACATTGGCATTCATGACATACTACTTCAAAAATAATTTGCTAACCGATCCATTTCCTTTTATCAGTTAATTGTAATTAGCAATTGGAAAATAAACAGGTTCAAATGATTTGCACTTTGTGTCAAACTTTCACTTTGTTCACCGTGAGACATTTGTCATCATCCCCAAAAGGAACTTGACGAAATGTACGACGTGGTGCACATCATCAAACAAACTTGATTATAAGTTCATGCTAGTATCCCCATGGGACTTGTTGTGTACTGTTTCGGCCTAAATATACACTTCTAATGAACCCTATTTAATATGCCATTGCACGCAGATAAAGTTCCTACAGTTTAACAGATTTGAAAGGTTGCCTTCAAGAAGCTCGTAAAGTGACTTACACAAAATCACATTGATCAGTAAAGGGGATAGAACCAGTAAACCACAGGGATGCCAGAT
The DNA here is from genome assembly GCA_948099385.1 of Fasciola hepatica. NCBI lineage: Eukaryota > Metazoa > Platyhelminthes > Trematoda > Plagiorchiida > Fasciolidae > Fasciola > Fasciola hepatica. The sequence goes on from CANUEZ040000063.1 coordinate 2,143,724, forward strand.
CTATCAGGCTGCAGCATATTCTTGACTGACGAGTTATTTTGCTTTAATCTGCGAATTGTTGTTGGGTAGATTATGTATACCTTTAGTCCCACTTGCTAGAGAGAATGATCATTACCGAAGATGAAATAAATTAAATAGATATTAGTTTCATATAGTCAGAGAGCTGAAGATAATGAGCCTGTTACGTGAACTTTTATTCCGAGTGTGTATGAATTCGGGAAAGTATTTCATTTTAAGATAAGAAATAACACACGAAAACAGGAATTAGATTGCAATTTATTAAATGCCTAAAACATCACTCATATTCCGCATGTGCTTCGATAACCGGCGCAAATGGTACAAACGCCTTGACCTGGTTACACAAGCGAGCCTTATCTACGAATGTGAATATCAACCGAGGATCAAATAGTAAGTGGTTGGTTGTACATTTAATCAAAATATTGCACACTCGGTGCCAAAATTTATTCTGAATATAAATACATTTTTTAAATAATGTAACTCTGGTCATCTCCATTAACCATTTTAAAAACCACTCAAGCAGAGCACCTAATGACTGTGTCTACCTTTAACGGCTGTTCTGTACTTACCACCTTAGAATCCATCTGTACTCACCCACTGGTTGCTCAAAGAATTAATTTTACCTTAGCATTGTTCCACCGCGTTGACCGACCCTTACCGTGATGCTTGTATCCATTCGGATGATATAATTACTGTTTTCTCACGCAAGCAATAGCTGAAGCAAACTTAACTGTTTAGACCAAAATCATCTTACTGTTTTCTTCTCAAAACTCCAGAGGAAGAGACCTTCCAATCAAGTTTGCGTCCCTCAACTAGAACAATTCGACATTTCACTCGTCGACTGGTGAATATCGTGAATGATCCGTGAATTGTGTTGCTGACGCGCTCTGAAAACCTGTCGTGTGGAATCAGTCTATTATTATACTGTCTTCCTAGTTGCGTTTTAGAAATCTTCGGCGCGCACATTCCTCCAATTGCGAATTCCCACTGTGGCTCCGAATCAGTAAATCATTGTTTATTTGTTTCAGAGGTAACTGTGGACACATGGCGGAAGGAAAAATTTGCAAAAAAAAATAATTACCGATTAATACTTCAACGAACAAATCTTTAGAAATCTAAACATTGTTATGAATGTTTTGAATGTTAACGCGATTTGTTGCTGTTGTTGAAGAAAACTGATCGTGATCATTTCATCCGACCCACAGACAGAACCCTAGTTCGTCCAAGACAGTCTTCTGTATTTATTAACCTAGACTTCCAAAGCCATCGGAGAGTCCCAGGTCAAATCAGAGGGCAAGATTCCTATAAATACCGAGGAGTACAACCATCGCCACCTATGCACTGATGATGTCACTTAGACTGGTGATGAGCTGCTCGGGGTCTAAGTGTCAGGCTCAGCAATCAGGAACCTATATGGACCATCAAAATGAGCAACAAATAACGCCAATATCCAACCACAATGCGTAACATCATTTAGGCATGATGCGCTCACACCTATTTCGTGGTGAGAGTTTCTTGCCTGCAGACATGGTTGTACACGTCAGCAGGTGTTCTTTCTTCACGAATACTTGAGAAGAAACATTCGACTGCACGGCATAAACCATAGATAACCCCTAAACCATTCACAGACATGGATAACTGCAAGACCAAATGGAAGACATAAGATAGGCATACTAATTACAGATGCTCACAATCGTCTGAATGAATATAAGAGCATAATAAAGGAGTAGAAACAGTTATTTGGCCAGTGATTGGTGAAGAAGTAAATACACAAGTTGAAAGTGACAGTAAACAAAGGGGGTAATTGATTGCGGGTATAATATGGATCAACCTCAATTATAAAAAAAGAGGAACTCAAAAGGGACGCGGAAGAAAACGGGAGCAAACCGTGGGTCAAAAATCTATCACCTCGACGAGCATCTGGAGAAGAACAGGAAATTCTCAGACGGGGGCTGAACTTCAACCTGGAGAACATTACCCCAAAGGAGTATCTAGTCGAACTGGAACACCCAGTCAAGTAATCGGGGTTACCAGATGAGACAACATGTGGGTTGTGACAAGTCATAGTTCCGCGTATGTGCCGCACAGGGTCATTTACTGCTCTCTCTGACGATATCTCTACAAACTTAGGTTGAATAATAACAACAAGGAAGTTCGGTTGACTTATTATTTGTGAAGGAAGCTTTCATGCTTGAGATGGAGTATATAATAAGAAAATAACAGGGAAATTTCATTGTAACCTCCAATGACTTTGGAGCGCTTATATCATGGATACGTCGAATAATATTGGACAAAAACATAAATACCTACATACATGCATACATACATACATACATACATACATACATACATCATACATACATACATACATACATATAGTTATATACATTCATTCATATTTATGTAATGTACATATGTATATACATATATATTTCAATAGGGTGTAATTTGAATCGTCTGTTAGGCGTGAATGTCTAACAGAAATGAATGCAGTATATCCATTCACACTCAAGAAGATTCAAATTAGATACCAGTGAAGATAAACCTCGCCCACACGTTTACATAGTAATTATTGTGAATTTACACATATATATATACATATACATATATATATATATACAGAGAGAGAGAAAGAGCGAGAGAGTGGAAGTATGATTCAGAGAGGAAGAATCCCCGTGTGAGACAGTTCACCTCAGTCCATGGGCGGCAACTCCAGAGTGGCATTTCTCAATCACTCCTCCAGGAACATTGATATTCTTCTATCTAAAATGTAGCTACGTGTACCTAAAACGTCCTGATTTGTGTTGATATTTCCGTCCCGAATGGCATTCAGCAGTAGATCAGACACAGAAAAACCCTTTTTAGAAATGATGGGGAACATTGTGACTGAAACCTTGGTGCACACGCGAGTAGTTCATTATTATCTTTCTGATGGAAAATATTATCGATGTTTGCTTCAGTCTATTATTCTTTTTCAGATTGAAACATTTCCTGATTAGATGTGCTGGGCACTTTCAACCATATATCAGTGCATCACGAGGAAGCAAATCTGGTTACCAATAATGGTAATCAGGTAATGGAGAGCAATCACTTCATGAGAGTTAACTTTTTTCTGTGCTCAGTTGGATGTTGAATGCATAGGAATATTTCAAAGATTTTGTGAAATACGAAGTGATTGTGAAATATTCGCAGCTGTAACCCACACTGACGGACAGAGGCAGACAATTAACTCATTTTTGCAAAACTCTTTCAAAATCACACGGAGTATGTATGCGTCGTGTACAGTTACCGTGATTTATGCGAAATACTTGTTTAAGGAAAAGCGGAAATAAGTGAGTGGGACATGGGTGGGACCAAATAGTAAATAAAAATACACATTCTCCCTTGTGTCAGACCTTTATTAGAAGGAAATGGAAATAAAACATTATCCCTAAAATCTTGTGGATAAATGTTCTCAAGCTTCTTTATCAAGGAGCAGAACTGATGTGAAAATTCCGTGTGCAAACATGTGTGCTGTTCAAGTTTGGCTTTACAACAAAAAGAAGTGAGACGGTCTTATCTCACAAAAGCTCAGAGTTACGTCTCTTACTGAAGTCATCAAACTGATTCCCCATCAATCGAGATCTCAATCGGTGATATGCATAGGAATTATTGTGACTGCACACATAGCACCCAACGGTGAGCGTGTTTGGTTTTTGAGTTCTTTACATCTTTCTGGGAGATAAACTTTCCCTTAAATCGCTTAGTGCTTTGAAATCTCCCTGATTAGGAACTGGTTATTCACCCAGCTGCTCTTCGTTCATTATTTCTCAAATTCTGAAATGCGAAGCTCAAGTGACACACCTCAAATGAGACGTAGTTAGTGCTCTGCGTATTTTTGCCTCAATAATTTACACACACTCTCTGTGACTAAAATGCAAGCGCCCTGCAGTTTCACTACAAAATGAATTTGCATACCACATGAATTACTGAACCAGATGACAAGTTCGGTTCAAAGACACCTAATAAAATTGTCATACCGAGCCTACAAGCAATACAAAATTCATTTGACTGATCAGAACTGACCAGTTTAGGTCATTTGGTCATACTACGTGTTAGGCCCACTCGATCAGCTGGTAAACACTACTGGACTTGCCTAATTTGGGTACGTCAATTAGTCTATAACCGCTAAATACATGTTTATCTGATCAGTCATTGGTTGCTCATTAGTCAGTTGTGCTGCTCGGGATATGTCAACCATAAAACATGCAAAAGGGCTTTCTCAGTCCAGTCTCATCATCTATTCACTGACTGACCTCCACTCCTGTATTGTGATTTGGCTCTTGTGTTGTCACTTACTAAATCATGACATCTCTGATACATTGTCATCAAATCTCTAGAAATGGGAAACTTATTTTTAGATGAAAGTCGTCAAGGTCCTTTTATGGTTCTACTCTCCTCCCGAGGTTTTAGAAATATGCAACTGATTCTTTGTGAAGTATTAACTATTACGTCCTAAGACACAGCTAACTGCTGCTTGATGTGCAGACCAGTTTATTCACCTGACAACATCTCAAACAGTAGGATACCAGTGGGGGGGGGGAGTATACAATACAAAAAGATTCAGTGCATGGTAATTTACAGTAAAATTGTAGCCGATGGCACGAGTTCACTTGGACCTACTGATTATCACGGCTGGGTTTTGTGGTGGTCACTCTTGCTTACCACAATAAAATCCATTTTTAACCACTATAAGTTGTTCATCATTCAAGGTTTGATAATTCCACTGTGATTCCCCGTCGCACACCCCAGTCTCTCGTTCTTGGGTCATCAAAGAAAGACGAAACTGTTCGAACTGAACTTCATACGCATACTCTGGTTCAGTATTTTGCTTTGAAACTGGAATGACAGCTGGGCATTCCTTCCTTTGCTTTGCATACATAAATGCTCACCGTTTCCCAGAAATACAGAGTATGTTTCTGTTCGTTTGTACTTACGGAAATTCTGCCCTAAGATATGATAGTCTTGGAATTCGATGTCTACTAATTATTTAAAAACTTGGTTTTTGATCTCTTGACACCACTTCGTAATCTAAGAAGATGACATTTTGGCATTTATATGATTGCATCTAAGAGTAGAAGCTTGCCTCGGCAAATCCTCAGTGATCCAGATTCATAGATATTTGTTTAGCAGACCGTCCTTTGGACTCCACATTTCACGAACAAACCTCAGGTCATCCGACCAAGCTGCACTCGGAAGCACCAGACTCGAGTTTCGCTCTTGTTAGAGCTCATTAGTGGTGTGTACCCTCTGCCACTTGGAGTGAGCGGGGCAGGTACCTTGTCTCCATTCGAAGCTGTCGGTCATCTCTGGCTGTCCTAGAGGTCGACATCTGAACAAGCTTACCTTGGCAGTCGCTGTCATTCAAGCCCTCAATAAAATTGCATTGACGGGGATTCAGCCAGAACTCTGGGTCAAATATGGGCATGATACTTTCGTGATTATCAAACTCTTGGATATTGTAAATGTGCACACAGCCATCCGGTGTCGTTCGGCCAGTTACCACACCTGGCCCATGGGGACCTTATACAGTTCGCCACTCCGAGTCTCAAGGTCTGGTTGCTGGTTATCTTTGGAAGTATGTTGGTTTCGGGGTAAATACCCGGTCCACAGCACTCATGCGTAAGCATGTAGTGAAAATAAACCGCAACATCGTCGATGGCATCAAAATAACCATGGAAATGGAAAAAATGAACTAGCATTTTTGGGACTTACTGGTAAGAAAAGCCGGTAGAGGCACATTGCATTTTTCGGTATTTTGAATGCAACAACAATATCAATAGTATTAGTGTTGATGATACCAGTTAGTGGACATGGGCGGACAGGCCGTCTACAGACGACTGGTTCAGTTGGCAGACAGCACGCTATTGTCTCTCCAGAATCAAGGGCAAAGTAGGAGACCGCGAGGCAGAGAGCACATTATCGGCTTTCCAGAATTGCAAATAAGAGTGGGACGGGTTGGATCAATGGATCGACCAGCGGCTAACATTTGTCTGAACCCACTGGAGCCGAATCAACCAACCAGGGTGCAACCCGAAAATCCATTCAAATGGGCCGTTCAGGAATATTACTAAACCAACAGGTTTTCTTCCAAGGTTCTGATTATGACTGGCACACTTCTTACATAACCTATCTGTTTTGTACCAATAAACGGAGATGGTTCGAAGCCAGAAGATTCTTCTCACTAAAACGAGAAGGCGGCCACAGAACAACCAGCACTCGGTGTAAACTGACAACAAATTTGCCACCTCATCTTATCGAGTTCACCCATCCGTTCAGGGTAGAATAAATTTTGTCCCATTTTAGCCAGTTGCTGTAACCAATTGAAGCAAACCCCCATAACGTCTTACGATTTGCACACCTGATGCAGCACAACTGACAGAAATATAGCGGAATGTGAACAGTCTTCCGTCGGGAAATGTAACGAAAGGAGGCAAGTTCCTTTAGTGACCCACGTACGTTGATGATAGAGTATCACCCGCTGACATGTGATTCAATCTTAACCCTGCACTGACTGTTGACAACACTTCCGTGTCACGTCAAGGCCTGCAATCCGAGTTGCCTGTTAGGAATTCGAATGGGAATACCGTTTTTGCCGACTGTATGTACTCAGGCCAAACAGGCCACTCAACAGCAACGAATCACAAAACGGGTATGACTAAATGAATTATGTACGTGGGTACATGCAGCTGTTAAGGTAGTTGATATCGGCTGCTGGCTGATCAATAATTTTTCCAGTGTGGTAGTGACGTAGTCAGTATCTTGAGCAATAGTAGGACCATTCGATTGATGCAGTACCAATTCTTACATGAGCATGTCCCCTGTAGTGACATTGCATTCATTGCTACGAACTAACCTGCTCCTTGTTCAACCGCCAATAACATACCCGCCCATGTGAGTCCTCCCTGATCGTTTCCCGCTCTGTGATCTTTGCTGCGCAGGTTCGCATGAGCATCTCTGTGGCTCGACTTTGACTTTCTGACTACTAGCGAAGCATCATTCGATTCATGACTGTACTTATCTACCGCGTCCGTAAGCCAATAATCGCGTTTGTCCTTCGGGCATAACCCCCAAAATGCTGTTACGAGAGTTTTATACTGAATCGGCACACAGTGAAGAACCATCGCCATATATTTCCTTCGACATGGTCTCGTGGTGGAGTAATACCCTGCTACAAGTATGATGTGTCGGTGATGCTAAATAAAATGAAGATCCATGGATAAATTTGCATATCCATACAATAAATAAATAACAATGGAAAATATATTAATACATTAACATGGTAACAATGATATAATAGTATAATATATGGAGACGAACGTTAATAATAATATGATTTAACACACCAAGGAAATGAAATTATTAGTTCAATAATTTATACATACACTTTTATATATGATTCTGGTTTCTGACCATTACTTATTACGGTGGGAATCATGGCTTAGTATCACCGTTTTTGCAAAGGAAACGAGAAGGCAATTATAAGACGCTTTCAATGGAGCACTCTGTTGATTGGTTAATTACATACCTGTGGACTTTTTCAGGAACATCTATCACTGATCACCGATGTGTTGATGATAAAATACCTGCATAAAACCTTTATATAACCCCATATAATTTTGGGAGATTGCTGTCTTTTTACATCCTGTTCACGAGTGCACAATCAATCAAAAATCACATCCCGATTTGGCGAATTTCTGTGGTAAAACCAATTTTTTCATGACCACTTCAGGTAAATAAATACAGGAATTGGAAACAATTCCCCAGTCATAAATTATAACGCTGAACAATCTAACATTTCCCAAGCACCCAAAATTGCTGTCTGGGAAGTTAAATGAACTTGTTTGTGGACCATGTTCAGCCAGCTAGTATCTGGGTTACTGAATGGGCCAAATTTAATTCACTGGTCTGAAGTGGGAATACGCCATGCCAAAAAATCATTCTGTTGTTGAACAAACAAGCCTCATGGTCTAACTGCGGCGATCGTGGGGATGACAATCTGTGTGATCAACTGACTGCCAAAATCAATAACATCACTTTGCCACACAAGCTGTTAGAGTGAGAAGGCTTGACAGTCACAGAGGCCCAGAAGATCTGTGAGCAACACGACGAAATAAAGGCAGCCATGGGAATGAGAGCACAATCTTACTTCGGAATACTCCTTCCACAGCGGTACATCCAAGCCATGACAGCTATGTCCAAGTACATCCAACGTACCAGCCTAATGCGAAAATGATTGTCAAAACCACCAACCGATGCATGTCGTGTGATAAGTTACATTTACGTTCTACCTGTCGATTTCTTTAGGCCATATGTCGTGTCTGTGGCAAACCGGGTCATATCAAATGAGTGTGCCGTGGGAAGTTGTGTAATCTGACTGAGACAAAACCGGATGATGCTGTCGCAAATTCAATCGCTCCACCTCCGTAGTCCTTTTGTAGTGATCCATTCATAAGACTGTCGTATTTTCATCTCCAACTGGATATAATATAATGGTCTGTACGGGGTGTGCACAATCAATTATTCCGTATATTCAAAGGATGAAGGCGATTTGGCAACTGTGAATTTTTTTATTTTCACATGCTGTCCATCCATTCCCTGTTTGCAGTCATCTAAAAGTCTGGGTCTATGGCCAACTTTGCTCGGCAACGATTCGTCATATCAAGCGAGGCATGTACCAACTGACGAGCGTCCGTATACAGAAACTGAAAGGAAGACCCAGACACTGGAAGCCACAATGGACGGAAAATCTACACTACTCTAAAGATTCAAGTTTCGTATTCCACATCGAGCATAAGTACTCAAATCGCGTCCCAGTAAATTCTGCTAAAACACTGGAACTTCGAGTGAGTTCATCAAACCGTTCAGTAGTTCAATACAGTGCACGAAAACTGTGAGGTTCCGTGAAGTGCCCAAATTCAACAGATATTTTCTATTCTCCCATTACCGGCTTCCATCATCTGCTAATATTAATACACAACAGATTTACTTGAGATTTGGGAAACTATGGATTTACGACATGGTGCAGTTCATCGAAGACATACTGATCAGATTCGCAATAGAACGCCAATTGGATACTAGCCAGATGAAATGGGATGAAACCAACAAGATGGTGAGCCAGTTACGATGCGTGGATTACCTCTCCTCAACCCTGCGTCTTAGGTTCAAGTCAGTGTTGTCATGATCCCAGTTTTGCGATTTCCTGAGCCTTGCTATCCCAACGGTGGACCCCAAGAATTCAGCAGAGAAGAGAGAGAATCGGTAGAGTTTGAGGTGTGTTGTAGGTTCAAAATGAACTGACGGATCTAAGAAGGCTAGCTAGCTAGAGTCGAACCAGTGAGTTGTTGAAGCGCCACGATTCCTGAGCGAACGGAACGAGAACTGGCCATGAACCTTAGCCGGAAACCTTAGGTTCACTTAAATTACATATATATATATATATATATATATATATATATATGCGTGCATACAGAATAGTTCATTCTTTGTGGAAGCCGAGGGCATCTCTCTCGTGTAAGCCACATCACCATAGCCGCTACTAGAAATCGAGACACCGATATCCTATCGGCTGCTGGAAAGTGTTTTCTCTATCATAAAGTACGGCATACTATCCACTTACATTCTTCTAGACCGCCCTATTTCGCGTTCATTACTTGGTCTAAATTTCGTATCGGAATTCCAAGAGTTGAATGACACTAACACCAATGTCAACTTCAATTGTAATTGGTACGACTTTGTGTTTCAGGAAATAAAGCACGTAGTACACATAATCAGAAGGCTAGAATATAAGGGAATAGACCACCATATCCCATGATAACAAACGTTCAATGGCCAATAAATTCAACTTCAATACTATAGCGATCACCATACTGACCATTATGCCTGTTGGATTAACGAACAGATAAGGCTGTTTGGAGTGGAAATAAGGGAAACAAATGATGGACATGATGAACAAGAAAAGTAAACTGTTATTTCGTAATCATGAAACTATGAAAGTGTACATGTACAAAGAATATTGGTTGAGACGTTATTACCATAGTGATGAACATTTACTCACTTATGCTAAATAAACATAGGACTTACTTCAATAATGAACTCTTCAGTGCGATAATTCGGTATATAGTTGTACATAGAATAATGGATAACAATAGTTTTAGTCAATCGGTCATATATTAGGGCGTTTTATCATGATCATTAAGGGATGCCGCCACTTGTTACAGTTGGGAATGTTATAGATAAAACGTGAAAAAGAGAACAGTATACTGTTTGTTATCCATTTACAGGGAATGTTGCAGAAGAACCATTTCGATTTAAGCGAAACACGAATTGTATACAAGTATTCCTAGATGGATTAATGGGCGTTGGGTAATCATTTGATGGGTGGCTGAATAATGTTTTGATTTAGTCATTTCCTTCATTTTTATTACAACCGAATAAACGGAGTTCCCATCCTCTCTCTGGGCCTCGAACTCAAGTTTTCAGAAAGGGGCATATTGTGATCCCTGTAGGCGAGAACAGACAAGGATCATATATGAAACCACAATGACAGTACTCGCAAGAGTGTGTTCGTGTAGATCGTGGCAACTGAAACAGTTAGACACATGAACCGTGCCTCTTACCTGAATGAAGTATTTCTGATTTGTTTATTGAACAGTGAATTTTGTTCCCAGGCTAGAAAAGAAATTAAAACCTACAATGGAATCAATCGGTGATTTGTAAAAATGAAGAATGCGCCCTTCATCAATGAGAGAATTACTTTATCGAAGAATAATTTCCTAATAACAGCCAACTGTTCAGAACTTACCATTTCTATCATTTCGTCATCTTTCTAGTTGAGCAGTGATCCAACTAGTCAAGGCATCCTTGATCCACTGCTAATCAGAGCAATGAACAGCCGTTCCGCAAGGATCATTAGGAATTATCCGTGACAGAATTTTCTAACCACAACGTCTTCGACTGTTTGTAACTGTGCTAACTATGATAGATCGGCCGAAAAATTTGTTTGTTTGTTATAACTAGAATTTTTCATTCCATTATTAGATTTGTGGATTCACATAAATCTTACCAGTGGAAACCGTGTTCACTACCACCCGAACAAATTCGCACAAACTGTGTATAAAGCCGTTTATTCCGTAACACTTCTATCTGTCAAGCGTGTCCTGGACTTTGTTACACATGGCTGATTATTATTATCTCGAAACATCTAGGTTCATTAGGTCACGACCGAATGAACGCCCATGTCATGGCGAGCTCAGGGGATGCATCACAATGTTCGGGGTCACATATCAAACACTTATTGGTGATGAACTAAGGGGTGCGTAGCAAGTGAACAGTGTGGTAATGCTTCCAGGTAATGCTTGCATTGGCATCTGATAAAGAACATCCACTCTGTCATCTGAAGGACTGGAACATTTTAGAATCATTCGGCTGATGAGGCCCAACATCAGAAATGGAACCAGGTGGTTAATTTTCAAAAGTTACGCGTATGTACGGGCTATTGCGGTAGCCCATGTAGGGGCTGTGTGAGAACAGAATGGCACTAAGGTAGGGCCTCTAAACATATATGCCCTGTGATCGTTTTCCACCCTGATTCCGTAAGGCCTGGGAATGCACAAATCCTCAAACCGAGATGCGTTTCTGACACCACGAGCCGTTTACACATACACACGCACACTCACGCACACAAACATACAACACACACACACCGAACGCTAATAATGTGCGTGTGCGAGCACCGTTATGACTGTTTTTACCAGTCAAATTAACTGTGAAACTGCCTTAGTAAGGGATACCACGGCAAACGAAACGTGGGCTCATACTTTCCTCACCGACAACGCCATAGTTTTGGCATTACATTTCCTCGCTTAAAATCACCTCTTTTCAACAAATATCTGGACACCTTTCCACTAATGTGAGCGCCGACAACACTCCCGAGTGACCTACGACATTTATCTTTAGCTATGGCAAAAGTTAGATAGCAAAAGGCCTCCCAAACACGAACCATTTTCTCTTCTTAGGGTGGAAAATGTTGGAGTTATGAATCTCTCTCTCTCTTTTCTCCTCTTCTCATGGAAAAACTAACACGCTATTTCCGTGGGCTTGGCAATATTTCTGATTAAGTGCAGGTTAGCAGCAAGTCTAGTCAATGTGGTATCTAAAATGACATCACATATGTTCTTGAACGAGCAATGGTTACCACTTTCTCTTAGAATCACATATTTCTTAGTTAAAACATACAGTGAAATGAATCTGTGGTTGACTGTCCCTAATTGTATTCTTTCAGTGATAAACATTTCATTCTAGAAATTCCAAAAAAATGTTCCTGTTCAATGGTGAGTAGATTTTCTTTTGAACATTTGCCCCATCTCCGAATTCGCACACTCAGTAAATTGGTATTGTGCAGTCAGGATAGTTCAGCTTGTTCATCCGCATTTAAGTCGAACTGATTCAAAGTTGACTTGGGAGAGGTCAGTTTCGTTTCTCCCAACCTTTGCGGATTCCGGTTGAAACCGCGTTTAACACGATTGCGTTGGGTAAACGTACAGATATTTTCGAAACTGATGCATACGAGTGTCTGGCAAGCAAGTTTTATGGTCTTACACGACAGTATCAACTCAGAACCATATAACTTTTATATCTACCATAACAACCCAAAGTGGCGGCGTTTCTTGATTATGACCCTATTGGTATGCTTGTATGCGGTGATTTGCTAGGCTCAAAATTAAGTCAATCTAAAGTTGGCCTTTACCAGTGGGTCACAACTATGGCGGAATATGAACCTCTGAGGGAAAACGGAATAACAATTATTTACGTGGAATGAACCCAAACATTATTCGGAAAACAATGTTCACACACAATATTAAAATTTCCGTCTGCCTTTTTCTTCACAATGTTACATATTTGCACCCTTTTAGATTCCTCCATGATGGTGACGAAATAATCCCATATCTCATGCATCACAACATGTTGCACTTTTGACTCCGAAGAGCAGTGTATAGGTGGCCCTTTGACTAATCTATTCAGAGCAGAGGTGTTTTCAAGATGAGGTTTACATCTACATTAATAGAGGACACTTGTATGAACTGGAACTTGAAGATGCACTTACATTCACAAGTCCTATGGTGAATAATAAGCCGATAGATAGTTCTACATGACTGCACTCACAAACATCTTGTGAATGAAGGCATACAGTATTATCTTAAACAACCATTGCCTAGCCAGGTGATTTCGTCTCGTTGAATTCAGGGACTTTCTTAATCCTAACCTCGAAGATTTTCCCAACATCTGAGGAGTCTCTAACTGAAGTTCACCAATGAAGCTAAACTTATTTGATTCCGGTGTAAATACCTAATTTTGGCTGGTGTGATATACCGACATTCTGGGCGATGATTTTTCGGAGGAAATTCCTACACCAAATGATATTTCACTGAGCCTTCTACGGCTCATCAATCTCCGAGCATGTATACGGGAAAAAAATCGATCGCCAAAATGACAGGTTTCATGGTGTGAATCTCCTAACCAAACCAATACGTGATCCCATTTGTTGGGCTCGAAGTGCAGTCTACACATCACGTGAGACTGGCCATAATGACAATTGTCACTGCCTTATGTCCAACAGGATGTGAGAGAGGCTAAGAATATTCTCGCGCCAGGCTGAGGAAACAGATTTCCGGCCATTTTTGGTCGTAATGCTCATAAAAGGGTCACTTTCATTCGATTTGCTAGACCTTCTAGGAGTTGTACTTTGTGTTTTTTCTGTGTCTTATCCGATAGTTGGTGGTTTATTTCCTGTAAAATACTCAAAATTATGAATCTCGGCAATTCCTCTTTTGCCCTGCTTAGTTTTAGTGGACATTTTCATGGCTATCGCGATAACAATGCAGGCGATTACCGAAGTGCGTCCAAATGACCTTCAGAACAAGCCCCGTACTGATTTGAACTGAAATTACCTTGTTTAAGTACTTTTAGGAATCATCAATAAAAGATGTTTTGAAATCACGTATAACGCACAATGTCCAAATTATGAACAAACTCCTAATTCTATAACGTAGACACAACCGTCAAAACACATATTGACCGAAAAGAGGGTTTTTACCAAGATATTTATATGGTAAACCCTATCTAGAATACTTTTGGATAATTTATGTGGTCCTGTTGATCATTTTGGTGATATTTCCATACCTTACTAATTGGTAACCTACTTCACTCAATGCTTCCTACCCTGGCCACCAAGGCCACACACATTCATTCAATCATTGTGCAGCAAATAATCGAATCAAATAAGAGGAAATTTTGAAGTAAATTATTAACACTACCCAATGACCTGGTAAACCTTATGTAAGCTCGAATTATACACCGAGTAACATATTTTGTGATTCATAACTGGCACTGCCTTTAAACTAACAACTTCATGTTGCCGCATTGGGCACAATAGAAGAAAGTACGACAAATGTATCATAAAATAATGAAGCCACGTGTGTTAATAACACAACTTGGGTCCCGTCATATATGTACGTTTCACTTTTACAGTCACAATCATACCAAATAATGTCGGCGGAACTGTGCACAGGGCGCAGTATGCTGTTACCAGAATAATCATGGGGTTAGAATCAGTCACACAGATGTACCACTTCTCTGGTTACCTTGAATCGGTATTTGGAATACCACAGATCTGATGTTTTAAGTGGCAGCACTCAAAATTGGATACTGTTTGGCAAATCAGAGCTGCTGCAAATAAGACGCATATATTAGATTAGTTATTAATTGAATAAATGGATTACGACAAACAGAGTTTGAGAAATAGTCTCATGGAAATTGATCTTTAAGCAACAAAGTAATATACACGGTACATCATACGGATAATGACAACATTCAACATGTCCTGTTTTTAATCAATTCTAATTTGACTTCAATGAGGTAATTGAATAAGAACAATACTCCTTTTAAAGCTTTCAGTTCTAGGAGTGCCATCCAGCGATTTCCCCTGGGTAATTGGAAATCAGGAAAGATGAATGTCTTCAGGTCTGGTTTCCATTGAATCCAAATGCATTTGTACACCGCTGAGTAATAAACTTGAACGAACAGCTTAACAAATTCCAGCGCTCGATTACTTACATTAAAAGATAAATAAAATACACTGAAGCAGCCAGATAGACGACGAACAGATAGATAGATAGATAGATAGATAGATAGATAGATAGATAGATAGATAGATAGATAGATAGATAGATAGATAGATAGATAGATAGATAGATAGATAGATAGATAGATAGATAGATAGATAGATAGATGGATAAATAGATAGATAGATGGATATATAGATAGATAGATAGAAAGCTGGATATTTCGATAGAATGATAGTTCGTTGACGGATTGATGGATAAGTAATTAGGTAAATCGATAGATAAATTGATACATAGGTAGATAGATATCTACATGATGGATAATTAGATGGATAGATATATAGCTGGTGCTCTCATATCTAAACCTCCCACACTGGAATACACTCTCTCTGACTTTCTTCTTCTCTCAGTCTTTGAATGGTTCGTTAGGGACTAATTTCCGCTATCATGAGTAGTGGTTCTTCATTGGCATACACATCATATCGTTAGAACCATCAAATTCGTTGCATACCTTTGAAGAATGATTGGATTATAAATAGAAGTATTTAGAAAACATAATGGCTTGTTGTGAGATGAAACTTCAGCTTAATTCTGATAGAAGACATCAAATTTCAATGCAGTCAAAACTGGAGAATCATATGGCTCAGCTAATTGTCTCAAATAGCTTTCCGTAGCAGGTACACGAGCTGCTATTAAAAGGAAAATGTCAAACTTTCCTTTTGTCACGGCAACAACCGCTCTGCGACGGGATGATATGTTACATCACTGTTGGCACGAACCCGGAATATATTTCCTTCCAGAAAAATATCCTGGAAATATAGGAGCATCGTAATCGAGATATTCAACTAGCTTATCGAGTCATCCATACCAAGGTGCAGTATCGCTCTGTCAACGGAACAATAATTCGTCTATTTTGTTTCTCATGTCTGGTCAATATTTTAACAACACTGATTTCCCCTGTCTTGGGGTAACCGGGGCACTAATCAAGAAGCTAGTACACAGTGCATATTGTGTGACTGAAGGCTTCTTGTTTATTTACTATATATGTTTTCTCACGAATGTTTGAAATGAAAACTGTCTTCCTCTCTGAGTTGAATGTTTGCCTTTCCGTTGAATTTCGTTCACGAGAGAGTAAAACGGAAGTTCAGATTCGATTTAAGTAGAAGACTCAGTCTGAACGGATTGATTTTGTTGATACAGATACATTGTTTGATACCCCGACATCAAAGTGATTGTTCAGATTCAAAAATACACTCTCATATTATTAACGTTGGTTCCATTGTCAAATTTGATCATTTCTTTGTGCACACGTTAAAGGTTATAATCGAGTGACCAATAGTATAAATCATGGTTTTACGCATTGAGGAAGATGTTTACCGGCAACTTTTGATGATTGTGTTGATATGAGTATTTTTCTGGTCACGAACTATAAAATGTCCACTGATTTATTTTGCGTCCATTCCCTTATCCAAACAGTTCATTCTTTTCACACACGGTAAGTCGTGACTTGCTCCATTCGAGAATCACTAACTCCAACAATGTACTGCTTCGTTTAGCTGAACGATTTCGGCATTATCAGAAAAAACCAAATTGCTTCCATTTTCTTTGAGGCTTCTTGGGTGTCTTCCTCAATTAGGATGCAGATGTAGTGTGACCGAAAACCCATCACTGAAGCGAAGTCAAACTGCTGCACTGGGCCCCAAAAGACTAGATTTGGAGGTGCACCATTTCCACTACCGAAATCAAAACGGTATTGGTGCGATGCATAGACGAGAGTTCATCAACAACACATGATCGTCAGAGTTGCCTCTTTGAGATACCTAATAGGTATACCCATTTCATTGTTACATACCTCTTACAAATCCAGTTGCTGCAATTTTCTTCCTCGACATATTCCGTTTCTCTATTTGTGAAACGATGGAATGGTTGTATTTTCAACATATCTATTTGAGGTACCGATGCACGTATAATGAAATCCTGTTTTACGAGATCAAACCTACTATTGATTATCATACTCATATAAAATTGCATGATTCCGCTTTCCAATTGTTAGTTTTGCATGTAATACCATCGCGAAATAGATAAGGGATGATATTAACTAGACAAAACATGCAAGCTACCACTGTTTTAGTCTGTCAACTAGGCAGCTACTCAAATTACCTGGATAAGTGAGGATGCCTTTGATTCCGTACTGCCACAATCAAATAACACATAATTTGAAGATGCGAATCTCCTAATTACTGCTATGACTTCACATATGTACCATTTGAACTTATATTTCCGAGCACTGAGTATGTGTTGAAGCTGCAAAAGACTGCTATACGTAAATCCATCCCAATATTTTAAACAATGTTTGGTGATTGAATGCTTTCTTCCTTCACTGAGCGTTTTGATCCCTTGGAAACATATGCATCGTTAGTTCGGTGATTTCGCGTTAGAAGACGTCGATAGAAAGCATCACGTTTTCCGGATTTCACCGAGATTACTGGTGATCGGTAATAGTGAATGCATTTTGTCGTCATTCAGTTGCATTTTATTGACTTTGAGACTGTGCATATCCTAAGCTGAAGAAGACCGGATGTGTTTGTCCAGTGAAAAAATAATACATATTAAAGTTTCCACTCTTGATCTTCGTAACAGAAATATCTATTTATATTTATATTTTTGTTCCCAAAATCCTATCACCACAATTAGAGTGCCAACCGATTTCGTTGAATGCATCGTTCATACTATAATATGGTTTTATTTGAAATAGCTATATAGTGGACAACTAAGAATGTAATGAAATTGTTTGTGAAAATCAAAATATTGATGGATAACTAAACTCTGTTGAAAGCCCAATAATCCCATTTCTTTCCCCAACTTTATTCACGAAGTATTTACATGGAAAGAAAATATTTCGATTGATGAACAACCATTTCGAACACCTTTACTGCATCGTCTCTATTACGTTCATATATTGATTTAAACCTGGTAATGGTATGGAATACTCAACAGAAAAACCAATAAACGTACCGCTTGAACTCTTCTCTCAAACGGATAATATATCGTCTTAAAACATATGTTGATTGGCAGTTCATGTTACAAGTCAATGGAATAGATAAAAGAAGCTGATCACTGAATGAGTGTTGACAGATACCCTCAAACAATGCTTAAGTCTCCAAAATCGTATCACTAGTTGCTGAGAAAGACAGATAAGTCTGCAGCCAGCGCGATCAAATAAATAGAACCAAAAACATGTTGAGACGATCATGCAGAAGGACGTTTGAGGGCAACGGAAAGAATAAGTCAAGTGCAGTTGGATGGATGACTTTCGTAGATTTGAGCCGATCCTATCACGGAATCCTAAGACCGTGGGGGAGATACACTATCATCCAAGTGTACATCGATCGGAGTAAATCTAACAACATGTTTGCCAAATACCCAATGGATAAGAAAACCTGCCGCAATATTAAATGTACACTAATTTTTATGGGTGGAAGTCTCACACATTGGTTTGAAAACATGCACTGTACATCATGTGGACCATCTCATTTGAGAACCTTGGGGCTGCTCGGTGAACAAAAGACCAAAGTCAGTTTATGCTAAGATATGTCTGTTCACAAACATATGGTGCAGTATGGAAAGCGCGAACTGATTCGCGGATTGTTAGCAATGTCCGGGGAAATATATGGAAAGGACTACGCAGCAGTTGATCTCTCAAGCAGTTCATCACAACGTTCGTCTAGTTGATCGGAGGTCAATAAAGATGGACGTCAAAATATTTGGTATGGTAACGATATACGGGTGTCTGTATCCAAATTTTCATTCCACAATCTAAATAAACAAACTCGCCTTCTTTCACATATACGGAAAACGACTTCCTTAATCATGCGTTTCATTGTCACATCATGCTTTTGCACTCGCTGACTTCAGTGCTCCTACAAATTTCACCCAGTTAGAAGGAAATATGCCTTGGGACACTCACCAAGTTATTCTCTATGAATTTCTCGTTCCACACAATTTTGCTGTGCCATGTAGAGTTACTGGAGATTTGTAACCAAAACTAATCTCTTCCTGAGCCTGAAATTCCTCGGAGAAGCGTTCCTTCAACTGGAAATTTGGATTCCTTCTCGTTGCACCTCCATATTAAGAAATGGTTTTGTATATTGCCTGTGTCGCCTACTTGTTAACTGTACATACACTGCCAAACACAAATCATTTATTCGTATTTGTAACCACTGACGTTACTCCAGATATCTTACATATGATATTTGGACATCAAATGTGCACGATTTTCACTTATCATGCGTAAAATCATTTGTGAATCATGCCTGTAAATTCGCCTTGTTTTCTGGAGGCACAAAATTTGTTATTGATTCCGCTTAGCAGAGTAAACTAGACTTGAATTGCTCACCCTTGATGACTGCTTGTAACACAGCAACGTCTACGGTTATGAAGAATTTTTAATTGTTTTGCGCATCAGTTGGAGTTTCCGTGACGAACCCGGCGTAAACTCAAACCATTACGTCTGATAGTTGGGCTGTGTTTTCATTCTGTTCACAGCTCCAAACCCAACCTGTGACATTTTTCAATCTAAGAACGGCAAACGCAATAAAACCTGGTTCTAATTGGAAATTCCATTCCAATCTTTGGATTCTCCATTGCAACCAGATCATAATTTCCTGATTTGGCCGCAACACAAGAAAACCATTAGTATAGAGGCTTAAACGCCTCCATAATTGCTTTGTCTCTTCGGCGCTTTAATCTATTTTGACGAAGCAATCTGTTTGCATTTGAGTTCTCCGTTGACAAAGTCCGCATCCACAGTGAAATATGATCTGGTCAGCTGCCCGGCAGTCACCATATTTACGTTTTCCAATTGAGATATTTCGTGTGAAATGTAACAGTCTCGACTGAGAATTCATAAATGAGATTTGACTGCCTTCAACTCAAACCAATATATCTCGCTACACGTGAATTCTAAAAGACCACCAGCATAAGCCGCAATCTGCTGTGCTGTTCAGGCATCGAAAATATTAAACTCCTTCGCTGTTACTCTATGCGAATGCGTTTCTCTAGCATTTACTCTTTCGTGTAAAACAGACCAGTGATTCCAAGCAGATCCAATTTACCTTTCATTGAACGGGGAATATATGTGTGTGAACCTTGTGGTTTCAGACGATTTAGGGTATCATTTGAAAAAACGTTTACAATAGCTTGCATTCCCTCGAAACGGGCGAAACACGACTCATCAGTAAGACTGGGCGAGATCTGCAACAGATTCAGTTTGGTTTAATGGATTTATTTGATAAGGAAACGGCACATTTTGATTTGAATCACATCTCTTCGTCGCCACTTGGCCTGCAAATTCTTATCCATAAGATTTCCATAGTGAATCCAAATGTAGAAGCAAAAAAGAATAATCCTGGCTTGAAGACTTTCTTGTCGACAAATGTATAATTGAGCTGGTTTTGTACTATAATTTTCTTTTCAAGTCACCATAAACACGGCGTTTTGTCGTATCTGACATTTGCGGGCTGAATTCGCTTATGGAATGGTTGGAAAATATTACACTACTAATTTTCCAATGATGTTATAATGCAAATTATGACGATTCAGGTATGGGGAAGCGGCCTTTGAAAGACTACAAAATTAGGATGCATCCGTCAGTGATGGAAATCGAACAATGCTCTTTATTTAAAAGTTCCCGATAATAACCGCTTGACGTGGGCCGGTCAGTCTCTGTGGAACCGCTGCCCAACACGTATTCAGTTTTATCTTAAGTTGCCAATGTGTATTATATTTCATTAGATACATTTCCATTCGAGTTGCAAACGTGTGCTATTTTCAGCCGATGACTGTTACATGACCAGTGAGATCTGGGGATGAATTATTGATACTTGTTGAAAGGTGCCACGCTCAGTAGTTTCATCGCGTCGTCTTGGTAATAATGTCTTCGTTTTTATTCAAAGCATATGAGCTAATCGAACCTTTTCATGAGGCATGTGAATGCCAAACCCTCAGAGGGTAAAATGGAACAGTGTTCGATATATGGGACTGAAGATTCATAAATTCAGTGGAATTGGATAATCATTTGGCTCTATCGACAATTTCACTGTTCAGGGATCAGCATCATTTTTCGTCCCAGATCTATGTGTGCTTCTTCCCAAATTATAAAGACAGGTACCCCAATTCCTTTTGTGCTTCATGTTCCCTTATTTCTGGAATTTATCCTATAATAGGGTGTGGTGCATCCAACCAGTCTGTGTGGAAATCCGACTGGTAAGGTGCTCACAACTGTTATCCGCTTTTCTGGTTGATTCACTCTCAAGATTGCCAGCAATTTCTCTGAATACCAAACCGTTTTGCCTTTTTAGATGAACGGACATGAAAACCTGATAAATTTTTGATATAACCACGAAAGAGCACTGCATGCAGCACATCGGGTGGCCTTGCTCATCGGTGTCCTTGTCAAACCACCGTCGTTTTCATTGCTGCCGTCATCGTTTTCTTCGTGTCGTGGGCGGGTTCGTATATATATATATATATATATATATATATATATATATATATATATATATATATATATATATATATATATATATATATATATATATATATAGACCGGTTTCACCTCTTGCAACTGCGTGCATGTTTGGAGGATAGGAGAGTTCTGAATGACGGAATCGTCCATCAAAACCGTATCAAGTAATACATAAAACAAGTATGTGTTTGCGAGTTTGATTGCTCTTCAAAAAGTGTCGGTAGTTTTAACATTCAGCAGTTAATCTTAGTCCGTTCTTGAATTGAAGTGCTTGTAAATAAATTAAAAGTGTTTTGTTTGCGAATAAACGTTTTTCAAATAGTTTCGTCCGAACTGGTCATTGCACCACCCCTCAAACTTCACGCGCATTGCAGAATGAATTCTCGTGGCACACGTGAATGTGTTGTTCATGTACACAAAAAACCAAACCAATCCATTTAGTTCTGGCTAACTTTCAATATTCTTGAATATATACTTACTTTCTCTCTCCATTGATCTTTTATGACGATGTTCCACTAAATCCAGATTATTCGCTCTCTGAACTCATTTCTAGTCCTGATGGTGATTAAGCCATCGTGGAGGAGCAGGTTAGCACGTTTCTTCCTCAATCAACTGAACCCAGAATATAACGTTTTACCCTTGATGTGCATGTTAAAGTACTCTAGTTAGTTCCGCCTGATGGTCTAGAAATGGGTTAGGCTTATCGATTGTTTGTCGACTACTTCCCGTCAAAATCAACGTCATCATTTATGAGATTTCTGGGGAAAATATGGGATTGATGCCTCAGGTTTCATACCTCAATCTTTCTACACATCGGAAAACTCCTTGAAAACATAACTATCCAAAGTCGTTCTGAGATGGCATGGATAAGAGGGAAGTACTTGTTTTGTTTAGGGTGAGTAGTCGGGACGTTCGACAAGTTGAGATTTCCCTCGGGCAAGTGGATTTGAATGCTGGTCAGAATATTCCGTTCGCTTCTATAAGAGTTCATAGTCCCACGGAAATTCGTCACTCAAGGTTTTTTGGATTATCTATATTGGTTGGAGAATAAAATCGACTGCATCCTTCATAATTTCTAGCTGTGGTGTGATCCTTTCATTGTTGCTATCCCTAAGCCTTTAACTGAACGCGTGTTTACAAACATCCAGTTGATAAAGGCATAATTCTTATTCCAGTTGAGAGACTTGCGCTGTCTTGGGATCATCTTTGTGTACTTTTGTTCCAAATCCTCTAAATCAACGTGAAATCGTATGGAGATGTTTTTGCCTTTGTGGTGCGGCGTTTGCTCTGCGCATCGGTTATTTTCGCGATGTAAATTATACTCTCTTGGACAGATACTCTAAGCAAGTCAATTGTTCTTGATTTCTGAATGAAGGTGAGTCTGGTAATATGGTTCAATCCAGTTGTTGCTGCTGAATGGAGATTCCGTAACCATGGTCTAATAATCATCTCTACTAAACGATCCGGCGCTGGAACAATATGCTATCGCAAATGATATCAATGAACAGAATTGTGAAATACGAAATGTGTATGTCACAGACTGAAGCTACATGTGAATTCTATGAATTTTATTGGGAATCATGGTCAACAATGATTTATTTCTGTTTTAAATGGTGCGAGTGAAGAGAAATCAATCATATCTAGCGGTTATCGGACAAAACCGATTGGTGATCGACCTCAATACAAAAATCACACTCTGATTTTGACTTTTTCAACAGTAAAATGAATTACTCGGCACTATAACCCGTTGACCGGAACGGATATCGTTGGAAGGAAGTATGCATGACGAAGTTCATCAGAAATCAGAGTTTGATTTGAGTATCCACTCGATTATCACAGGGAGACAACCACGTGCACACAGTGTGTGGATTATCAGTGAAAATAATGTTCAGTTTATTTCAAATGAAAGGTTCTACGGTTTCAGATTTATATTTTTGTATTACTTCAGATGAAGAAATCATCTGATCGATTGATGAATTCAATAGCAAAATAGAAGCGTAGAAACCCGTTTTGTTTCAACGTGTTTAGTTTTATCAATGTAACCAAGTTTGGCGTTTTTTGAGATTTTAACATATTCACTCCAAAATGTATATGAAACTTGATGTGAAAAAGTGGACGCAGTCTTCGGTTTTATAGTCATTTCGGTCGGTTTTCAAGAGATTCATGTTGGTGAATTGGATATTCATTGATGCGTATGTCAATCTTCATAAAATTCAAATAGTCATTAGTCTTTGACAGACGGAGACACTCTGCTGGTCATCCAGTTGTTCATCTCCACACAGCACTTGCAGATAAGCGAATAAATGTTTACCACGGAATCTAGACGTGTGAGTGGACAATCAGGACACTAATGAAGTTACTATTATTGTCTCAACCGACACTCGAAAACAGCTTGAATTATATCCACAACAAAACTGGATTTCTGTCCTTGTCTATACATGACATGACATGGCTTAAGTGTGCACATGGCTGAATAAATAATAAGAGAATTTATTACAACGATAAACACAACAATTCTGAATCTGAACCACTGAAAATACTCAAAAAGTGAAAGCCTCATGAATGTATGGCTTTTTCTAATACTGTTATTGATCCGTTGCCTCAAACGTTCCAATAATTTATTCGTATTTTAGGTATAAATATGCTGTCTTTCAGTGATATCTCTCAGTGTATTGTCTATCAACAGGGTAAGTTTGCATCCTTAGGATTGTCATCACACATCTGGTACCTAAGAATATTCGTTACGGAAGGCTCTTAATTCTAAATAGGAATTTGGCTAATGGATATTATCAAAATACAGAGCTAAATGCCAATGTCCAGCTGATTCGAGTTTTCTGCCTTCTTGTTCCCCTGTATTCATTGTATTTATGTGAAGTATATTCATGGTGATTCTACGTTTATTTACCTGAAAAATTAATGAATTCAAAGGTTGACCGACAATTGTTCACGGCCTAATTTGGCTAACGCATGCTTTTCGGCTAATATCATCACCTTCCTATCAATTTGGATTGACGATAACATGGTTCATTCGACTCGAATCGGCAACCTCGAGCCGACTAATTCACTGTGCTTGGTACACCACACACTGATGGTTTTCGTCAGTGACAAAACTGAAGACTATTCTCCACGTGGTTGACAATTACACTTTCTGTATAGCATGGTGAGCATAAGGGAAATGGAGCCTCTCAGAATATTTCTTCCTCGCATAAAACAATCAAATTTCGAAGTGGTCAGAATTCAAGTACACATGGTAAGTTATTCAGGGGAATTGTTGGTCTACATTACTGGTGTGACTGAAGAAATCGGAAGTATGTGCGAGAAGAAATGCATTGGTAGCGGTTATCCAAGCTGCAAGAACACAGCGGAATTGCTACAATATTCCCGTCCTGTAAGCCATTAGGCAGAATGTTGTTTGCAAAATACGGTTCGCTAGATCAGTACAAATTGAACGATGTTAAAACCATTCTTTTAGAAACTGTTATACTTCTCCTCTGTTAATTCAGATTTTGTGGGCATTACTTTTGCTACCAATCGAAGCGGTTTATTGTTTGGCCGACGAACTGAAGAGGATTTTTTGTCTTTCGGATGTAGTCAGTGAATAATGATATTATCACAGGGTGGAAAATAATGATAGATTATAATTATCCTATGAGAATCGAGTGAGCAGAATACATATACCAATGAAAGCCATACGGAAAGATGGTGCAGAAAACGGCGTCTGACGTAGAAAATATAGAATATTTGAAAATATGTGAAACAACTTTGCTCATCAGTCACAGTTAAATGATTGAAGAATTGTAACGTTATTCATGCGAAGCCTAGTATCCTTGTGAAGAATGGTAAGTATTCTCAAAATTATTCAAAAGAGTGCTGCCCTAATTGTTCGAATGTTGAGTAGAAATGAACATAAATTAGCTTTTTTATGGAAGCCTCACACTGATACTGTGATCCAAACCTGAATTAAATTGAGTTCATTTCAAGGAATTGAATATCTCAGTGTATGTATATAGATGAAACCAGGATATATAAAATTTTCTTTATAAACTGATTCCAAAAGCATTGCCAAGTCTTATTTTAAAATTTTGAACCATGGAGCACCATTAGACTATTCTATTCTTACGTAATGTGATTCATCATGTAGTCTGTGCGCTCATCAAATCACTGAAAACCGTGAAGACACTGTAGAACTGTTTTATTTTTGTCAGGAGCCATTAGCATTGCGCATCCAACGAGCTCCCATGGGAGCACACCAAAGAAATCTCCTCTAATTCAATATTTGTCAAACCTGCTGGATAAAAATGGATTTTAACAAATATGTGATCGGAAATTTCATCAACTACCTGCGTTTGCAGAGATCTAAGAACGAAATTGTAGTGAACAGCAATTAAGACCCGATTTTTGCAGCAGGTGATCAGTAAGTAGTTGACGGAATTGTAACTCGCGAGGTATTTACACATGCAATAAACTAATACTCTGAATACAAAATGTTGGACTGAGACTCAATTACTTGACTGTTCATTGACTGGCTGATCCTCTCCCATGCAGTTCACATTTATTGCATTCAGTGATTGCGAAGGTTTCACTCTCATCCGCGTGTCAAATACGAGTTCCTCGCAACCCCAGCCATAAAGCAGATTCTCTTTCACGTGTATCTACTCGTAAAAGGGTCATTTGTCCGGCCGGATGGGAAAACGTGCCATGTTTCCAGTTTGTGTAAATCAAATGATGTTAACTAAGCCATGACACATTGTCACTTTGTTCCACTCTTGTACATCAGTGCAGAGTGTTATTCTTGAGAAAAAGGTGTTTGTGGTTGGATAAAAAAGTGCATGGTTTCTTTGAATGTGTTCACATCCGACAATATACATTTTGACGCGAAGAGTATAAATCACAAATTGGTCTCAGCTCATAAATAGTTTTACGCGAGCTTAGCCTCGTCGTCCGCAATCACTTGGCATGTCATTACACGTTAAGCAAAACAACTGAACTGGACCGAGTTATCACACCTTGGTTACCACTACACGTAATAAGCCGAAACGGATGAAATTGCATCTCCACTTTGGATCTCATCACTGCTGATCAGCGGGTTGTGCCCTAAAATAGGTCAACATGAAAGAATGGGTAACACAAAAGCCGTTAGGTTTTCGGATGCTGACAAGCATTCACGTCAAGCTTAGTTACTTCAGTTGTCATTTGGTTCTCTGACTTCCGGATTTGCCTCGCAGCTTCTTTTTGCATTCTTCATGAAGTTGAAAGTGTTTTCTATTAGGAAATGTTTGCACATTATGTAGTCACTGTTCCAAGTACTGGAAATATACGAGAGAAATGTGTGAGGAGTTCAGGTGCCGTTTTAGATGGAAATCGTCCTCCCTTCAAAATAAAGTGGACCCGGTTTGGTGAATCATGCTTGATTCAATATTGTCTCATCAACAAAAGTCCGCTTGAGGTTAAGATCGTCTGAATTCTATAAGCCTTATCATTAGAATACGTTTTTATTTCCAAAACATATAAAAACGTTTTTATCATAACTCACAAAAACGAATGAAACCGTGGATTAAGAAACATGTTTGTACTTGTGCTTTTAAACAATCCCAAAATTAATAGAAATATTCATGATAGTGAATAATTGTTCTAATTCTTTCGAACAAAGCACTGGAACCGTGAACATAACCGGTTGGATTACTTCTTAACAAAAGAAATGAAGCCGTCCTTAGTCTCCAATGTATTCCTTGAAGCTTCAGATAATTATGTATGAACATCTTCGAGGTACTGGATATTATTATGAAGGACCACAACATACAGACGAGTATCTGTGATGTTACTGGTTTGGTTGTATGTGTATGCAGAAGGCAGTTGCCTTCCCTACAGCAAACGTTCATCGTATTTTCGGTCTTGTGGGAGTGTGATGATTCCTATTCCTATGCAATGCTATAAAACACATTTGGAACAACCAGTGTTCATTTGTTCAGTTTACGCTCCAATCAGTATCAGTACATGGCCGTTAGCAGTCGCACACATTGTGAGCATATGACTCATTTTAGGGCACCAACTGTGCAGAATGTTCGCGGGTGCTGGAAGGCTCTGTAGTGTGATTTTACTTTGGCGAAACTGAAGGTCATATCTAGCGCTGTTGATCATTGGGATGAACGGTTAAAAGAAACCCAAGTATCAAGATGTTGTCATCAAATGAATATACAAACCAAACAATCACTATCTAAATATGGAAACTTTGGATCAACGTTGTGGATAGGTAGTTTACTGCCCAGTCCATTTAGGCACACTATCTATTTAGGGCAATGCCAAAATACTCGAAGGGGAACTTCGTGGGCGGAACACTAGCGGAGTAGTGTAGTTCAGTGATTAGTAAGAAAATGCGTGCGCAATAGAATTGAACATGAGATTGGTGGCACAGAACTAGCTCACATCTACTCCCAGTCCTCGATGAAGAAACGTGGGTACAAAATGTCCAATTATAACCACAGTCTTCAATTCAGTTCAGTTCAGTTCAGTTTTGTTTGCAAAATTAATTAAGATGATGGACGGAGGAGTGCTGAGCTCCACTTTGAGAACACTAAAACGTGTAATAATTACAGCCAGGTTACTGGCCGAATAAATTCCACTACAGTCCAAATAAGAAACCGAGGTTACTCACGAAAATGACTTATTGACGACTATTTTGTGTTGTGCAGGTTATAGCTCGTGTACATTTAGACGTCTGTACTACAAAGGAGTGTTGTACTCAGGAGCGTTGTAAACACAGAAAACGTGGAAAACAAAAGGACACCGAAAGATGTGACGAACGAATAAACAGTCAGCTTCTCCATAAATTCTTGGAAGCATGCTCTACTGGGTTGAGTGATAACCAATCAACTATTGAGCCAGTGTTTATCTTCTTAAGAACTCTGAATCTCACTTGAAAAGTAAACAAATGTTCCTACCATCCCCGTTAAACAAGCAGTATACTGAGTATGATTAGAAACGACGACAACTCTGCTTATCTTTGCTGTTGGTGATGAGACATTGAGTTAATGTGAGTCATTCTTTGACAGAGGCAAATACCTGGGCGAAAGTGAAACAGACACGGAAATAGGAAATATGTGTTTCCGTGACAAACTGACCCATAATATATTGAGATGGATATATATATTTTGTCAGAAATACGTTGACTTGTCTCTAGACTTCGTGATTCGCTTCAGCCATTTGGACGCGGAATACATCAACCTGGTTATGAGACAATTAATTAGCTCGTGTCCCGTTTCTTCTAATATTTCCACCTTCAGAATCCAAAGCAAAAAATGTGCAGTAATTTCTTTCCGAACAATGAGATCTGGACTAAGAGGGAGTGATTGTGAAAATCGAACACACCCTGGGATCCTCACTCATGGATTCAGATCCACCGGATCCAGGTAGTTTTGCTGTCGAAATTGAATGAGCTATTATTTTGCCTTTTGCTCATAGAGGGAAGTACCTCTCGAAAATTGTTTTTGATCACGTGGAGATTCCGAGCAATGTCTGCCATAAATGAGCATGCCCAATTTGTCCTCAGCATTTTTTCTCTCCCCCATCCCTTCTATTTACTGATTTCATTAAATTCTCTCTTTCCTAATGTACTTCTCACCACTACCGTAGGAAATGGATCTTTTGCGGAAAGACGTTTCAATTATTAAACAAAACCCGAAGTTCTTTATCAAGTAAGCCCATCATCGAGTAGGAGCTAACTACTTAGCCATTGAAACAAAGTGGTGATCTCGAACATCGTGCTGCAATTATTTTAGATCTTTTTACAAGAAATAGACACATGGTTAATCGGTAGACAAATTGAAATTCAGCTGGAAGTTACGGCATTCTCCTCTGTTATGACCTCACTCTCATAGTCATATGAGGAGGACAAAACACGTCAGACCGGTTTTGAATTAAGCTTGCTGAATACCACTGCCTTGGCGATATATTGGTGTCAAACGGGAGAATTCATTAAAAACCACGGCATTCGGGGATGCACCAGGAGAAAACGCGAAATTGGATTATTTATCATCAGAAATTCGTTGATTCCCGAAGTTTCAGTTAAATCATCTAGTGGAAAGATCAGAGAGAAAGTGCGTCCATAAGTTCAGTTTGGGAAATGGAAAAATCGAATCCGTTTACACCTTCGTAATGAGGGCGGAACGTTTCATATTCTCAATGTAAACGGAAGGGGATTGTTTGAACACTGGGAATGGCCGCTGTCATTCGCGGTATATTTTCGCAGGCTGACTCAAACTCCATATCTCATTAGATTTTCGCAGCATATTAGTTTTAATTCATCCCCCAAAGAGTGAATTCATTTATCTAGTGTTTACTGGTGTTTTATTGAGAGAAACATTAGCACAAATGTATAGGTTTTCCGAGTATTCGTATAAATATGAATCCATGCCTTGTATCTTGAAGCTGTTCAAAGAAGTTGCATGATTACTTGAGTTTAAGGAATCCTAGATCAGCACACACAAACTCATTAGGTCATAAATGTTGATAGCACAGGAGTTCAGAGCAAGGCACATATTCATAGCTTAGACTCCAGTGTGAAATTTCGACTCAGTTAAAATACCAAATGCTGTAGTAATTCGTAGTTGGCTGAAACTAAGAATTCCCCACGATATGAATACTTTCTGGACAACATTCATCTCAAATTGGTTCACTCGTTCGTCGTTTGTGGTAACAATTAAGATACATACAAATTACTAAATTTCAAGCACCATAGAATAAATGATATGTAGTTAGTTTCCAATGCTCAAACACACTGTACGTAACGAGTGAGCCAGTGAAAATGGGCTTGAAATGCACAAGAAAATAATGATCTACATTTCGTTTTCAATAAAGTGGTTTTTGTTCGCAATCTGCAAGGGGAACTTCGCATTCCATTCAGTAGACAATTCCTCTGTAGCTTTCTGGTTTGTGCTGGAAGCATTCACAAATATGACGACAAAATGTTCATCATTACTGGAGACTCATTGCGAGGATCATTTTCATTCACTCCTCCACATAACTGATAATTTCATTTTCATAATTCTCTACTGATTGGTTTATGATTAGTCAATACAAATATCATAACGTGTAGACACATTTTCTGGGCCACCATTAGTTTCATTTGGATAAAATAATCAAGGATTATGTGAATAATAATGAGCATGACATAATTATTTTATGTTTTCAATGAGGATATCCTAATTTGACGAATCGTGTGTGGTAGATCCATGACCATCAGTCTGCTATTTTGTATTTTCTCAAATTTCAAATGTTTCACTTCTAATTCTTAACTGAAGTTCTCATCTCGAAAAATGGTCTGAATTAACTTTCTCCATATTGATGGTGCACCAAAAACGCTTGGTTCTGGGGCACTGATAAATTCATTGTATTTTCACACAGGTAGTGATTTACGTTAAGTTTGGGCTGTTATTTCAAATTTGTTCCGAATGCCCGTGATGAAATCACATTTCAAAATATCTTGGAATTGAAGTCGAAGTTGTATCGGTAACATTTTATAAAAATGAGAAATATTCCAAAATGATCCATCTGACGAAATTATGGACACACGTCTGCTGAGGAATTCAGAAAAGAGTCTCGTGAATAGAAAATATCGACATGATCCATAGATTTTTCTCATTAAAATACATAAATTGACCAATTCAGTCGTCCAGCATGAACAAGGCCTGACCGCGTAAACACAGGGAACACCCAGTGAACTAGTCACACAAACTCGAGTTTAGCACATACAGAACCACTTAGTGAGGTCGAGTAAACATGACATTCTCTACGGTGTGTACGGGGCCATCTCAATTGGAAGATGTGAATAAGAGAAGAAAATGTCGGTATTGCACATATTACAGAGATGAGTTCGGTTAGACTGATGGAGGGTATGTGAAACGGGGTAGGCAGAAGCAGTGGATGATGTGAGTATAGTTTTGGGTACGCAACCGGCATAGTGTTTTTTTCTCATCCTTATGAGAATATTTGTTCATCTGTGTTGCATCGGAGGAAATGTCTGTGTCTTTTGGCAGTTTATTGCGGGCATCGAGTGGTTTGCAACTAACAAGTTTGACTTCTTCAGTCAGCGGACCAAGTGTTAAGGTGCAATCCATTCGTTTGTGCAGTATAAGACCAGTAAATTTAAACAAGGTTGTCAAGGAGTAGTTGTTGAATGATCACTGATAAAGGCCCAGACGTTTCTCACATTTCGAAATGAGAGACGATGGTTTTCCAGGCTGGAGTTGAAGCTTTTCAGATAGTAGTATTGGTTGACCAACCTGTAAGTTTTCCTGAGTTTTATAGGCGTTACTGTGACTGAAACCTATATTACTTGTTCGCACGCATCCAGAACGTTCGGCCGAGATCAATTTTGTCCTTCGATACGTGTGTGCCTATACTGGTCTTTCGGATACTTTGAATAACTAATACAGACAAGCAAAAACAATGTGAAATTGCACATAGAAGAGAGAAAGTGCGAGTTTTTACCAACCATACCCTGAATGGATTGAATGCGAGTCGTCGAAGGCAGGCATATTTTCAAATCATGTCTCAGTCTTCCAAATATTTCTGTTATTTCCATATGCCTGCCGGTGGGCATTTAGTAGAGTTACAAAATTATTCCACTATGCAACCTTATGCTCAGTCGTACTCAACTGAATAGGGCACGCCTTCAGATCGTACGTGGTGGACTATTGGGAAGCTTCAGAGTGACAATTCGAACCATGTAGCTCTCTCAGTTTGGCTTTTTCAGTGAAAAAGTGACGTTATTTGAGTAGGCGTTTAGTTCAAACATTGACTGATAAATGTTGTTTTTCTTTTGTCTCAACTGTCTTCCGTCGTACATGAAGGACACGGACAGCCGGATCGTGATAGGTTTGAAGTGATAGCCTAGAAGATAATCCCAACAGTTACGCAGTGTCGCAGCGAGTGTAAATGCCTCATTTCTTCAGCTACCGGTTGAGGTGCCATAAAATACTATAGTACGACCATTCTGAATCAGTGATGTGGCTAGTCTGACACCCGATGCATCCGTTTCAACCACTGAAGAAGCACTGTGGTCCAATCATATAGCCGTAGCGCTCTCTGTGTCATTCTTGAGAAGACGAAATACGCATTCGAAATGGATGAAAACCTATTGACGGGGAATATTACTATCCACTGCTAGTAGTAGAAAAGCACACAAAGAACGAGATAACGAGACTTCGTATCTTTTATTGGTAGAATCTCACAGGAATTTCATTCGTTATAGGACAGATTTCATTTCTCAAAACTGGGGTTAAATGGCGGTCAGCACCATTTTATCTGGACTGAATGTGGCACCGCATTTCGCAGTGGCTAGAGGAAATTCCTAAGGTTCCACTTGTGGTCTTCCTTGACCATAGATCATAAGGTCACGTTACCTATACAGACAAATGTATGCGTGATATCTTTGACTTTCAGAATTATGTGGACGGTTGGCTGACTACAAGCTACACCTATCGAAACTCCAAAAGGTGTTCGTCGAAATGGATGAAGAACCTCCTGCATGCTTTAAATCCAGCAAATGGATTCTCATGCTCGGTGGTAGGAACCTGATTATGCGCATTCTTCAAATTCAAAGGAATGTAAGCTGCATAAAGGGGGAATGCCTCCATCATCTTGATAATTCGAGTTAGTGAGTTAGCCCTGAAACTACCTAAAGCAATTGGTATTTTGACCATGATTTAGAATCCGTTTTCGTAAAACCAGAACCAGCCCTCAAGAAGTAGTTATCTTCCGTACAATGTATGAAGTTGGGTTACAGGTGAGTGAACGAAGGATGAGACAGCAATTTAGAGGCATCCAGCCCAAACGGCAAAAATATCCCTCCATTCGTCGAGCCGTATTTCTACTTTGTTATATAACCGCAAAAAAGGAAAAAATCGGGCAAAGAAAATTTATGGTTGAAGGGTTGTATAATCATCTGAAACAATACACTAGTGGATGTTTCCCACTCACTAGTTTGTGATAGCACATGACGGAGACGTAAATGACATATTTATACAATAGTCAGACGGTCAATGTTCCCCGGTGTTAGGGTGTAACCGATTGTGAGATGCAGCCATCAATAATACTGGTCTCTAAGAGCACTCTTATTTTGACATTGTTTATGCGGCTCACGTTCATCACTCTGGTGATATAAGAGTAAACGGCCATTTTCAAAAGAGAGAACAGTGGTGAACTGACGGTAGAGATAACGGGTAAGTTAGAGGGTTTAGGTCTAAATACACATTCAGAATGACTTCGTTTCCCGATTTGCATCCTCGGTAGAGCGATTTGCTCGAGCCCAAAGATACAGAGCTGTATGCCCGCTTGACAAACATTCACTGCTCCAAAACAGCACTGGAACTTGCAAACATCGCTAACTAAAACCAAAGCTCCTTGTCGTATTCCTCTGACCCACCACGTTTTCCCAGAAGAGGATAATAAACCATTCAAATGACTATCTGCTCACATAAACCGATGCTGTTGACTTGCAGGATGCGCTTGGCTTCGCAAAAGCTAGAGACCCATCCTCGAATGAAGAGGCCTCTCTCAACTGAACGACCGAGTAGTATGACAGCCACAATGAACTCAGCTAAAAAAGATATATATTACGTTTTGACTGAATCTTCTTTTGTACACTCACACAACAATTCTCCCACTTTGCACATCTCCACCTTCCTCATATTTGCCCTTCGTCTTGCATTAGCAAAAGGGAATTTCGAACGTCCATAAAAGATGTAGTGCTTATGGTGGAAATCCTGGCTGTGAACTCTCCCGTACTTCATGTACTAGTCGTCACAACAATTCGTCTACCAAAGGCTATGCCCTGCTTCGTCCTCCATGCCCATTCAAACTAGACACGCTCACTATGCAACAGTCGGTGCATATTAGATATCAGGTGAGTTCAGCTCAGAAGCTTGCGTCTCTTACCATCTATATGTCTTGCAACCAAGTGACCCATATTCAAGACCCCAGTAAGATCGCCTGATTGAAGCCCTCGAATAAATTCTATTACGTCTGTCGAGGGATGTTGAGGCTACGGCTTATGGTATTGCCGGAGTGGGCATTGGTTTGGTGAATAAAAAGATATATTTTTGCGGGCCTGCTACGGTGGCGCCATTGCGATGAGCCTTCCGATCCATCTCGCTTATTTGTCTTCCAAAGGAACGAGTAGAAAGGAGTACAATTTGCCCCACCTGATAAATAAATAATCACTGGTGGCCTATTATGAATGTATTCCATTCCAATCCATGAACCTGGATTTCTACTGGATCTATTCCCATTTTCAGAGTATATCAGTTCATCCCGAAATGATTCTAGTGGAAAAAAATAGCATGTGTAAAGAAGTGCACTTGAAGCAAATCTGTTATGGATCGTAAAATTTGATTGCAACGGGAATGACAGATGGAACGTCTTGCTGCCACGAGTATTCATTAGAAATCCACGATGAGTAAAGGAAACGATCTATGAAGCTAATGACTCGCCTATTTAGAGTCAGTTTCCCTCTACGGTCAACATATCTGACCGCTCTTCGTTTCAGATGATGGGTGTCTTCCTACGTTCCCCAACAGATGTCTCCAGAGCATCGCCCGCGTCTGTTGCGAACATCGATTGAATAATTACGGGAAGAGCCCTTGGGTGTTGGGTTCGGACTCCCACGATCTGACCAAAATGATTGCTCCATACCACCCATGATGGTTTGGATATGTTTTGTTCATGCCTACATCGTGTACTTCTTTGTACCTCGACCGTACAAGCTGGATTACGCTGGGTGAGGTGACGCGGTGGTTAGACCATGACTTGTCCTAGAAAATTGATGACGAATCTAACATACGCGCTAGTTTCGGCTGGTGTTTCGCGCCTTCTTGGTTGCATCTCGCGTGATGACGATTGTCGTTAGTGAGATACGTTGAGAAACATTGTTCAGAGTAGAAGCCAGTTGTGCAAATGCCGTGCCTGTGTGTCCCATGAATAGTAAAAATCCCAGATGAAAAATACCACAAATTAGTTGCATAAAATGCCAGAAATCACGTTTCATTCAGTTATTAACTATTTCTTCTACTGTGCTGACTCAATCGATGGTTTAACTGAGTATCATGAAAGAAAATGCTCAACAGGAGAGCGGTGGAAGTGGAAGCCTCGGCAATTGCTGAGAGCTGCTACTGTTTCTGAGCATTGTCTTATCATCTGGACATATCATAGGCTGTTTCAAAACTTGGATTGTGTCATTCTCTAATTCTTGCTTGAATGGAGTTTCATTGAAAAACGAAAATGTGGGAATTGCGCATTACATCCTCACAATATTCGCATCAAGTACAAGACAAAATTCACAGTTCTTTGTTGATATTTTGAGGCTTTGAACAAATGGTAAATGATTTCCTCAATCTCTTATTCACTTTTGGAGAAAACAATATTTTTGGGGTAGACATCCAGAAAATGGAGGGTTGAAATGGCCCGGTCTAAAGAATGACACTGGGAAATATGTTCGAAAACTATTAGAATGAGAGAAAATCAATGCGGGTATTAAGTGTGTTGGCTTCTCCAAACTGAACTCGTTTCCGAAATGTGTTGAGCATCCGTTGCCGGTACTTTCTCCGTTCAGAATGTAACAAAGATTTTGGTGTCAGTGTCACATGACGGTCAACTTGTTACCAGTGCGGCTAATTTGGTCCCTTACTAATGCTGAAGACTTCAGAACCCCGATTCTGAATATGGCATATTACAACCCACACGGGCTGAATTGCAGTTCTGTAACGAATGTGCTACGCGTGGGATATCACCGAATGAGATCGAATTTTTGTGACACGATTTCGTGTAACTGTCAACACCGGGGTTCATTACCTTTAATGAAATGAATTTTGATAGAATGGACTAGTAAACGATGTCCCATAGGGAATAAGTAACGAATATTACAAAAAATCTTTTCAGTGTATGGAACTATACACTCTCAAAGCAAGATGAACTTTGACTAGACGGGTGCACAATCCAATTAGCGTCACCAATGTGGAATTAGGAGATACTTATCAGTGAATTGGGATGGACGGATGAATAATTGTTACCAACCTCCACACCGTTCTCTTTAAAACAGTCATTAGTACAAAATGATAGAACGTTTCGCGTAATACGTTGAACGATGAAGAATCTGATGGCACATTGTGTTTGGCTTTCTGTAGTTCGGTGCAATTTATAGCATGGATATTTGGGGGAATAAACTGACTGTAAAATGACCTGTTTTGATTATCATCCTTGATGAGTTTAAGTAATTATACACATTTCGCCTTTTTGGGGATTTCAGGATGTCTTTTAATAAAACGACAAAAGTACTTCGACATATCTCATGGAATTCCCCGCACACATCAGACAGGATAAACAAATATATTCCACTCAATACTTGTAGAACATTAACAAACCGATTTACAGCAGCTTGATTTAGCAAGTCGCTATTTCACAGAAGCGGGTCAGGATAAATGAAGTCGTAGTCCAAGTACAATCGAGAGGTATTACGAGACACCTTCTTTCAGCTTGATCCACAACTGCTTCCAGCAACTTCGTGAAGTAATGGAATGGTTTTTGATTATTTACACGTTATAGAGTAGAGGAATTCAGTACAATGACAATAAACTTGTTTTTTTTTATCCGAGTGCATTGTTTGCAGATACGAACCAATACCTACATTTCTGGCGTACGTCATATGAAGATGCATCTCTTATGATCCTGTCTTCATCGGACATGAAACATTTCATTTGGAACAGTATTGCAGTAGAATGGGGTTAGTTTCAAACTTCCACTGTGTTATAGTACGGGTGGGAGACCTCTGTTCTGTATTCAGAACTCATCATATAACAAATTTGCATACTGGCTTGCTGAGATCCTTGCCCTCATTCCGAAATGTTTACCACCGTTCGGTCAGCAGAACTTGTCTGGACTCTCAGACACATTAGACAAAATTTTATTGAGTTGCGATAAAATGTATTCAGTTGACATGGAGTGTTCCTTTTTCACTGAAGTGCTTTTTCGGGAGACAGTGAATTACTTGTTTGGTTTTATTCATTGGCATAACTTTTCGCTACCCATCCTTGTTGAATAGATGAAGGACATGATTATTCTATGCACAGCGAATGCCCCCTATATTTTGAAATGGAAAACTTGTAAACTTCATGTTGGTGTAGCCGTTGGGAACTGCTTCGGTTCCGATCCTAGGAGGCATATTCTCGGGAGAGATCGAGAGACAATTCCGTGTTAACATTTCTCTGTTTCCTCCTTACAAATGATATGACGGTATTTATTCGTTCTCGAGGGGTAAAATTTCTATCCCTTTTATTCACTTTATAAACTCCGTCCTGCATAATATCCGTTAATTACGGATAACGTGCCAACCGTCTGCCTCTCTTAGGGATTATAGTACCCAAACATCGGGATGGAACGCTACAGTGCCGTACTAATCACAAAGCAAATTAGAATGATTCCTATTTAGAACTCGGTAGGTTCACCACAATAGCCCACAACCATGATTTTGTCCATACTCCCTTCAAAACAAAGCAGAAAATCTGAACTGACGAGAAAATGGAATATGAAGAGGAATTCATAGAAAGAACGCTGCTGGCCAATTGCTATGCTGAAAAAAGTTCAGTGAACAATACCGAAACCGTGAAAAGCATGGGAAATACAAGCTGTAGTTGACAAACACGTTTTATATTGTTTACCATCTAAATGAGACTACCTATTTATTCGAACAAATATAAATCTTGAGTCAGTGATGGAGCCCTCGAACACAGCGGCGCAATCACAGACGACCCAGATGTTCAGCATCAAAAATCACTCGGACAGTCTTGCACGTCTCCCATGTTGTCTCTCAGTCTACAAGCAGCTGCAGTGACTGATAGATTCGCAGAGCGGATCGCTGGTTGGTCCCACGAGTCTCGGAGCATATACCTGAATTGTTGCCAAAATCACTGACTCAACCCAATGCGGACGCAGAGAAAGGTGTCAAATTTACGACTCGTTCAATTACGGAACGCCTATTTTCATCAGGAACAAAGTTTACCTGACCAAGTGTTTCAGAATGGAGTTATGCAATCTCAAATTGAAGCAGCTGTCATTCAACGAAGCTATGCTAATCATGATGCATCGGGCTGCTCTTTGTGCACAAAAGTGATTGACACAAAATGTTTGTTTGCCTTACCACTAAGTGAATGGATGTCTCCCCCTCCAACGAATGCAATTTGAAAGCTTCCAGTCCAACATATTCTGTTGCAATCTTTTTCTAACTGTGTGATATATAAGCTTAAATAGTTTACATATGATGTAGACAAGAGTGAAGGAAGTGTTTGCATTACGTGACTTTATCTTCTTTTCGTTTTCATGAATTTACAAACCGTTATTGCTGTTCATCGGGTGGGTTTCAGTTGATAGCAGAGTGTGGTTGGCTGCCGTATGTGGATTCGCGTCACACCTTGGTGAGTCGATGCATAGATTAACTTACTTTTACTCACTTTGCAGATGAATACTCAACAGTCCAACCAGATTACCGACAAGACTACATAGAGAGGGGCCCATATAAACAACGTTACTGTTTTATATTGTTTATTTATCGGTCAGCTGTGAACGAAAATGAACGTTTGGTATCGGAAAATAATGGATATTCCTAATGGTATACTTAGTTCTTCAAATACTGCTCTATTGTAGTTTGTTATTGCCTTCTTTAGAGTTCTTTGACGGCTCGGTGAGAAGTCATTGGGTTTATTTCAAGCTATAGAAATGATAAATTGCACTATTCACCTCGTCGAGGGAACCCACTAGGTCACAAGCATCAGTTCTTCAACTCGATAAAAAATGAGATGGATCAAGACAGGATATCTGTAAATGAGTTTATCCCGAACCGGAATTTGTCGGATTCTAGTGCCAGTTGTGGTAAACCTTGTTGGGATAAAAAACGATACGGTTAAATATGATCATGAAGAGTGAACCTAACAGTCTTGTTAGACAATTTCGCATAGTTTCATTCTGCGTATGTCAACTCCGTACGCGGCTATACGCCCGTTCCATTACACTACTCGAGTTGTTCAGAGTCCCCTACGATTTGCGAACTCATCAGCAAATATATAATGTATGGTTTTAAGTGGTACACTTATGAAGTAGAAAGTAGTATCTCTGTAGTCGATCTCTTCATCAAGCCTGAAAGATTTTGAACGTACACTCATACCAAATCTTTGTCCTAAGATTGCGCCTTTTATTACCGGTTGTTGTGCACAATCACTTACCAGTAAACTCTTGGCGGTTTCTCTGTATACCACCCTCAGTATAAATGCAACAGTGATACATCTGAAAACATGTCCAAAATGTTCTCTGTTGCTCGGGATATCTTCATTTTCTCCTGCTGCTTACCACACCCTAAAACTGTACCGATCAAATGGTTTAGGTTGTTTTTGTGGTTCACGTTCCAGTCTGTTGCGAATGCATGTATGTTACTATACTTTCGAGTTGATGTAGGAATTTAGATGCTCACATGTTTTCATCTTTTGAACACGGACTACTCAGTCGTTTTTAGAGATTCATCTGTGCGGAATGATATGTATCACATAAACCGGTCTTTCAAACTGTAGGTCTCGTGCATGCATTTGAGTTTCTACTTCACAACCTACGACAATTCGAAAGCAATTTATCACTTTGTGTCCACTTTATAAACACCGTCCTGCAAAATATCCGTTACTTACGAACAACGTTCCAACCGTCTGCCTCTCTTAGGGATTATAATACCCAGACATCTGGATGGAACGCTACAGTGCCCTACTAATCACAAAGCAAATTGGAGTGATTCCTACTTAGAACTCGGTAGGTTAACCACAATAGCCCACAACCATGATTTTGTCCATACTCCCTTCAAAACAAAGCAGAAAATCTGAACTGACGAGAAAATGGAATATGAAGAGGAATTCATAGAACGAGCGTTGCTGG
The DNA here is from genome assembly GCA_948099385.1 of Fasciola hepatica. Classification (NCBI taxonomy): domain Eukaryota; kingdom Metazoa; phylum Platyhelminthes; class Trematoda; order Plagiorchiida; family Fasciolidae; genus Fasciola; species Fasciola hepatica. Next base: position 2,184,386 of record CANUEZ040000063.1, read on the forward strand.
CCAATGGCTGTGCTGAAATGTTCACTGAACAATACCGAAACCGTGAAAAGCATGGAAAATACAAACTGTGGTTGACAAACACGCTTTATATATTTTTACCATTTAAAGAGACCACCTATTTATTCGAACAAATATAAATCCTTAGTCAGTGATGGAGCACTCGAACACAACAGTGCTATCACAGACGACCCAGATGTTTAGCGTCAAAAATCACCTGGACAGTCTTGCACGTCTCCCATGTTGTCTATCAGTCTACAAGCAGCTGCGGTGACTGATAGATTCGCAGAGCTAATGGATGCGTGGTCCCACAAGTCTCGGAGGACATACCTGATTTGTTGCCTAAATCACTGACTCAGCCCTACTGAGCCTGCAGATAAAGATGTCAAACCTGCGAGTTGTTCCAGTACGGAACGCTTATTTACATCAGTTGACTTGTCCCCATTCTTCAGAATGAAGTTATTCAATCTCAGGTTGAAGCAGCTGACATTCAGCGAAGCTATGCTAATCATGATGAATCGGGCTGCTCTATGTGCACAAAAATGGTTGAAACAAAATATTTGTTTGCCTTAGCACTAACTGAACAAATGTCTCCGCCCTCCGACGAAGGCTGTTTGAAAGCTTTCAGTCCAACCTATCCCATTGTATTTTTTTCTAACTGTGTGATATGTGAACTTAAATGTTGTACGTATGATGTAGATAGGAGTGTTTGTATCACGTGACTTATATCTTATTTTCAGTTTCATGAATTTACATACTGTTCTTTCGGTCCATCGGGTGGAATTCAGTTGACAGCACAGTGTGATTGACATCCGTATGCGGATTTAAGTCACACCTTGGATATTCATTGTACAGATTAATTTACTCTCATTCAATTTACAGATGTACACTCAACAGTCCAACCACATAACCGACAAAACTTCATGCGTAGGGGCCCATATAAAAACGTGGGCATTTTATGTTATCTAATTATCGCTCAGCTGAAAATGAAAATGCACTTTTGCTAACAGAAAATAATTGGTATTCCCATTGGTATATGGCTCGTTAAATGCACCTGTATTGTAAGTTTTTATCACTAAGCGCAACGATGGTATTTTATTCATGCACACAGTTGAGTAAGGAACAACCGGTGCCTGGTTGCATACAAATACATTAAACTGTAAACGTTTCAGCCAGAAGTGGACGTATTTCACCGATGTCAGGTGAATTCTATACCACACTAAATGAAACACTACAGGTTCTAGGCACTTGAAATCCAATGATACAATACATAAAACAATGCAGTATTTATTTATTGAAAATGTGATGTGATCTATACTGGTAGTTGACAGTGGATATAAACTTCTTTAGAGTTCTTTAATGTCTCGGCGAGACTTTATTGGGTTTATTCCGCGCTACTGAATCATTGATTTGCACTCTACACGTAATTGAGGGAACCCACTTAGTCACAAGCATCAGTTCTTCACTTGCTGCTTACCACATTCTAAAACTGTACTGGTTAAACACTTTCGATTACTGGTGGTATACTACTCAATCTGTTTCAAATGCATTCCTGTCACTATAATTTTGAATGATTGTAGGCTTTCAGATGCTCACGTATTTTCATCTTCAGAACATGAATGCCTCAATTGCTTTTAGAGATTTATCGGTTCGGGAATGAAACGTATCACATATCCCGGTCTTTCAAACTGTAAGACTCATGCATGCATTTGAGCTTCTATTTCACGACCCATGGATTTTAGAAAGCAATTTTTCAGTTTGTGTCTACTTCTCTGGCCCAGATTCAACATCAATTTAAAACCAAGGTTATGATCAGACCTGCACATCAACGATTAGATCCACAGCACGATAATTCATTTCTTCTTTGGAATTCAGTTTCTGTTTACCTGTCAAAACATTGTGTTCGTATTGTGATGCAAGGCTTACAGTTGTGAGTATTTACGGGCCATTTTATTAAGTTTGCGCCTAAAGTCCACTATGAGGAATTCCAAGCAAGGGTTACCTATTCACGAATTGCTCACAAGTTTGTGATCATAGCTACATTGAAGTGTTAACGTTAAAGCACCCCTGGGCGTATGGAGAATTGATCAAATTAAAAATGTACCTGTAATACTCGAGTTCTGACCAAAGATGTGATGGTACTAGACCTGAATGTGATGGGATTTATGACTACGTACTAACTTTTCTGTGATGTTTACATAAACTGCTTTAGATAAGCAGCAAGACTGATTAGATTATTTTATCGCGTGATATTTGGATCTTCCAGATGTAAAATGTGAGCACTGATCTTGTGTTTTCTACATGACATCGGTTACCATTTATGAATTATTTGCAGAGATTCGCTGGGGTAAATATATGTGACATTCCATGTAAAATTCAAAGGGTATTCAAAGTTTCTCATTCGGTACTCACTTTGTCAACAACTAGTCTGAACCTGCCTACCTGTGAGGGAATGTATTACTAATCAGATAAAGATTGCTGTCATAAATGAGACTAGTGCCAGCAACAAATTTCTGTGAGCTTTAGGTTCCACAAAAGGGCTAGTTATGTTTAGAAGACAGGCATCTCAAGAGTCCCAATAACATACTGCTTACAGTTCGAAGTGTAAAATGCGTAACTCCACTATGATCAGCATATAACCCGTAATATAAAATAATACAACTTGACCTTGGACTGGTTCATGTTGGCTTCATATGGACGGAATATAGAATGTATCACCACGTATCGATTGCACAGAACAAAAAGGTTTATCTGCTGTTTTACAAATAACGTGACTGTAACAGGTAATAAAAATCACGCTTGTGAACAAATCGCTTGATTATTCAATCTGTCCTACGCCTCAATCTAGAGTTATCGTCACCGTCAACATCCAACTCAACATCATCATCATCATCATCATCATCATCATCATCATCATCATCATCATCATCATCGTGATCAACATCAAAAGCAGTGCTGAACCCTCTGATGACTGTCTTCCCTAGCTTGTTGCACGCAGTTTTAGGAGGAATGAATACACAAGATGGACTGGAACTAGACCCAAACGGATCGGAAAACGATAGAAAATCGTGGAAGCCAATACACGGAATAGGCAGTTTTACTGTGAAAATGCACATTCATCAATCATTCTGATTCGACGGGAAGTGACAACATGATTCCGACGGCTCATGATTCGTTGCCATACACTTAGGTATTTCCAGCCAGCTGATTCGGGGACCTTTTGGAAGTCAACCCGATTTTTATCCTTCCCCACTGATCTCCTTGTAATTTCTTCAACTCCCGAGAAGGAAGGGAAAACAAAGTGTGTTTGCTATACTCAACAGTTGCCTCAGCTAACAACAAGGAAACTCGAATTCGGTGCTTCTGATTGTATGGGTGGCAGAATGAACTGAGATTTGTGCATTGAGCAAGTAATCCAAAGGACAGTCAGACAAGTAAACTATCATCAATCCCACACACTGCTTGCAATCGATTGTGAGATACATGAAAAGTCCAGCAAACTGGATATGCTTTGGTGGAATAATCAAGTTCCGACATCAATATTGCTCGCTGGGTTATTCCATCTGATCGTAGCGATACCATGCAAAATTCAATGGTTGATAACCTCAAGGCAACGAATAGCTTTCACACGCAGGCTCCATATCTCACAACTATGCAACACAGCTGGACACACCATGACACAGTACATACGACCTTTCAGCTGCAGTGAAATATCAGATCAGTGCCACAAGTGCTTCAGTCAAGCGTACTCCATTCGAGGTTTGGATAACTTCATGCCTGCATCTATTACAGTGCTCCCATCGGTGGTCACACTGCTTCGGAGGTAACTGGGGGGGGGGGGGTCGGCAAGTGCTAGCACCTCACCATCGAGCATCAAGTTCGGAACCGTTGACGTCCAGTTTTTCAACATCACTTTACACTTTGAAGGAGAAAAGAGCATGCCAAATGGAACTTCTGCGGCATAATATTTCGATGAAGAACACCTATTAGTGTTGTTCGGTCAACTGAATCAAAGGCACCTTTAAAGCCAAGGAAAACCACTATTGTCGGTTTGTGGTGTGTGTATGACGCGTTTCAAGTAACTGACAGAGAAATTAAAAGTGTGGTCGACACATCCTCCATCCAGGCGGAATCCGGCTGTTGTTCGCGCGTGTTCCTCTTGTGAGCCGGGATCAAACGGCACAATAAAGTCAAGGCTAGCATCATGGTGAATGTGATAACTAAACTTATCCCACGATCAATACTACAATCACTGTGCATTCAATTCTTGAAGTTAGTGTATTCAGTGACTCGCCTCATTAAAACAGAGCACGATCCTCGTTTCAAATGCTAAGGATGCTTCCAGCTACACCGTCCTTAGGTATTTGGCCCAAGGGCCGGCGTCTGTTATTTGCCATCAATAAACTCTCCAAGTCCTTCACGTATCGTTTCACTGACCGAGGTTTTTCCTCAACCAGTGTCGTGAATGATCTTGAACAATATTTAGGTGTTACCTGTATGCCAGTTGAAGAAACTAACATCCTACAGCTGACAGTGTCACGAGAAAATGTGAATTATGAGATTGGAGATTATTTATGACACTATTTAGCAATGAGCTGCTACGTGCATCGGGCTTGTTATCAGCATTATGAGCAGGTTGAGGGGCAAAGAGAGGCCACTGGGGACAGAAGACAAAGGTTGAATAAAAGAGAGACGGAACCCTGAACAGTAACCACCTATCACTATCCACCCCACCAGATTGAATGGGTAGCGCTTTCTCGATTATCCTGCTTGACGACTGATGCAGTGTGGAATTCTATGTATTCGTGCAGTTCATGGGAGATGCTGACATGTATATTTGGGTTAACCAGCCGATAAGCAGGAGAACGACTGAGGTTCTCAACCAAAGCCTTTAGTTCTGACAAAAACCTGACTACAAGGCAGCGGGATGGCTGAGTAGAAGCCCATTTGCTTGGATCAAATATTCCTCCACTGATTTTACCGACTGAGTTGCCAGCTCAAATCGACCGCTAACCTGGATGACCAGAAGACTGAACTTCGTCATTTCTTTACCCAATGACCTTACAGGTATGACTGAATCTTCGGATTGAGATATACCATTTTATACAGCTGGTTGGGTCACTAAGGTGCGCCTGCCGTCACTTTACTTGAAGGTGAAGTCTGATTACGACGGTGATTGGCTAAGACAGATTGTGGTCGGGGTTCTCTATTTCCAATGCAGGTGCATCTGTGTGATTTGATGTTCCCAGTATGCCAATATGAAACCCTAGAAGCTATCAACCATCATGTTGCACCTAGTTTATCTGGGATTTATCTATATTGTATAAGTTCCGTATATCGATGGAAGTCAGCTTGCTTAACCTTGGGATTATTGTTTTAGATCCACCATTCGTTCACATCGGGTTTCATTCCCAGTTGGGCCTCGGGGATGTGCACTGCTGCTGATTCCAAACAAGGATGAAGCATCTCCCGTGGTTTTCGATGGTGTGAAAATTCACACTGCATGATGAATAATATTGCGCAAATAAATAATTCTTTGATTACATCGGTTGCCCTGCTTTACCTTCTGTTGTCCCAGTATATGTGCTCCGTGAATTAGACATTTTCATTTGGCCAAACTTTCCGTTATATTATGAATGAGAAAGCTTTGGTCTTATTGAAACCCACAGGTATTAAGTGGCCGTACGTTCCTTTCTGCTTTCAGAACGTTCAGGCGGTTGATGAATTTCATCATTCGATTCATGATTACTAACTCGGTCATTCAGAAATCACATCTCGCTGAAAGTTCTCTCCTGCAAGCTTCCGTTGATCATCTCTATCTGACCTGAAATTATAGTGCACATATGAACATGAGATTTCGAAGAAATCGAATGAGGAGAACAAAGCAGCCCAATAGTCTGTGCATAACTGTGCTCAGCTGACTGGGTTTGTGTTTAAATGATGTGAACAAGGAATAATGCCACTTTGTGGTGCAAATCTGAATTTGTCTCAACAAAAGTTGTTATGGGTCGGCTGCTTCTGAGTCGATTACTTTTTAATCTCTCACAGCTTACTAATCCGTGCAATTAAATATAAGCCTCAGTGTCCCAAAAAAGCGTGCAAAAATGTTATAACACGCTGTTCAATAATCGTTCATGTTTGAAGGTGAATGAATTAGGTATGATAAAATTGTTTACCTTAGTTTTTCTGTTTCTTCTGATACGAATAAAAAAGGTCTGTATTAGCATTTCGGAGACAAAACTGAGAATGCTGTCATTATAAGAAACCGAGCTGCCATGAAACTGATCGAAATTGGTGCACAAACTGATAATGCGAGGGCCAGTTCTCAACGGAAAGTCCTTCTGACACATATGCTATCCCTTTTCCCCAGCATTTATCATAATCTGCTTCGAAATCAGTTCTTATTTCTGTAAATTGTTTCCCAGATGGTGGGAAATGGGTTCATGTGATTGAAACTCTTTTTCCCCTAACACCTCTCCCAAATACATTTGTGTTAATAAGTTTACAGTTCATGTAGTAAGATTCAGTTGCTCAGGTTTCATTGGAATAGCCTTATTTTACAATCGAAGAAAGACTGAGTAACATTTTGTCTGAGTGTGATTTTTCATAAATCGTACCAACATTAGTCACATATACTGAGATAGTAGTGTCCAAATATTAAACATGTGGGTTAACAATTCAAATCCTTTGTGAAAGCATTCAGTGTGCGTCCACCATATCAAGTTGTTTGTTGCGATCGTTGAAGAAAAGCCGTGCAGATGGAAGTGGGGAATGATTTGACAATTCCATGATTTCGGATGATTGCACATTATTCCACGTCTTTATGTCGCAGTACCTTGTTCCTAGTGAATACGATGGAGAAAATTCAACGAAATATGAAACCACCCTTAATCCTTCTCAAACTACACACCGCTGTTCATAAGTGTGAATGTACTGCCTCAAAGACATTACAGATTGTATGGCACCGAAGCTCAGCTGGCTGAGCACACAGGGAACTAAATCCTGAGTGGCAACTCTGCGTGGTTTCGAATCTCGACGGGGTTAATGACTTCGAACAATGGAAAATTTCGAGGATTTCCACAAGGTGTTCGTAGGATTACGGTTTTTATTATTGATATAAGTGATACGTCAGAGATTTCTTCAAACGATCATATCAGACAAACATTTGCGAGACTGAGTGAAGGAGACATCAAAGAACTGACTTATTTCCCAGCTTTAATTTTTTCTGTGCTCACCAGGAAACTTTTTATTATAGCATGCACTGTAGCACTTTCAGTTCACGAATAGAATGCTCGCTTTGATAATGTCTTTACATCTGATACTAAACAAGTTGTTGCCTGACTAAAATGGCCCCTACAATGACTGATTCACAAGACTGTACTATTTTTGCGACAGTGATATATGTATAGAGGAGTATTTGCTTGCTTTTTCACAGCCAAAAGTCCAAAATAACGCTTGACTATATAAGATTCGGCTGCTCGTGCCAAATTACATCCTATGGATGTTCCATATGTTTCTCAGTTGACATGATCAACTGTGTCACGAGACTCTCACGTGATATTCACTGACTGCTTTCCCACGAAATGGAGGAAGATCAAATGAAATATTACAATCAATTGCTCAGTCATACTGGCTGGTTAATTGACGCGTAAATAATTGGAAATACTTGAATGTAACATCGATGTCGATTTGCTGAGAATGTCACGAAACCTGACCGTTTGCCTTCTTTCAATGCATGTTCTGGTTTCTCATTCCATAGTTTTTCTCTCATGTTTTCTAACTTTCACTTATTCAGTAGAGCTCCAAGCTAATATACCTACATGTGAATCAGTGTTCCGTATGCTTTGCATCCTTTGGTTCAAACAAACGAAAAACACAAGTGGTTCAATAAAATCATAGTTGTTACCACGTGAATACTCGGAAAACATTTTGATTGAGCTATACACTAGACCAAAGGGCTAAACATTTTTCTCCGTACGGAAGCTCCTCAGAAAGATTTTGCCGCAAGCTTTCTTCTTTATCACAATATTCCTGTAGGTATACCAAGCGGTAGTTTTTTTTCACACAGGCAAATCAGCTGAAGAGGTTTTGGTTTGAAAACGGTGTTTTAATTCCACTGAAAACCCTCTCATTGTAAGTGATTGTTAAGTGATAAAATAAAGGATGTTGGTCAAATGCTGGAGTTTCTTTATCATTTTCTTCTATATGTATTGATTGTTTTATGAACAAACATAAGTACTCTCAACAGTGCACTAGTCTAGCTAGATCAGCGCCATGGAAGGTGACCCTTTTCATTTGACCAAAACAACGCTCCAGTAGTTGTCCCAATTAAGAGAAAGTTGATCCAATTAATCAGTTGAATCGCAAATCCACCTAAGCATGTGCAATCTGCTGTCAAATATTATGTTTGGATAAGATATCCACTCGATCATCTGAAATTTCATGATGAAAAGAAACCATAATCTGATGACCTGGCCAGCCATCAATGGCTAATTGCACACCACATACCTTGTTATTTTCCCATAATCTGGTCAGACTTCTAGGCCACCTACAAGAACTAAACTTCTACACCATTATTCACAATGTCGTCATTGATTCTATTCATCTTAGATAACTGACTCATGGTATCCTATTTAAAGTGTTCTCTATTTACAATCGTTTACCGTCATGCAATATTTGTCTCTTATTTGTATTTGTCATGGAAAGATTAACGATTCCATGATGACAATATGTCTTGATTAAAGTGAATAGTTACTAATAAACGCATCGAACAGTCTGGCATGCGAACGAGCTTCAAACTCATCCGATTGAAGTTAAAACATCCTGACGATTCTTTTGTTCATCTACTTTCGAAACGTGTATTTGGGTCAACCATTTGTCTGAAACGCATTTGAGTATTCCTTGAGGGTCTCGGTAATTCCTCAGTTTATCCACTAGCGGAAATGCGATTATCATTAACCTATTAGGAGTGAGAACAGCTGACATGATAATGTAACTGAATTCTTTCGCAAAAAGATAAATGAAACTGTTATTGCTCAAGTTGGTCTGTCCTTACTCTTCTTCTGAATTAGAATCAGGTTTTAGACCATCAGTCTAAGCCGTGATAACCAGTCACCGTCATTTCGTTTGGGTTAAATTTGACGAGGCATGCATCTCTCCGTTACAGATAATCGCTGATATTCCTATTGTTCTTAGTTAAATTGCAATAAAAGCATTTGGAATGCATTTTTCCTCATCCATCATTAGATCACCCCAGGTTCCATTCGCATAATAAACTGTCTTGCCCCTTCCTAGTTAATAATTCTTAATATACATCAAAATGAAATTTTGATCATATTTTTATCTTGATAGGATGTGCTTGAAGCAATGGTATTATTCCTCCTGTAATTCCAAAGTATAACATAATGCACTTTATCTCCTAAGTAAACGGGGAATTTGTTATCCCTCACAATACACACCAATTGGGTTGCCACGATATGCTTCTCTTCTATGCCATCTTCTAGCTCTTATTCACTTTCCAGGATGTGCGTGATATTCAACACGCCTTACGGTAGTCTGATCTATATGTCAGTTCCAACCCATAATGAAAATAACTTTCTTTGGTAAATTGAACAGTGTTCTATTCAGCACATTTTGTTACAGATGCTTGTCCTTTAGAGAGAACACGAAGGAATCAGTTAGATATTTTCAGCTCCATTTTATCAAATCATTTCTGGTGCAATCAGCTGGATTGTGACAAAATCGCACACTGCCTGATGACTACACGAAAGATCATCGCATCACTAACCGACAGTTTTGTGAGCGAAACTATCAGCGGTCTTCTTCAATGACTAAATTATCCCATTACCTGGCTTGCCAGTTTTTGCTCTGACCTCGAGCTCTTTCATGGATATTTCTATTTGAGAATGAAATACATAATCGAATGTCTATCTTTCGGAAATTTTTTTTGAAGCCACCTCTCCCATATCTTTGTGAATGACTACAACCAAAAAGCGTGATTTACTGGCCAAAACTTTTACTGAGCTTTTTGTAACAAGATATTCATTCGGATCAATCACCTGTTCACCATGTATTTCTGTTCATGTTCATTGTTCTTTTGGTAATTTTTATTATCAGGCTGTAATACATGAACATGCCTTCACACCTCCCCTGGATTTTGGAATGTAGGTGCTTCTTTCAATTCATTTATACAAAGTTAATCTGAGCACGTTTCTGCACGGTTTTTCCCATGTCCCGTTTCGCTCAGCCCAAGGTGAATAGATTTTCTTTGTAACGTTTCCCACATTTTCGAATATCGTGAGATTAGGTTAAGTTCCGGAGAAGAGCATTTTTCTACACGCACCTTCGGTTTCTTGTAAACCGTTGCTTAGGTTCAAAATGATACGAGATCATTCTAATTCACTATCGAGTTGCCTATGAAGTGTCGAAGAACACTGAAAGGAACAGTAGTGGTGAATTTGTATTGACTAATACATCAGTAAACTCACATAACTGTTTCATATCTCCCTCAAGTGGAAGAAAGGAAACATGGCTTCTCATGACACAACAAAAACAAGCTTTCACTACGACCTGCTAAACCGATCACGAAAACGTCTTTGAATTTGTCGTTTGATTGTTGGTTGTCCCAACTAGGGAGTCATAAAGCACAGTATTATTTGCAGGTGTTGTTGGAATTCCTGGTTTGACTTATTTACCCAGCTTTAAACATGTCTTGCCAAAATTTCCTCCAGATTACCATGAAAGAGTATTTATGATTTTATGCTGTAAAATTATTTTTAAGACAATCTGGACAGCTGAAATTATGTAATCTTGACTACCATGGTCAGTGGGTATGAAATTTAGAAATTGAAAATAATCAAATGCATTTCACTTTTATTTATCAAAATGTCGACTTCGTTTTTCAACAGCGTGATTTAATGATACTACTAAACGAATTCCAATCCTATCAGAATTGATTCTTTACGCTGTTTTCGACCAAATGTGCGCCAAGTAGGAATGAGCATAACCAATACTGATACTTGGTAGAGAGCCATGGGAATTTCCCGTTTAAACACCGAAGTCACCGTTATTTCAGCCTCAGTGGAGAAACATACCTTTTGAATCGATGACGTGGTATTCTGATAAAGGCCATGTTAGCAAGCTCCTTCATGTGACCATTTTATTTGGGCACTGACGGAGATGGATGCACTCAAAAACATTGTGATACAGATCACATCATAATAACGTTACTCCTGCCCGCAGGAAGGTTTTCCAGCAAAAGCATACATGCTGTTGCTGAGAATTACAAAGATACATATGCTGTATTTAGTTTCGGCCAATCTAAGGCAATCACACTGGCCCAATGAATTTAGGCATATGATGCAATCGCTTCGGAAATCACTTCAGTTATCTATATGCTTTTCGTGATATACAGTGAGATTTGGTGGGCTCAAAAATTACTAACTCGTGATACGAAACTTGAGAGAACCTCATCCCAATAATAACCGAGTCGCAAAGCTCATTACACAGGTTGATACGGGTGCGATAAATCGTGATCAAATTTGTCCGGGGGAATTTTATCAAGGACAAGATGCACAACGAACAATTTAGCAGACTATGAGAATGTCCAATTTCAGTCTGGAAAATCAAAATTCATCTCGGAAACATTAATTTTCTATCAGAAAATGTCTCACTAAGTTTTGTATACGTAATAATTTCAAAATCAGTGGGAACATGGACACTTTAAAGATTCCATTATTACGATTTTCTCCAGGAGCCTCGATTTGGTCATCTGGCAAAATTCATTGTGCCTTTGGAAGCTGGTTGGTTGGTGATCAGCATATTCAATAGACCAAAGTGAATCCTCGAGGATCATGCTGGTGAACATGTTGTAGTCTGGGAAATAATATCCACCTTGAGCACTTCGGTATATTTTGTTTGTAAATAGATGTCCCCTTCGTTTTCTAACTGTGGTTCACATTCTGTTCTTTTGAGGGTATATGGGGTACAATAAATGGTTGATGTACCGTATTTATGGTTTTGTTCTGTGTAGGGAATAGATTAACTCCAAATACTACAATTGCAAGTAGTTTTTATTGAAAGACAGAGGAATTTCACTGCAACACGTGCTAGTATTATGTGCAGCAATATTCTCTTATTATCTTCTCTGGAGCATATTAAAAGTCGTTTTTTGTCATTCTATTTGCTTCACCGGACAAATGTGGAATAACAACACGAATCTAATTTTTCTTTATTGTAGTTATTGACTTTTTCCTAACATACACGTCATCCTTCAGCGTTTTTCACCCAGACTTTCCAAAGCAACACAAAATATTTTACCACACTGGTTAGCTGCATTAAAAACTGGATTAGCAATGAAGCTCCTCACTCAGCCAAATGCATTCCATTAATTCAAATGACATAAAATAATGAGAAGAACAGTTAAGTAGAGGTTTTAAAAGTGAGCTTAATAATGTAAAACTGGTCATTTTAGTTCCGCCAAAGGATGATAGGTAAACTAGAGCGATGCAAACTAATTTGTAGGCTTTCAATTGTCATTGTCGGTTTGATGATAGGTGTCTTAAGCTGAGTGGTCGCTCAAGAACCCAAAGAGAGGTTTGTTTCACGAGTTTCCGAGTGTGTCCCTGTAGATGGACTTAAATTACTGCCGCACTTTAATCGGATGATTGGTTTCCAGCAGATGTAGACTAATAGTCGCCTTGTTCCTCTTAAGTTACTATTCCCAATCAAATCAACCCTTGCTACCTCGCTGGTCTACATTTCTCAGTGCAAAACGCCAAAAACAAAAAAACCAAATGATAATGTGTCAAATTTTGCCCGTTAAAATTGGTTTCATTGCCAAACGGTGATCAACAACCGAATTTTGATGTCATTTCCCCCACCGAACTCGAGAAAATTTAGTCCAGGTTGGTAATCAAAGGTATTTGTCAATGAAAAGTGTTGGATTGAGGCAAAATGTAGTTAATTTGCGGCATCGCGAGAGTGGAAATTACCATAGATGTAGTTTCTTTACAGTTGTCAATTTGATGATAAACATTAACTATTCTGATGGTCAATAAATGTCAGTAGTAAATGTGTAGGTGCTAGGGAATTTTCATATTACTTTCTAAGTTGAAATCCGTATGGTTTTTTTACTCTTTTCGAATATGGGACGGTTACATCTAACCCCGTCGATCAAATAACCAAATTCTGAAGAGTTTTTTTAACGATTTCAGTCAAGATTAGGCTCCCTCAGTGTATTCGCAAATGCAGGCAATCGGTCGGAAGAATGCGGCACCAACAATGATTATTTTGAATAAGACTGATTTGATGGTATGCTTAGTTCATTCTGAGGAAAGCCAACCTCAGCATCACTTCCACTCTTCTTCTGTTTGTCCTTTCTTTGGATGGTCCATTTACGCATGCAGTAGAATAATGACAACTCACATAGGTGCACGATTTTATCTGTCTCTATTTTCACAAAACACTTGATGTACTCACGAATTTCTATGATTATTTAACACAAACACTCCACAGACCCATTCCCTCAGGGATCTCGTGACATCCAAAGCCTTGTAAACAACCACGAACCCATTTCATCTGTGAGGGTATGAGAATTCCGCAATACGTATTGTGGAAGTTTGTTTTGATAATTATGTCACGGCAAACGTTTTAGTTCATTTCAAGCGCAAGTTATCTGCAGCTTATCTGAAAATTGCACTCATTCATATACGATGGATACGGAATCTTAGAAGATCAGAGAAGTTGTGAGTAAACGAGCAAACCACTCGTACACCAAAGCCATGTCACTGGTCTAGCATGAATTCTCTGGTAAATCACTGGTTGGTTTGGTGTTTTGGCTGCGGTTTCCGAAGAGACTATCTATTTGCCATCAGAGATTTAGTGATTTGATTCATCTCCTCACCCAGATTATCCACCGCGCAAATCTGCTGAGTTCTGTGAAACAGTGTTTGCATTATGTTTATCAAGTAGTCTCTCAAAATGAAGCTGATGAATTGGAGATATCGCCCAACTGGGTGTCTTCTAACTGAACCATCTTTCCAATAGACTGCACATATCTAAACTGTCCTCAGTTGCATGGTTCACGACCGTTTCCCTGACTGGCTTCAGTAGCTTGTCCAGCTAATTGGCCGGTTTGTGTTGTGTGTAGTTGACCATGGATAAGACTGGCCACATTAGTATTTCTATTTTATATATTTGTGATAGACCCCACTGGGTCTCATGGACTTGGCTTTTGACTCGTGAATAAGGCCCACTTGAACTAGAGTTTTGCAGTTCCATGTTAATTTTCTGTTCTAGTTTGCCTAAGTCATCCTGGGTTGGTTCCTTTCTGATTGGTTTTTTCATATTCGAGAATATTTACCACTTTCTGCACGTCTGATGATTTGTCCGTTATGGCAACTCAAGATCTCTTATCTGGACACAGAATAACTACGTGATTCTTCTTATTTGGTCTGTCGAGAGCTTCAGTGATCTTCCTTGTTAACAAAGATTGTTGTTGTGTTGTTCCAGTTTCACACACATTACAAATCAATCTTACTCGCCTTAAAGCAACTCAGAGCATCCACACCTACTGCCTTTAAAGCAGATATTTTTCGAGTACGTTCACTGTGAAGTGCCACTGTCTCAATGGAAGTTATCGGTAAATTGACGGAGTTGCCGTGACCAGTTCATTGATCCCATTCTCGCAGATATTTTTGTTGCTCACTTAGAAAACAATGTTAGCAAGAAGATATCCGACACAATGCGTTATCGCATTATGTGGATGATATTTCCGTTATCATGAAGAACAAACAAGATGGCGAACTGCAAGCCTTGTTCAATAATCTGCATCCAAATAAAGGGCTGATGGTCCAGAATGAGAATAATGAACCCATAAGTTGAACCGACATTGAGATTTTTGGCCGCGAGGATGATTCATTCAGGAGACCCTTGGTCGGGGCCATAACTTCAAATAAGCAGCTTCATTCTGAGAAACTGTTTGATAAACACAGTGCCAAACAGTGTCTCACAGAACACAGCAGATTTGCACGATCGATACTTTGAGCGAGAGAACGAATCAGATCATAAAATCTCTGACGGCTTTCACTGGCGGGTCAAAGGTTTCGCGTACATTTTTGTGCATCATTCGATGGGAATCCATTTTACCGAGGTGGTCAGTACGGACGTCTTGGAAACAAAGGTGGGCAGATATTGAACCTCATGGCTTCCCTGGTGAGTTCTCCGTACAAAAACGCAATATAATGAGTTACATTTCATAAGTAGTGCGGGTACGAAAATAAAGTAATTATTCCATCTGTGATGTAAATAATTCATGTAAAATGAAACAACATGACAATGACATTCAAGGAGACAGGATCTTGATATAAGTTTAACCGTCTAAACTAGGTGATTATTTTTTACAGGATTCATAATTAAAAATATCCACGGTGTATTCTCTTCCTCATCAACGTTTTTACAATTTCTGATATCACAAACAATTCTGTTTACACTGAAAACCAATTTTTTTGAAATGAGTTGATAGGGAAATTTTGTAGAATAACTCAAATAGGTTTTAATGAAGATAACTTACAAGTTACATTTAAGGCGGACGCATTTCTTCAACTGGAATTCGATGGTATTGAACTCCGCCTAACCTTTCCGGTTTTGGACACGTATTCAAGCGTTTACATCATGAACTTGTCACAGGTGGAATCAGTTTCCGTTTCCACCCGAATTTTCGGACTACGGGAAATGTTTTGCTTCATATTCTTTTGCGTAGTCTGAATGGTCCCATGGTATGAGTCACATTAGGTGCAAGACACTGGAGAGCGAACAGTTATATTCATTTTATCCTATAGTTTATCTTATTACTCATTTGAATGAGGTCATATTGGAATGCATTGGCTTTTGGCACGTCAATGTCACTTCAGCCATATGCGATGTAACAGCGCGTACAGGTTTCATTGGAAATAATTGTTCGCTCTCCAGTGTCTACTTCAATTCCTTCCAAACAGACCCCTAAAGCATAACATTCAAACTTGTACATCAATCGGGGAAAGGATTTGTGTGAGTTCATCACATGTAGTTGACTTCACCAACAAATGAATGTTCAAGTTAACTGCTGAAAACATTCCAGAATGTGAAGTTTTGCTAACAGGTACTAGAAACTGAACTCACTGATTGTAGCATATTTCCACGCGATGAAATGATCCAGAAGTAAAGCTTATAGTTATTATTTATTCCATAATTGTCCCAATATTCCCACTGAGGTCATTCAGAGAACGCAGACTGGCGAAGAAACTAGTTCTCAGTGATTCATACTGATGCCATTAAATCACAATGCGTGTTTTCTAAATATTTCATAGTTATCTACATCGGAAAACCTGTCAGCAACTATGTACTTGATCACCACTGAAAACCTATGATGACTTCACTGTTCGATTGAGTTTGATGAAAGCTTCACGCTTATACTAGTCCCTTCTTTATCACACAAAACTGAGGTTCTGGGCATGTGATCCTAAATGAAATTCAGCATGTACACCAGAAAACCAAGTGAACTAAGGGAAAGCCAGAATTTTGTCAGTAAGCATGCACCGTAAAAGCTATTGAGCTCAGGCATATAAGGATGAAATTGGCCAAGGGGGGATTTCTGAAATATCGGAAAACCATTTTATTCTCAAATCACTTCTAGATTTTACGGTGGACTAAATGTATCGATATATAAATTAGAACAATTCGTTTTAAACACAACAAGACTGATCATCATGGCTTGTTTTCTATTGTGTGTGGTGGCTAGCGGTGGATTCACTACTTACAAGTAGCCTTTCTAATAGGTTTGAATGACTCGATCGATTTTCTCAGAAGCTGACAAACAAAGACCGTGATCTGAGAGTGGATTTAGGCCTCAAATAGGTTAAGAAGTGAGTAATTGATGGAATATTCCGGTCCATAATTTCACCTGTTCGGATGATTTTAAACGGGTTTACACACTGACTTTACTCAATCACGTAAGGCATAATAAATTTTCATTTCGTCCAGCTGCCCTCCTACGCGCCCATTTCACTAGCTGGTCAATGATTCCTATGAATCTCAAAAAAAAATGCTTGTATTATCCTCCTCCATTTTCAACTATCCATTTGTCTGTTCATGTTCCGCTAGCTACGCAAGCAAATCGACACGAAAACTGTCTCAAAGAATCATGGAATACAAACCAGTTCGGCTGAAGACAGGCAGTAGAAGAACCAGAATTAGTGCAATCGTGGTGCACCTCGCCGACACAGGGAACCAGTTGGACAATGAAGCCTTTAAGATAATTTACAAAGGGCCTGTGAATTTCTCGAAGATCTTTCGTCAGATCACTTTGGGAACAGCGGAGGCAGTGCCGATTAGGCTGTTAGATCCATCGCTTTGCTCAAACAAGCGATTTGTCAAATCACTTCAGCTATCCTGGCCGCGATCGGAAAATGGGAGACAGAATAAAGATGACCTCGACCGTGACCTGTCAGTCATGACAGGCAGCAGTCAACCCCATCCCAGATCTTCTTTCTACACCGATTTTTTCCAACCACGAACAACCAACTTCCCACGCTGTTCTGGAACACACAACACTTACGATATTTATTAACCAATCTTAATTTGATACTGTACATATGCATTTGTAACCTTTTATATATATATATATACAAGTAACTGTATTAGCCAGAGGAATTGTTTTTTGTAACCTATTTTGTCATAGATCTCATCAGGGATTCCACAAGGCTGGTCAGTACCACACACTTTGGATAAGTTATCGAATCCACTCGAATCACCTGACAAGAAGCTCTTTCAATGGAATCACTTGTACCAATGTTTCAACTACCTGTATCTCTCTCCACCCACTCCGTATCACTGAATACATATCCACATCAGATTCGTTATTTCACTTAGTTGTGGTAACGTTCAACTCAAGTGCTTTCACGTCCTTGCCTAATATAATAAAGGTCGTCCCGTTCACATTTGAAACGTCAAAAAAGTTGCCTGACACAACTTTAATCAGTTTAAGGATAACTGGTTGACTTTGTCTGCTTTTACGATTTATTCCATAATGGTTTCCTCACAATGTGTTAATATGACTGTACATACATATTCATAACATGTAAGCACTAGCGACACCTGAGCGAAAATTTCATTTCTCCAAATTCAGCTCATTTTGGTTAACTTGGGTGAAGAACAAAACACCTCCGGGCAAACTCGATGACGACAAGTATGTCTCATCCATACATAAAAATAACGTTTCACGTCGTAGATAGCAATCATGTTGTGACTGAACTGAGTACCAAATGATGCATTTGAAGCTTTTCTGATTGAGGCATTACAAAATTATCCACTTGTGCAAAAATTAATACATTTCTGATAAGTTGTTTGAAATTTTGATTGGTTGAATACTTCATTGCAGTATACGATTTCGACCATTGTAAATGGATATCCCAGTTAGTTATAGCGTTTGTTATATTTATTTAAAAAGGTAACATCATTTTTCCTTCAAGATGATTGTATTTTAGTCAGAGTTATTGATTTACTTCAGCAGAATGTATCATTTAAAACACAGAACATAAGTGGATGAGAAGGTAATAATTTCTCCGTTTCCGATCACAAATTGGCTTGGTCTCCAGTGGTCACCTTGAAATCACTGTTGGGCATAATGATCTGGTGTTGAGCAAATTGGTAGGCATAGCAACCCAAACTAGGCAACATGTGACTGTAGAATAACCTGGGGGGCTTGACTGTGCAATGTCAAATTTCAAAGTTGCTAAGGCTCTGTCGGGAGTTTGAAAGTTGGATTTGCAGGCATAATAAGATACAGGAGACTGCGTAGCAATTATATGAATAGCATAGCACGCGGATTTACCGTCTAGTTCGTGAAAATCTCATTATGATTCTGTTACGTTCGGCCACAGAAACCAGAAGATTTGGAGTGAGATGATATTAAATGGATGAAGCTGAATTGTGCCAAACATGAATGATATTTTTGAATGTGAACCAGCCTGGATTCGAAGTTGTCGGAAGGACAAACATCTCATGGTTAGTCAAAGTATTTATTACTTGTGTAGCAGCAGGAATTACTGTTCCACGGTGTGACAGTGTTTTTCTGATTGAAGTAGTGCCATGCAAAACACGAAACAAACGAATTTCTGAACAAAGCAGAAATAAAATGCATTCAAATCATTTCATTCTGAAAATCCAAACGGTTATGAGATCGTTTACAGATGTTGGTAAAGGTATAGCGTATGGATGCAGTGTGTTGTAGTTTATTGTCAAGGGAATGGACTAAGACCCGAGATAGATATTGTGCCCAATCAAATGGGACAATGATCTGTTCCTGTTCTTGACTCAGATGATGGTTCTCTACTTCGTAGACAGATCAATCAAATTTATTTCGCTATGGCCTCACAAATCCCTCAGTATGGTCGGGGTGGATGTCTCAGTTTCCGAGATGGCCACTTGCCCCGAACGCCTCTTAAGGTGCTCCCAAAGGATCGCGTGTGTCTCAAAAAGCCTCTGGTGAGCTATTTCTACTTGCTGCCTTCTCGTGGCTGAAATGTTCCCACCAAAGTGAGAGGACGGACATGATTGCTCGGCGCTGTTGGCTTTTGGTCACTCTATGGGAGTTGGCCAAACCTAGATTATAAGCCAACCATGGGTGGTGTATGAGAAGCATAACACTATACTCACCGTAGGCTCTGTAAGCACTATTCATGTACAAGTGATCAATGAAATGTCCGTTGAATGACAAGGTCAAGCAGCGGGGCAATTCTGGTTGAGAAATATTGAATACAACGAGAATAATATGAAGGGAGCCCAAAAGTGCAGGTGATTAGGAAAAGTTATGTGAGTAATGTGATAGAGGTGCAAAAGGCACGGGATTAAAATGAAAACCGTGTGCATCGATCACAACCCATGCAAGAGAACAACAGAGTAAAAATACGCACTTATCCGGATTTATAGCAATTTCATGTTTACAAAATCGGCCCAATGAAGAAATTGAACGTTCGCCACGTAACATTTTAAAGGGAGAATGCCCAACAATATCATTCTGATGTGTTGTACCACCCTGTAAATCCGACATCAGAGAACTGACAGTTCTTTGAAAAATGGCAGATGAAACAATGAGATCAAAATGGGACAAAACCAACTGGAACAACCTAAAAAGAAGATTTTTCTAAAGTATTTCTTCTACTTTCTTTATTTACTATGGAACAAGGTGCTGCATTTCAGGAAGGGGCCATAACCAATAAAAGACTACCAAGTGGGAAAGTGACCGGTGATGTCGCGAATCGTACTCGGGTCGTTACTGTCCAGATTCCTTGATGATAATCATGTGATCAATGCCGCTTGTTAGTTCATGGGATTGTTTGTCAAGTGGAATTTGTAAAAACAAGCTTTCAAATCCTTTTTGGGGAGGAATTTAGAAACACGCAGTTGATAGTAACATTCTCTGGCTCTAGAGGTAAACGAGTTGGTTGTTTCTAAAAGTTTGTCGAAGGTGACACGGTAATCACTGGAAGTTTTATGGTTCTTTCCATCACTTTCCAATGGGGTCACAACCAAAAGAGCCACAGCTAAAGAACTCATGGGTGTAATTATTCCTTGAGAGATGAAAGGATTCGACGCTTTCTTAACTGGCTCAATTAACTCAAGCGGAATGATGTGGTGTCTCCAAAATCTGGGGGATCCTGTTACCTCAAATTTCACAGGAGTCATTTGAATGTCACTAGTGCCATTGAACTGTTAAGGATGTGTCGAAGCGAAGACTGATGGCATTTAGACAAATAAGATAATGGTACACGCATGCGGTTCCTAAAATATAAACTGATAATACAACACCGAATTCAGTCAAAAGAATGAGCACGGGGAATTGTTCGAATGAATATCAATGAGGTCTAATTTATAAGATCCTATTATGGATGATCGATGCAAAGTAATACCTTAGGCCGAGTTGACAGTGGGTTGGAATTTGTAAGCTGAAGCAAGACTTTGAAAAACCGTGTAGATTTAAAAGGGGCAACACTCACGGTGTCCATTATGAAAGGATGTAGAACATATTTGGTCACCAGAAATGTATGGGTTAGAAATGATTGATGGTTTTCGGAGTAAAACAGCACTTGTATTTCAATACTAACGGCCCTTGAGCAAGTTCGGGTACTGCTCATACATTTATCTGACGGTCTGGAACGCGCATTCTTGAAGAAGAAGGAGTAGTTGTTGATTCTGGCAAAGAATTTTATCATGCAAGTGTATCTCAAATTGGTCACCAAAATTGCTCCAAGAAGCCTGTGCTTGGTATTGCGAAATGAACTCTCGAATTCGCTGGTTGGCCTCTCACATAAAAAGTGAAACTCAGCCCTCACGTCCTCCCTAAAGTTCATACGAAATGATAATTTAAATACCACATCAGCTCTTTGGGGAAAGTCACGTGCTTGACCAAGGAATACTCGGCCTTTCCGATAATTTCTTCACTGTGTCTATTCCTTTTCGTGTGAGACAACACATGTTGAATCGCTTATAGATAGTGTTCTGCTTCTTGCACATTGGTGTGTGTTCAAGGCCTCCAGATTGCCGGAATCCATGATGAAAAAATGCCCGCGAAGCCAGTTGCTGTATTTCGGAATGACCCTCGGGATGTGTAATGCACTGGAGTCATACAATGAGCTCCAAACATAACAAGAATTGGTTCGAAAAATAGAACACAGAATGATGGAACCGAAAATGAACTCTACTTAGCAGAACATTTTAAAGCTAAGGAAATGTTTTAAAATAAGTTCGCAGTTCCCTCGCAGTCAACATTGATTAATGGACAAACTCAAGGTTTAGACAAAAATGCGTTATCTAGGTGAACGTATGTTCTCGATCATTTTTTTTCTGGCCAGTATAATCACTTTGTTGTCATGGCTTGCACAGGAGGGTAAGAGGACAGTCGGTAGGTCTCTCGGCTGGTTTGTAATTCGATCGGTTTGTCGGTTACTCGATTGAGAGATGTGGGAGATTAGGCAATGTTCATCGTGTGAATGCTTAATGACTCGGATCAAATGTGGTTTCGCAGATGATATCATCAGTCATTGGCTACGGAAGCGGAACAACATATACTAACTTCTTTTACGGGCATGGCCGATACTTAGGCACTAGTATACTCATGGGGGTGCATGGGGTATTTGAAAGGAGTAGTACTTCTGAGTTAGTACACTGTCGTGCCCCTTGGAGTATCTTCCATTTCTGTAGATTCCGTCACTTACCCAACTCTCACCTGTTGCTCCATGAAGCTGAGACATGCGGCAATGGCCGCATCCTAGAAAACCGCATGACAGGCGGGACAAACAAGGTTGAGGGTAACCGTGGAATGAAAACCTCGGTGAAGTGGCGTTCAGCATGTGAGGACGGATACTCCTGCGTAGACAGATAAGAGTTGATGGGATCCAACGGCTATCAACGAAATCTGTCCAATGAACGGGGTTGCATGGACACCTGGGTCTAAATGACTTCCACCTAATGGAGAACGGGCTCCTA
The DNA here is from genome assembly GCA_948099385.1 of Fasciola hepatica. Classification (NCBI taxonomy): domain Eukaryota; kingdom Metazoa; phylum Platyhelminthes; class Trematoda; order Plagiorchiida; family Fasciolidae; genus Fasciola; species Fasciola hepatica. The sequence goes on from CANUEZ040000063.1 coordinate 2,206,904, forward strand.
GGGTGTCACCGACAACCACACACTACGATCACTGGGATGCGTTGAGCATCCCGGATCAGAAAGCCACCATCCAAAGGGAGTACGAACCGCTCGTTTAGCCACCGGCTCCCAAAACCAAAATTGCTGTTGCTCAACAGACATCACCTGGCTGTGCACGGGCTAGAGTTGCTACCTCAAACAAAGGCCGAGTGACAATGGGAATGCCTATTTTTACCAAATTACCAAGACTCTTCATGAATAGTTCTTCCACACACACAGCTAATGGCAGGTACCATTCGGAACACCTTCAAATCGAGCTCATCGTTTTGCAAGAGCTGGTTGCATTATAACCTGAGTAACTGAAGCCACTATTCTGACACTTACCGTACGTAATCCAGAAACCACTTTGTAAAAATCCTCGAAGTTCTTCAATGTTCGAAGTCACTAATTCCGTCGGGATGCAACATCACGCACAAATACAACCGTGCTCTTCCAGCTGAGCTTCGATGCCATACAATATGTAGTGTCCTTGAAGCAGTTCATTAGCTATTATTACTAGTGGTGTATAGTTTGAGAGGGAGTAAGGGTGCTCGCAATTTTCCTTGTATTTTTTCTACCGTACTCCTTAGGTACAAGGTACTGCGACATAAAGACGTGGAATAATGGACAGTCAACCGAAATCATGGAATTGCCAAATCATTTTCTCTTCCGTCTGCACGGCTTTTCTCCAACAATCACAACAAACAACGTGATGTGTTCGATGCATACTGAATGCTTTCACAAAGGATTTGAATTGATAACCCACATGTTCAATATCTGGACACTGCTATCTCAGTATATGTGACTAATGTTGGTACGATTTATGAAAAATCACACTCAGGCAAAATGCTATACTGTCTTTTTTCGATTGCAAAATAAGGCTTTTCCAATGAAACCTGAGCAACTGAATGTGACTTTATGAATGGTAAACTTAATGACACACAAACGCACTTAGAAGAGATGTCAAGGGTGGACAGAGATTCAGTCAGGTGAGTCCTTTTCCTACCATTTAGGAAATAAATCCCAGGGCTAATCACGAAATCAGTGAGCAACACGAACAACTTTCTCCCTTATCAGTCAAAGCTTGTTAGTCCAGTCAAAAAACGTGACCAATCTATGTGTGGTGGAAATCATGACCTACAGTGCTAATATCTACACGATTAGCTGATGAAAATGCACTCCAAACCTCTTATGACCAAAAGTACCTCGTATCTGCACCCGATTTCTGTTACTATCATGACAGTGGCATAGTAACCGTGACTCATGAACCATACCTTTTCATTAATAGTGCAACTTTGAAAACAGTTACACGACACACGACAATCAGGTAATCTAGTCATTCGCAGATGCGAAAATCTCACAAAAACTGCTTACTTTTCCGACAGACTTCAATCGAATATAATCCTTCAGAGTCCTGATGACAGAAAATGCAAAAACTCAAAGTACCCTTATATAGTTTTCAATATACTCAACAATATAACTGAAAAATGTTGAAATAAAATTGAAAATTTATAGTTCAGTTTGCCGTCGTAGATTTGTAGTTTTGGATGATAATGAGGATAGCTTATGTGTGATAACAACGGTCCTTTGAGAAGTGGTTCTTGCATTATTAGTCTGTGCATCAATTTCAATTTCATGAAAATGAAAGTGTAGCTCAAAGACCTATTTCACACTTCATGAACCGTAAAACAATCTGACTTAGTATTTTTCATTGAAGCAACAGTTTTTCAAAAACAGGTGTTAGTAATGGGTAATCTTGAAAAAATTTCACGGTAGCATGGTTTCCCGTAATGACAACATTCTCAGAAGTTTTCTTTTCATCAAAAAACTGGACACAAAACTGGGTAAATAATTTCATCATACTGAATTCATTCGCCTTTAAATATGAACGATTATTGAGCAGTGTGTTGGTACATTTTTGCGCATTTATTTTGCAGGAGAGAACTGTCAGCGAGACGTGGTCTCTGAAGGACCGCGTTAGTAATCATGGTTCGAATGATGAAATTCATCAACCGCCTGAACGTTCTGAAGGCACAAAGAGATATGCGGTCACTTAATAACTATGCCCAAACGAAGGTGCATAGTACAGAGTGCAAATGTATATGAACAATAAAATGTATAGCAGAGTAACCGACGTAATCGAAAAATTATATATTTACGCAATATTATTCATCATGCAGTGTGAACTTTCACACCATCGAAAACCACGGAAGCTGCCTCATTGTTGTTTGGAATCAGCAGCAGTGCACATCCCCGAGGCCCAACTGGGAATGAAACCCGATGTGAACGAATGGTGGATCTAAAACAATAATCCCAAGGTTGTGCAAGCTGACTTCCATCGATATACGGAACTTATACAATATAGATAAATCCCAGATAAACTAGGTGCAACATGATGGTTGATAGCTTCTAGGGTTTCATATTGGCATACTGGGAACATCGAATCACACAAATGTACCCGCATTGGAAATAGAGAACCTCGACCACAATCTGTCTTAGCCAATCACCGTCGTAATCAGACTTCACCTTCAAGTAAAGTGACGGCAGGCGCACCTTAGTGACCCAACCAGCTGTATAAAATGGTATATCTCAATCCGAAGATTCAGTCATACCTGTAAGGTCATTGGGTAAAGAAATGACGAAGTTCAGTCTTCTGGTCATCCAGGTTAGCGGTCGATTTGAGCTGGCAACTCAGTCGGTAAAATCAGTGGAGGAATATTTGATCCAAGCAAATGGGCTTCTACTCAGCCATCCCGCTGCCTTGTAGTCAGGTTTTTGTCAGAACTAAAGGCTTTGGTTGAGAACCTCAGTCGTTCTCCTGCTTATCGGCTGGTTAACCCAAATATACATGTCAGCATCTCCCATGAACTGCACGAATACATAGAATTCCACACTGCATCAGTCGTCAAGCAGGATAATCGAGAAAGCGCTACCCATTCAATCTGGTGGGGTGGATAGTGATAGGTGGTTACTGTTCAGGGTTCCGTCTCTCTTTTATTCAACCTTTGTCTTCTGTCCCCAGTGGCCTCTCTTTGCCCCTCAACCTGCTCATAATGCTGACAACACACCTAGTGCTTGCAGCAGCTAGTTGCCAAATAGATTCGCAAATAATCCCCAATCTAATAATTCACATTTTCTCTTGCCTCGTCAGCCTTTGGATGTTAGTTTCTTCAATTTGCATACAGGCAACACCCAAAGATTGTCCAAACTCATTCACGACACCGGTTGGGGAAGCACCTCGGTCAGTGAAATGATACGTGAACGAAATGGAGAGTCCATTCATGGCCGACGTGATCCGTGGCATTTGAAACGAGGATCGTGCTCCGTTTTCATGAGGTGAGTCACTGATTGCACCAGATTTCAAGAAAGTAGTGCAACATGATTGTAGTAACCATCGTGGGATAAGTTTAGTTCTCATAGTCACCATGATGCTAGCCTCGACTTTTCTGTGCCGTTTGATCCCGTCTCCCAAGAGTAACACGCACGAACAACAGCCGGATTCCGCCTGGATGGAGGATGTGTCGACCACACCTTTATTCTTCGTCAATTACTTAAAACGCGTCACATGCGCACTCGCCGTTGTTCGACAATAGTGGTTTTCCTTGACTTGAAAGGTGCCTTCGATTCAGTTAACTGAACAGCACTAATCGGTGTTCTTCATCGAAATAATATGCCGCAGATATTCGTGAATATACTCAGGTTATTCCATATTCATAGTTCTGGTCGCGTGGGGATTTAAGGTGAACTAACCAGTTCGTTCGAAACGACCAGTGGTGTTCGATAAGGATGTCCTATTCAGACATTCCTGTTCAACTTTTCATCCAGGAGATAAGGGCGAGTGTTTTGCCAAATCTTCAGGATGTGGGCATCGCACTTACACTTAGTGTACACTAGATAGACTCGTAAGAGTAATAGCTCTATTCGGCACGCACTTTGCACCTCCAAAGTTTAAAGTGACGTTGCAAGACTGGGCTTCAATGGTTTTGAACTTGATGCACGATGGGGAGGTGCTGACATTTGTTGACCGCTTCACTTGGCTCGGCAGCAATGTGACGACAGCTGATAGCACTGTAGTAGAAATGGGCACTCAGTCATTGAAAGCTGGAATGACGTACGCTGGACTGAAGCATTTGTGGCATCGAGCTGATATTTCGTTGAAGTTGGAAGGTCGTGTGTACTGTGCCACGGTGTGTTCAGTTTTGTTGTATAGTTGCGAGACATGGAGTCTGCGTGTGGAAGATATCCGTCGCCTGAAGACTTTCAATGATTGAAGTTTGCATGGTATCGCTAAGATCAGATGGAATAACCCAGCGAGCAATATTGATGTCAGAAATCGGGTATTCCATTAAAGTATATCCAGTTTGCTGGACGTTTCATATATCTTACAATCGATTGCGAGCAGTGTGTGGGATTGGTGATAGTTTACTTGTCCGACTGTCCTTTGGATTACTTGCTCAATGCACAAATCTCAGTTCATTCTGCCACCCATACACTCAGAAGCACCAAGTTCAAATTTTGCTCTTTTTGGCTGAGACAAATGTTGAGTATAGCTAACAAATTCTGTTTTCCCTTCCTTCTCGGGAGTTGAAGAAATTACAAGAAGATCAGTGGGGAAGGATAAAAATCGGGTTGACTTCCAAAAGGTCCCCGAATCAGTTGGCTGGAAATACCTAAGTGTATGGCAACGAATCATGAGCCGTCGGAATCATGTTGTCACTTCCCGTCGAATCAGAATGATTGATGAATGTGCATTTTCACAGTAAAACTGCCTATTCCGTGTATTGGCTTCCACGATTTTCTTCCGTTTTCCGATCCCTGTGGATCTAGTTCCAGTCTATCTTGTGTATTCATTCCTCCTAATACTGCGTGCAACAAGCTGGGGAAGACAGTCATCAGAGGGTTTAGCACTGCTGTTCTACGCGCTACGCTGTTGTTCTTGCGGCTGCTGCTGCTGCTGCTGCTGCTGCTGCTGCTGCTGCTGCTGCTGATGATGATGATGATGATGATGATGATGATGATGATGATGATGATGATGATGATGATGATGATGATGATGATGATGATGATGATGATGATGATGATGATGATGATGATGATGATGATGATGATGATGATGATGATGATGATGATGATGATGATGATGATGGTAACTATAATGCTGGTGACGATTTTGAGTTGGATGATGACGACGGTGATAAATCTAGAGTGAGGAGTAAGGCCGTTTGAATAATCGAAGGATCTGTTCGCAAGCATGACTGGCTTTACTTATTAAGAATCTTCCTGGTGTTAAAATAGCAGAAACAGCATTTTCTGTCCTGTGTGATCGATAGGTGATGATACATTCTACATCCCATCCGTAATAAACCAGTATGAATCAGTCCAAAGTCACGTTGCATTACTTTATATTACTGGCTCTATGCTGACTATAGTGGAACTATGCATTTTAAACTTCGAGTTGTAAGCAGTATGTCATTGGGACTCTTGCGATGCCTATCTTTTTAACATTTCCAGCCCTCCTGTGGAACATAAAGCTCACGGGAATATGTTGCTAGGACTATTCTCATGTATAGCGACAATATTCTCCCGATCAGTAATACATTCCCTTTACCGTAGGGAAGTTTAGATCAGTTGATGACAAAGTGAGTACCAAATGAAAAACTTTGAATCCTCTTTGAATTTTACATGAAAAGCCACACATTTTACCCCAGCAGATTTCCGCAAATAATTCTTCATGGATATGAGGTGCAAAATTTATAAAATGGCCCGAAAATACTCACACCTGAGAAACTTGCATTATAATATAGATAACATGTTGTGACAGGTAAACAGAAAAAGTATTCCAAAGAAGAAAGGGATCATCGTGCCGTGGATCAAATCGTTGATGTACGAGGGTCTGATCATTGGAAAAGTCTCATCTTAGTTTTGAACCGATGTTCAATCTGGACTAGAGAACTGGACACAAAGTGATAAATTGCTTTCGAATTGTCGTAGGTTGTGAAGTAGAAACTCAAATGCATGCACGAGACCTACAGTTTGAAAGACCGGTTTATGTGATACATATCATTCCGCACAGATGAATCTCTAAAAACGACTGAGTAGTCCGTGTTCAAAAGATGAAAACATGTGAGCATCTAAATTCCTACATCAACTCGAAAGTATAGTAACATACATGCATTCGCAACAGACTGGAACGTGAACCACAAAAACAACCTAAACCATTTGATCGGTACAGTTTTAGGGTGTGGTAAGCAGCAGGAGAAAATGAAGATATCCCGAGCAACAGAGAACATTTTGGACATGTTTTCAGATGTATCACTGTTGCATTTATACTGAGGGTGGTATACAGAGAAACCGCCAAGAGTTTACTGGTAAGTGATTGTGCACAACAACCGGTAATAAAAGGCGCAATCTTAGGACAAAGATTTGGTATGAGTGTACGTTCAAAATCTTTCAGGCTTGATGAAGAGATCGACTACAGAGATACTACTTTCTACTTCATAAGTGTACCACTTAAAACCATACATTATATATTTGCTGATGAGTTCGCAAATCGTAGGGGACTCTGAACAACTCGAGTAGTGTAATGGAACGGGCGTATAGCCGCGTACGGAGTTGACATACGCAGAATGAAACTATGCGAAATTGTCTAACAAGACTGTTAGGTTCACTCTTCATGATCATATTTAACCGTATCGTTTTTTATCCCAACAAGGTTTACCACAACTGGCACTAGAATCCGACAAATTCCGGTTCGGGATAAACTCATTTACAGATATCCTGTCTTGATCCATCTCATTTTTTATCGAGTTGAAGAACTGATGCCTATGACCTAGTGGGTTCCCTCGACGAGGTGAATAGTGCAATTTATCATTTCTATAGCTTGAAATAAACCCAATGACTTCTCACCGAGCCGTCAAAGAACTCTAAAGAAGGCAATAACAAACTACAATAGAGCAGTATTTGAAGAACTAAGTATACCATTAGGAATATCCATTATTTTCCGATACCAAACGTTCATTTTCGTTCACAGCTGACCGATAAATAAACAATATAAAACAGTAACGTTGTTTATATGGGCCCCTCTCTATGTAGTCTTGTCGGTAATCTGGTTGGACTGTTGAGTATTCATCTGCAAAGTGAGTAAAAGTAAGTTAATCTATGCATCGACTCACCAAGGTGTGACGCGAATCCACATACGGCAGCCAACCACACTCTGCTATCAACTGAAACCCACCCGATGAACAGCAATAACGGTTTGTAAATTCATGAAAACGAAAAGAAGATAAAGTCACGTAATGCAAACACTTCCTTCACTCTTGTCTACATCATATGTAAACTATTTAAGCTTATATATCACACAGTTAGAAAAAGATTGCAACAGAATATGTTGGACTGGAAGCTTTGAAATTGCATTCGTTGGAGGGGGAGACATCCATTCACTTAGTGGCAAGGCAAACAAACATTTTGTGTCAATCACTTTTGTGCACAAAGAGCAGCCCGATGCATCATGATTAGCATAGCTTCGTTGAATGACAGCTGCTTCAATTTGAGATTGCATAACTCCATTCTGAAACACTTGGTCAGGTAAACTTTGTTCCTGATGAAAATAGGCGTTCCGTAATTGAACGAGTCGTAAATTTGACACCTTTCTCTGCGTCCGCATTGGGTTGAGTCAGTGATTTTGGCAACAATTCAGGTATATGCTCCGAGACTCGTGGGACCAACCAGCGATCCGCTCTGCGAATCTATCAGTCACCGCAGCTGCTTGTAGACTGAGAGACAACATGGGAGACGTGCAAGACTGTCCGAGTGATTTTTGATGCTGAACATCTGGGTCGTCTGTGATTGCGCCGCTGTGTTCGAGGGCTCCATCACTGACTCAAGATTTATATTTGTTCGAATAAATAGGTAGTCTCATTTAGATGGTAAACAATATAAAACGTGTTTGTCAACTACAGCTTGTATTTCCCATGCTTTTCACGGTTTCGGTATTGTTCACTGAACTTTTTTCAGCATAGCAATTGGCCAGCAGCGTTCTTTCTATGAATTCCTCTTCATATTCCATTTTCTCGTCAGTTCAGATTTTCTGCTTTGTTTTGAAGGGAGTATGGACAAAATCATGGTTGTGGGCTATTGTGGTGAACCTACCGAGTTCTAAATAGGAATCATTCTAATTTGCTTTGTGATTAGTACGGCACTGTAGCGTTCCATCCCGATGTTTGGGTACTATAATCCCTAAGAGAGGCAGACGGTTGGCACGTTATCCGTAATTAACGGATATTATGCAGGACGGAGTTTATAAAGTGAATAAAAGGGACAGAAATTTTACCCCTCGAGAACGAATAAATACCGTCATATCATTTGTAGGGAGGAAAAAGAGAAACGTTAACATGGAATTGTCTCTCGATCTCTCCCGAGAATATGCCTGCCAGGATCGGAACCGGAGCACTTCCCAACGGCTACACCAACATGGAGTTTACAAGTTTTCCATTTCAAAATATAGGGGGCATTCGCTGTGCATAGAATAATCATGTCCTTGATTTACTTAACAAGGATTGGTAGTGAAAAGTTCTGCCAATGAATAAAACCAAAACAAGTAATTCACTGTCTCCCGAAAAAGCACTTCAGTGAATAGGGAACACTCCATGTCAACCGGATACATTTTATCGCAACTCAATAAAGTTTTGTCTAATGTGTCTGAGAGTCCAAACAAGTTCTGTTGACCGGATGGTGTTAAACATTTCAGAATGGAGGCAAGGATCTCAGCAAGCCAGTATGCGAATTTGTGATATGATGAGTTCTGAATACAGAACAGACGTCTCCCACCCGTACTATAACACAGTGGAAGTTTGAAACCAACCCCATTCCACTGCAATACTTTTCCCACTGTATGATACGTAAACTGAAATGTTTCATGTCCGATGAAGACAAGAACAAACGAAATGCTTCATCCCGCGATTTACGCCTTCTTTCTGTCCTCAAAAACTGGATCACGGAGACCCAATGCTTTAAATAGGATTACTGAAAACGATTTAGTAAGATATATCTGGTGGTTTGTAATTTTGCAAACTCTAAGAGAACGTTCCTATGAATAAGGTGGTCTCCAAAGACCAGATAAGTAGGTATTGGTTCGTATCTGCAAACAATGCACGGGGATATGGGATAATTCACACACGAGTTTAGTGTCATTGAACAAAATTCCTCTACTCTAAAACAAGCCAAATGATCAAAAACTATTTCACTATTTCACGAAATTGATGAAAGCAGTTGTGGATCAAGCTGAAGGAAGGTGTCTCGTAATACGTTTCGATTGTTTTTGAACTATGAATTCATTTATCTTGACCCGCTTCTGTGAAATAGCGACTTGCTAAATCAAGCTGCTTCAAATTGGTTTGGTAATGTTCTACAAGTATTGAGTGGAATATATTTGTTTATCCGGTCTAATGTGTGCGGGGGATTCCATGAGATATGTCGAAGTACTTTTGTTCAACAGACGGCACAGAACTGTCAATTCATTAGCACAGCTTCCAGTAAAAAAATGCTGTCCTTTTATTAAAAGACATCCTGAAATCCCCAAAAAGGCGAAATGTGTACAATTTCTTGAACTGATCAAGGATGATAATCAAAACAGGTCATTTTACCGTCAGATTATTCCCCCAAATATCCATGCCATGGATTGCACCGAACTACAGAAAGCCAAACACTACGTGCCATCAGATTCTTCATCGTTCAACGTATTACGTGAAACTTTCCATCATTTTGTACCAATCACTGTTTTAAAGAAAACGGTGTGGAGGTCGGTAATAATTAACAATTGTCCATCCCAATTCCCTGATACGTATCTCCTAAGTTCACATTGGTGACGCTAATTGGATTGTGCACCCGTCTATTCAAAGTTCATCTTGCTTCGAGAGTGTATAGTTCAATACACTGAAAAGATTTCTTGTAATATTTGTTACTTATTCCCCATGGAACATCGTTTACTAGTCCATTCTATCAAAACTCGTCTCATCGATGGTAGTGACCCCTGGGATGACAGGTGCACGAAATCGTGCCATATTAGTTCAATCTCATTCAATGATATTCCACGCGTGGCACCTTCTGTACAGAACTGCAATCCAGCCCATGTAGTCTGTAATAAACCATATTCAGAATTGGGGTTCCGAAGTCTTCAGCATTAGCAAAGGAAAAGATAGACTACAGGAGTTCCAATTTGTCCCACTAGTAGCAAGTTGACTGCCATATGACACTGATATCAGCATACTTGATGCATTCTAACTGGATAAATTACCGGTAACGGATGCTCAACACATTTCGGAAACGTGTTCAGTTCGAAGAAGCCAACACACTTGATACCTGCATTGATTTACTCACTTTCCAATAGTTTTCGAAGCTACTTCTGAGTGTCATACTTTAGATCGGGCCATTTTAACCCTACACTTTCTAGATGTCCACCCCAACGATGTTGTTCTCGCCAAACGTGAACAAAAGATTGAGGAAATCATTTACCATTTGTTCAAAGCATCAAAATATCAACAAAGAACTGTGAATTTTGTCTTGTACTTGATGCGAATATTGTGAGGATGTAATGCGCAATTCACATATTATCGTTTTTCAATGAAACTCCATTCAAGCAAGAATTGGAGAATGACACAATTCAAATTTTGAAACAGCCTATGATATGTCCCGATGATAAAACAATGCTCAGAAACAGTAGCAGATCTAAGCAACTTCCAAGGCTTCCATTTCACTCCTCTCTTGGTGTGCTTTCCTTTCGTGATACTCAGTCGCACCATCGATTGAGTTAACAGAGTAGAAGAAATTGTAAACAAATATATCAGACGTGATTTCTGACATCTTTTACAACAAATTATGATATTTTCATTTGTTTGTCTGAAAGGGATTTTTACTATTCATGGGACACAAAGGTTCAACAGAAAGACCATACGGCATTCGCACTACTGGCTTCCATTCAGAGCCATCTCTCTCAACGTATCTAACCAACGACAATCGTCATCACGCGGGATCCAATCAAGAACGCGCGAAGCACCGGCCGATACTAGTGCGTATGTTAGATTCATCATCATTTTTCTAGGACAAGTCATGGTCTGACTACCGCGTCAAATCATATAGTCTTATCCAGCATGTACGGACAGGGCACGAAAACGTAGACGGTGGGCGCGCATGCAGAAAACATGTCCAACACATCGGGGGCGGTGTACAGCAATCATTTTGATCAGGTCGTGGGAAGCCCCAACCAAAATCTAACGACGTTTTCCGTAGTTACTCATTTAATGTTCGCAACAGAAGTGGGCAGTGTTTGGAGACATCTGTTGGGAAACACAGAAAGAAAACCATCATCTAAAACATTTGAAATTTGAGGAAATACAAAATGGTAAACTGATGGTCATGTATCTACCACACATGATTCCTCATTGGAAACATGTGACGAGTAGTTCATGTTCATGAATAATTATATAATCCTTCATTATTTTATCCAAATGAAACTAATGATAGCCCAGAAAATGTGTCTGCTTGTTATGCTCATTGTAAAGACTAATCATAAAACTATCAGTAGAGAATTATGAAGACGAAATTATCAATTATGTAGAGGCGTGAATGAAAACGATCCTCGCAATGAGTCTCCAGTAATGATAAACATTTTTTCGTCGCTTTTGTGATCGCTTCCAGCACAAACCAGAATGCTACAGAGGAATTATTTACTGAATGGAATGCGAAGTTCCCCTTGCAGATTGCGAACAAAAACCACTTTATTGAAAGCGAAATGTAGATCATTATTTTCTTGTGCATTTCAAGCCCATTTTCACTAGCTCACTCGTTACGTACAGTGTGTTTGAGCATTGGAAACTAACTACACATCATTTATTCTATGGTACTTGAAATTGAGTAATTTGTGTGTATCTTAATTGTTACCACAAACGACGAACGAGTGAACCAATTTGAGATGAATGTTGTCCAGAAAGTATTCATATCGTGGGGAATTCTTAGTTTCAGCCAACTACGAATTACTACAGCATTTGGTATTTTAACTGAGTCGAAATTTCACACTGGAGTCTAAGCTATGAATATGTGCCTTGCTCTGAACTCCTGTGCTATCAACATTTATGACCTAACGAGTTCGTGTGTGCTGATCTAGGATTCCTTAAACTCAAGCAATCATACAACTTCCTTGAACAGGTTCAAGATACAAGGCATGGATTCAGATTCATACGATTACTCGGAAACTGTATACATTCGTAATCGTGTTTCCCTCAGTAGAGCACCAGTAAAAGCTTGAAATATGAATTCACGTTTTGACGGCAGAATGAAAATTATTATACTGCGAAAATCTATTGAGATATGGTGTTTGACTCAGCCTGCGGAAAATACCGCGAGAGGGAGCGGTAATTCCCAGTGTTCAGACAATCCCCTTCCATTTACATTGAGCATATCAAACGTTCCACGCCCATAACAAAGGTGTAAATTGATTCAATTTTCGATTATCCGACCAAACGTATGAGTGAAATTTCTTTCTCATCTTTTCCGCAAATGATTTTTCCGAAGCTTCTCGATTCAACGAAATGCTGGTTGTGAATAATCTAGCTTTGCATTTTCTCCTGGCTTATCCCTGAATGCCGTACTTTTTATGAATTCTTTCGTTTGACACCAGTATACCATCAAAAGAGTTGGTATTCAGCAAGCTTAATCCAGAAGCAATCCCACGGATTTTTGTCTTCCTCACATGACTATGGGAGTGAGGTCATAACAGAGGAGAATGCAGTAACCTCCAGCTGAATTTCAATTTGTCTACCGATTAACCATATGTCTGTTTCTTGCAGAAAGATCCAAAATAATTGCAGCACGAAGTTCGAGATCACCATTTTGTTTCATGGCTAAGTACTTAGCTCCTGTTCGACGATGGGCTTACTTGATAAAGAATTTCGGGTTTTGTTTAATAATTGTAACTTATTTCCGCAAAAGATCCATTTTCTACGATGGTGGAGAAAAGTATATTAGGAAAGACAGAATTTATTAAAATCAGTAAATAGAAGGGACGGGGAGAGAAAAAGTGCTGAGGACAAATTGGGCATGCTCATTTATGATAGACATTGCTCGGAATCTCTACGTGAACAAAAACAATTATTTCGGGGCCTTTCCCTTCACGAGCAATGGGCAAAATAATAGCACATCCAATTTTGACAGCAAAACTACCTGGATCCGGTGGATCTGAATCCATGAGTGAGGAGCCCAGGGTGTGTTCGATTTTCACAATCACTCCCTCCTAGTCCAGATCTCATTGTTCGGAAAGAAAATACTGCACATTTTTTGCTTTGGATTCTGAAGGTGGAAATAGTAGAAGAAATGGGACGCGAGCTAATGAATTGTCTCATAATCAGAATGATGTATTCCGTGTCCAAATGGCTGATTGGAGTGTAAACTGAACAAATGAACACTTATTGTTCCAAATGTGATTTATTGCATTGCATATGAATAGGAATCATCACGTTTGATTTGGGGAAGGCAACTACCTTCTGCATACACATATAACCAAACCAGTAAAATCACAGATCCTCGTCTGTACGTTGTGGTCCTTCGTAAAAATACCCAGTACTTCGACGATGTTCATACATAATTATCTAAAGGCTCAAGGAATACTGTGGAAATTCAGGACGGCTTCATTTCTTCTGTTGAGAAGCAATCCATGCAGTTACGTTCACAGTTCCAGTACTTCCTTCGAAAGAATAAGAATAATAATTCACTATCTTGTTTGTTGCTATTAATTTTAGGACTGTTTAGAAGCACAAGTACAAACATATTTCTCAATTCACAGTTTCAGTCGTTTTTCATGAGTTATAATAAACCATTATTATATTCAAAAGCTTTTTGTAAGTCTTCGAATCAAAAACGGTTTGTAGTGATAAGGCTTGTAGAATTATGACGGGCTTAACCTCAAGCAGACTTTTGTTGATGAGGCAATATTGAATCAAGCGTGATTCACTAAACCAGGCTCACGTTATTTTGAAGGGAGGACGATTTCCATTTAAGACAGCATCTGAACTCCTCACACATTTATCTCGTATATTTTCATCTTTTGAAACAGTGACTGCATAATGTGCAAACATTTACGATACAATAAATACAATAAATATAATGCAACAAGAAGGCAGAAAACTCGAATTAGCTGGACATTGGCATTTAACTCCGTATTTTGATAATAGGCATTAGCCAAACTTCTATTTAGAACTAAGGGCCTTCCGTAGCGAATATTCTTAGGTACCAGATGGGTGATGACAATCTTAAGGATAGAAACGTACCCTGTCGATGAACAATAAATTGCTAGATATTAATGAATGATAGCAATTTTTCTACATAAATTACGAATGATATATTGGAATGTTTGAAGCAAAGGATCAATCACAGTAATAGAAAAAGCAATAAATTCACGAGGCTTTCACTTTTTGAGTATTTTCAGTGGTTTAGATTCAGAATTGTTCTGTTAATCGTTGTAATAAATTCTCTTATTATTTGTTCAGCGATGTGTACACTTAAGCCACCTCATGTCATTTATAGACAAGGACAGAAATCCAGTTTTGTTGTGGATATAATTCAAGCTGTTTTCGAGTGTCGGTTGAGACAATAATAGAAACTTCATTAGTGTCTTGATTATCCACTCACACGTCTAGATTCCGTGGTAAACATTTATTCGGTTATCTGCAAGTGCTGTGTAGAGATGAACAACTGGATGAACAGCAGAGTGTCTCCGTCTGTCAAAGACTAATGACTATTTGAATCTTATAAAGATCGACATACGCATCTATAAATATTCAATTTTTCAAATATGCATCTCTTGATAACCGACCAGAAAGACTATAAAACAGAAGACTGCGTCCATCTTTTCACATACAGCCTCTGGAGTAACGTCAGTGGTTACAAATACGAGTAAATGATTTTTGTTTGGCAGTGTATGTACAGTTAACAAGTAGGTGACACAGGCAATATACAAAACCATTTCTTAATATGGAGGTGCAACGAGAAGGAATCCAAATTTCCAGTTGAAGGAATGCTTCTCCGAGGAATTTCAGGCTCAGAGAGAGATCAGTTTCAGTTACAAATCTCCAGTAACTCTACATGGCACAGCAAAATTGTGTGGAACGAGATATTCATAGAGAATAACTTGGTGAGAGTCCCATGACATATTTTCTTCTAACCGGGTGACATTATTCAGAGCACTGAAGTCAGCGAGTGCAAAAGCATGATGTGACAATCAAACGCGTGATTAAGGAAGTCGTTTTCCATATACATGGAAGAAGGTGAGTTTGTTTATTTAGATTGTGGAATGAAAATTTGGATACAGACACCCGTATATCGTTACCATACCAAATATTTTGGCGTCCATCTTTATTGACCTCCGATCAACTAGACGAAAGTTGTGATGAACTGCTTGAGAGATCAACTGCTGATTAGTCCTTTCCATATATTTCCCAGGACATTGCTAACAATCCGCGAGTTAGTTCGCGCTTTCCGTATTGCATCATATGTTTGTGAACAGACATATCTTAGCATAAACTGACTTTGGTCTTTTGTTCACTGAGCCGCCCCAAGGTTCTCAAATAAGATGGTCCACATGATGTACAGTGCATGTTTTCAAACCAATGTGTGAAACTTCCACCCATAAAAATTAGTGTACATTTAATATTGTGGCAGGTTTTCTTATCCATTGGGTATTTGGCAAACATGTTGTTAGATTTACTCCGGTCGATGTACACTTGGATGATAGTGTATCTCCCCCACGGTCTTAGGATTCCGTGATAGGATTGGCTCAAATCTACGAAAGTCATCCATCCAACTGCACTTGACTTATTCTTTCCATTGCCCTCAGGAGTCCTTCTGCATGATCGTCTGGGCATGTTTGTGGTTCTATTTATTTGATCGCGCTGGCTGCAGACCTACCTGTCTTGCTCAGCAACTAGTGATACGATTATGGAGACCTAAGCATTGTTTGAGGGTATCTGTCAACACTCATTCAGTGATCAGCTTCTTTTATCTATTCCATTGACTTGTAGCATGATTTGCCAATCAACATATGTTTTAGGAAGATATTCTACTATTGTGAGAGAAGAGTTCAAGTGGTATGTTTATCGGTTATTCTGTTGAGTATTCCATACCATTACCAGGTTTAAATCAATATGTGAACATAATAGAGACGATGCAGTAAAAGTGTTCGAAATGGTTGTGCATCAACCGAAATATTTTCTTGCACTGAAAATACTTCGTGAATAAAGTTGGGGAAAGAAATGGGATTATTGGGCTTTCAACAGAGTTTAGTTATCCATCAATATTTTGATTTTCACAAACAATTACATTACATTCTTGGTTGTCCACTATATAGCTATTTCAAATACAACCATATTATAGCATGAACGATGCAGTCAACGAAATCGGTTGGCACTCTAACTGTGATGATAGGATTTGGGGAACAAAAATATAAATATAAATAGATATTTCTGTTACGAATATCAAGAGTGGTAACTTAAACGGGTATCATTTTTTATTGGACAAATATATCCGATCTTCTTCAGCTTAAGATATGCACAATTGCAAAGTCAATAAAATGCAACTGAATGACAACAAAATGCATTCACTATTACCGATCACCAGTAATCTCGGTGAAATCCAGAAAATGTGATGCTTTCTATCGACGTCTTCTAACGAGAAATCACCGAACAAACGATGCATATGTTTCCAAGGGATCAAAACGCTCATTGAAGGAAGAAAGCTTTCAATCACCAAACATTGTTCAAAATATTGGGATGGATTTACCTGTAGCAGCCTCTTGCAGCTTCAACACATACTCAGTGCTCGGAAATATAAGTTTAAATTGTACATATGTGAAGTCATAGCAGTAATAAGGATATTTGCATCTTCAAATCACGTGTTATTTGATTGTGGCAGTACGGAATCAAAGGCATCCTCACTTATCCAGGTAATTTGAGTAGCTGTCTGGTCGACAGGCTAAAACAGTGGTAACATACATGTTTTGTCTAGCTAATATCATCCCTTATCTATTTCGCGATGGTATTACATGCAAATCTAATAGTTGGAAAGCGGAATCATGCAATTCACTGGTTCTCCAATATCAATACGTGGTTTGATTTCATAAAAACACATTTCGCTATACATGCATCGGTACCTCAAATAAATATGTTTAAAATACAAGCATTTCATCGCTTCACAAATAAATAAACGGAATATTTCGAAGAAAAAATTGCAGTAACGGTATTTGTTAGAGGCACGTAAAATCAAAATGATAATCTTTGATATTTTTGATCTCGTAAAACAGGATTTCATTATACGTTCACCGGTACCTCAAAAAGATATGTTGAAAATACAACCATTCCATCGTTTCACAAATAGAGAAACGGAATATGTCGATGAAGAAAAGTGCAGTAACTGGATTTGTAAGAGGTATGTAACAATGAAATGGGTATACCTATTAGGTATCTCAAAGAGGCAACTCTGACGATCATGTGTTGTTGATAAACTCTCGCCTATGCATCGCACCAATACCGGTTTGATTTCGATAGTGGAAATGGTGCACCTCCAAATCTAGTCTTTTGAGGGCTAGTGCAGCAATTTGACTTTGGCTCATTGATGGGTTTTCGTTCACACTACATCTGCATCCTAAATGAGAAGACATCCAAGAAGCCCCAAAGAAAATGGAAGCAATTTGGTTTTTTCTGATAATGCCGAAATCGGTCAGCTAAACGAAGCAGTACATTGTTTGAGTTGTTGATTCTCGAATGGAGCATGTCACGATTTACCGTGTGTGAAAAGAATGTACTGTATGGATGAGAGAATTGACGCAAAATAAATCAGTGGACATTTTATAGTTCGTGACCAGGAAAATACCCATATCAACACAATCACCACAAGTTGCCGGTAAACATCTTCCTCAATGCGTAAAACCATGATTTATACTATTGGTCGCTCGATTATAACCTTTAACGTGTGCACAAATAAATGATCAAATTTGACAATGGAACCAACGTTAGTAATATGAGAGTACATTTTCGAATCA